>CM076581.1:1498897322-1499494480 GCA_034641835.2 Pinus albicaulis
AAAAGGAAGGTTGACTTGGTGTGGATGAAGTCCGAGTCAAGGTCTAAAGTCTCAAGATTACTATTGAAGGAGGAATTACTGATTGGGTTTTCCCCTAGAGTGGGGTTTTGCCTTGACTGCTGGCCTATATCTGGTGTCCTTGATCTATGTGCTTTTTCTTTGACATTTGCTTGATGAACTAAGAAGAAAGAAGATAAGAATAACATAATAAGAACTAAAGAATATCACAAGTAAATAATCAAGATCAAGAGAATCTTTGAATCTTTCTTCCTTTCTGATTCTCTAACATGGTTAACAAATTTGCTTCAAGAAATATATAGAGTTTGTAGGTACATCGACCATTGGGCTCCATGTTCACAGACTTTGGAGAAGAGCCGACCTTGTTTGGGTTTTGCGAGGTTTTGTTTGATTTTCTTACTTCGCTAAGGCTGTGGGCAATACCTTAACTTCCAAAACACATTTGATCCATTGACACTTTCATTTAAAAAAATTATTTCTCAAAATTATTTTATTTTCACAAGCATTGTATATTTGTAAATATGTGTAAATTCTTTTTTGTGGAATAACTTTTTGCAAATACATCTTTTCTATCCTTTGTCTTGCAGCTATTGAGGTTTGGGCTTTATTTCTAAAATTTTGTATATATTGGGGTTTTGGGTATTCTTATTTTCATTTGCGTAGTTGAGCTTCAAGAAATTTTGCTAGGGTTTGAGCTAGATCTAGGCCCTTGAGGGTAAGATATAGTCTCCAAAAATTTTGCAGGGCCAGTAATAAGATTTTGCAGTGGTTTGGGCGTCTTTTTTTGAAGATCTGAAGTGGAAATCAAATTTTGTCAAGGGTTTCAAATTTTTAGGGCCTCTAGGCCCAACGTCAACACTCTAGCCCTAGTCGTTGCCTTGGTTTGCCTTCTTTCCCTAGGTCGTAGGCCTAATTCGGCCTCTAAGGACCTAGCGTAGCCCCTTTAACTGCTGTCGTCAACCTCTAGGGGTTGTTTCCCTTGGCCGTTGGCTTATTAGGCCTTGCGGCAACCTTTTCTAGGGATGTTAAGCCTTGGACGCAACGCTTAGGGATTTCCCCAATCCTTGGTTGGCCTCCTTTTCCCTTCTATGAGCCCTCTCCCCTCTTGGCCTCCCTTCTTCCTCCTCCATCTGCCCTCGAATCCCTCCTCTTCCCTTGCGATAGGCCTAAAAGGCCATCCCTAGCCTTGTTGTAGGCCCTAAGGGGCCTCCCTTGCCCAAGAGTTGGCCTAACAGGCCTTCGTTTCCCTAGCCGTAATCTCTAAGAGGCTTGTCGTGACCCCCATTGGCCTTTAGTCCTTGCTCCTTAGCCCCTCTTCACCCCTCATCTTTGTCTAGTTATCATTTGATTTATAAGCTAACACTTCGTGTTTTTGCAGAGAATTTGGGTCAAGATTTTGGTTTACAGGGAGGCATCTCATTGGAAAGATTTGGGCAAGAAGGGAATTCACCTTTAAGGCCTCAAGGCGTAGTGGTTTGATCTCTAAACTCTTCATACCCTCATTGTTTTGCCACAAGAATCTGATCTTTTCCTAATAATGGTAAAAGTTTTATTTGGGAGACCTAAAATCATTGACAAGTTGCATATGTTCATTAACTAACACTTGCATAAATTGGGCATCCATTTGTTGGGCATTTTTCATGAAGTTTTGATGACTCTCATACTTTTTTGGGCTGTATAATAAGGTCTGATAATAACTTAATTGTGGCATCATAAAAGGAATTTGTCTCTTGGGTTATCTATGGTTTACTTGCATCATTCATCTCATATTTTCCATCCAAAGTGCTCTAAGATAAATTGAATTATTGCTGTCCTAGTGATTGGTTTATTTCTCATTGAACAGAAGTAACATAAGAGTTTGTATTCTATTTGTGGTGAAGATTTGCTTACATTGTTTAAAGTGCTATTAAGAACACTAATACATATTGTTGTCTTGTGAGGTCTTCAAGCTTGCGCTAATAAACTCACCCACACATTAATCTCGTAATCTAATAATCTTGTTGAATGGTGGCTTAAGTGAGTAAATCTAAGAATTCATTGGATATTGGCATCCCTTGTTCTCTTACACATTGGCATTAAAGATCTAAGTGTTCTTAACTTGAGGATTTGCTAATTTGATTGAATAAATCTTGAATAATTGGCATTAAGGAATCTAATTACAATATTGGCTTTTTCTTGTTGATTGTCTAAAGAGCATTGATAATCTTATTGTCTCTCTTGAGTAATTATCATTGGCATCTTATATTGTCTCATTGGCTAATTGCTATAAGTGGATAACTACTCTTATTGTCATTTGATTTATGGTTCATGCCTAAGGTGGATATCTATTGTGAATGGTAATTCTATATTGGTGAAATCATTGTGAAGAGAATCTATCTTGCTGATTACATCTTCGTTATCCCTTGTATCTTGTTGGCACTTGCAAACTTGGCACATATTCTTGCAGTTGATGTTGTACCTTATTTATCGTTGTTAAGTACTTGTTTTCATAATTTAAGATCAATCATAACTTAAGTACTTAAAGGAACATTAAACAATATCACCTTAAGCAACACTCAATAGTCTTGCGTCAGCATCCTAAGACTATTTAAAAAAAAAAGAAAAAGAAAAGAAAAGAAAATAAATAAATAATAATAATAAAATTAAATAAAATATAATAAAAATAAAATTAAATCATAAAATTAAATAAAATTAAATATAAATAAATAAATACATAAATTAACTAATTAATATAAATAAATACACCAAATAAATATAAATAATGACCTATAATTCAAAAAGATTCAAACTCCACTTAACACTCTTAAAAAAATAAAAAAATAAATAAAAAAATTAATTAATTAAAAATAAATAATAATAATAATAATAATAAATAATTAATAATAATAACTAAATTAAACAAACTAATTATATTAAAATAAACAATTTGATATGGTAGATAAGCTAGTTTAGATGTATTAACTTAAAAATGTAACAAAAGGTTAATTAAATATCTATAATTTTCTTAAAAAATTAATTACATTAAATTAAACACAAAATAAATTAGGACACTATTTAGTTATTGACTTTATTTTAAATAAAAACTTAATAGATTAATTATTAAAATTAATTTAAAAAGACATAATTCCATAATAAATTCATAATCCAGACAAATTATTAACATCAATTAAAAATTAATATTCACGTTTATCAAACCGAGCTTGTTAAAAACTCCTCATTATTCACTATTTATTCTCCACATTTGCCCTATTCCTCTCAACTTTTCAAAATACTTTTGACGTCTACCCCTGATGATGGACTCACTTGGGAAGTCCAAAACGTTGGGCTAATAAATAAACTCAGAAACAGGTTATTCCTCTCCTCTAAATCCTAAGACTAGTCTTGCATTAATAATTTACCTCCAAGCACAAGCTTGGTTGATAGAGAGATAGGAGCACCCTTTCATCTTTGCTTGAGAAGTCTAGCCCCTTTAGTATTTAAAATTGTGACCTTGTAGTTGTCAAAGCTAGAGTCTTTGCAATATCGGAGGCACTGGGTACGTTAGATTTCAAGGAGAGGGATCGTTAACCAAGCCCTTGTTGCTTCACCTTGACTTGTCTCTGCCACTTACATTAGAGACTATGCTCAATATTGATAAAGATCAAGAGATGCATTTAGCTAGACATTTAATTAAAATAAACCAAGATCTTTCATCTCACCTAAGACATAGGATTTCTATCTCATCTAGGATAAGTAAGCATTCATCAAGCAACGATTGTTCATCTGATCATTTGGTCCATAATTGATATAAAGCAAGTAGTTGACTCCATAAGGCACTAGTCTTATTAATAATTCAATCTAATCGTGTAACTTGCTAAAATCAACCATGTGGGTAGGCCATTCAATCGTGTCTCCCACACTTGTTTGTTGCCAACAAGTCTTGCATTTCCACATTTTGTAGGGACTACCCCCCATATCCTGTTGTTTGGTGACAACTAAAATGAAGATGTCGGGGATCAGATTGATAGCCCCCAACTTGAGGCGTTGTTGCATCGTGCCTGTACAATCTGTTTAATGACCCATTATATAAATAATGAAAATTCAATTTTCATTTAATTGTTATAAAGTACAATAAATTAGTTTATATATATATATATTTATTTATTTATTAAAAGGTAATATTTTAATGTGAATCCAATCTATTTAACCATGAACTTGAAGGAGAAGAAGGGGGAGAAAATTTCTAAAAGGAAGGACTACTTAGAGAAAAGGAGAGAAATCTTGAAGAGGAAGAAGGGGGAAATTTTGAAGAGGAGGAGGAGAGGAATTCTGACAATAATATTGATTGAGAGTCTTGCTTGTTCTTGGAATTCTGAGCATGGAGGGCTAGAAGATCACCTTCTGGGTTTGGGGACCATATAGGTAGATCCCAGATAGGCTGGGAGGTAGAGCTGGTTTGAGTAACTGCTACAATAGGAATTGCTACAAACGATTGCCAGGTAATCTACTGAAATCCTCTTTGAAATACCAGTCATTCTCCAAACTAGATGATAAAATTAGATCTGTATACTTTCATGAAATTGTAATAAACTCTTTGGTTAAATTGCATGGTTAAATTGTTGAAATCAAGATTATTACAATCTGAGTGACAACATTTTTTTGTGCCGTTGTCGGGGAGAAAATATTTGATCCTTGGCGTTGCAACATTCTTCTTGATCATCTTCATATTCTCATTCTTTCATCATTTCTTATCCCATCAACACCACATTTTCTGGTGCCGTTGTGATATTCTCCTTATTCCTTCATGTTTTTATCACCTTAACCTTTGTCCTCTCACTAATCCTTTCAAATTATCTATCCACACCTTTAGCACTTGGACATCCCGGTTAGTTTCCTGTTTGGGTGGCGACTCCACTTATTCATCCATTTACAAGAGCTTACTCTATAATAAATCCTAGTAGCTCAGTTAACCTCGCTCCCGATCCTGAAAAGGATCTGAGAGCTCAGTTAAACAAATTACATTCTAGTAAGCATTTAATATTTCTCGGACAGGAATCTCTCCCAGATATCCACTTGCTTTTCCCTGATCTTGTAAATCAAGACTTCATAGCTTACTTTGGGCCTTGCAACTTTGCCAACATTCAAGGGTATTCTCATGGCCTTCCAGATGATTCTGCTATGAACAAGCTTCCGAATTTCTAGGGGAACAATGCAATTCATGCTAATGCTCACATAAAGAAGTTCACAACTTTTCTCCAGAGATATGCTTATGCCACTGCATACAATCATAAGGATATTAGAATGAAGCTATTTGTCCTTTCATTAGAAGATGATGCATTGGATTGGTTTCATGACAAGTCGGATAATGCTTTTCACTCTTTGCAAGCCCTCACTAATGCATTCAAAGATAAATTTGGGGACAAAAGAGAAGGAAAATATTTGGTGCAATATCTTGAAGCCTTTGGTGTTGACACTCAATATGAAATATGTTAATTTCTGAAGATGTTCTATGCTCGATGCAAATTTACTTTAAACTTCTGGGGCTCAATCACATGAAAGTAAGATGCAGATAGAACATACCAATAGATAGATGGAAGACAAGCCAAAAAACAGAGATAAAAAATGGTGGCATTACGACGATCAACAGGATGCTTCAACCAATGAAGTCTCGATAAGGTCAGCCACCCAAATGTGTCACACAACCCCAAGACGGCTCATCAAAACGCTGTATCAAAAATGCTGCACCAAGAAGCCCTAACGTTGCACCATGAGAAGACCTAATCGCAACACCATCCGTGAGAGAAGAGAATGCTTCCAAAAATGTGTGTGTGAAATGAACTCTAAAGCTCTCCAATATATAGTCATCTGTGGGGGTGTGTGACACATCTCTTATTCATGTGGGATAAATCTGGCCGACCTTGCACATGTGGAATAAATTCAAAATACATGTGTTGCTCATTCGTTTAAGATGATCTTTAGATCGATCTTGCACCTCTCCGAAAGAGGAATCCAATAAAAATATTGGCATCGTCATCTGAGCATGACACCATGGAGATTGGCCCTAGTTGCCCAAAATTAACACTCCCTCTCAACTAGGGAGAACTCCATACACCAGTGCCATCCAAACATCATGCGTCATCTCACCGTAGCTTGCTTCATTGGCTTCTTTATTTCAAAACAAAAGGTGAGTCACAAAGACATCACTCCCGACTAACCCGAAGTCAGCTCAGAGGTCTGAAACCTCTATAGGACTCAAAGGAGTCACATATATTAACCCGAAGTTAGTTTAATAGACCTGAAGTCAGTTGGAGGTTCGAAACCTCACTAGGACTCAAAGCAGTGACATATACTAACCCAAAGTTAGTTTAACTGACCCGAAGTCAGTTGGAGGTCTGAAACCTCACTAGACTTGATCTCAGATCAAGTGGTTGGACACGTGCCATCCTAGATATAGAGAGTATGACAATCTCCGATGCGTCCGTCGGTCTTGCTATCAGTCTCTATCCACATTTCCCTCCTCATTGGCCAAGATGAGAGGTACTTCCCATGAGTCCGAGACTCCATGGGTAGGATGCATACGGGGCACAAATCAAAGAGAGGTAAACCAACTCAATATCATCACTGTGGGGCGGAAGCACACCAACGAGGTTAAAAAAGCCTAGCCCTTTGTTTGCTTATAGTTCCAAGAAGCTATCCCCAAAGCCCCCCTGGAGCTCCCAGAGCTCATCGTCCAATAGGTCCCTCCGAATAGAGTCGTTCCACGATTCCAAGATTCTCACAAAAGGTTAGGAACTTGACCTTCCCTAAGGGCTTTGTGAGAATATTCGCAACCTACTCTGTTGGAAATACTGAGAGGGGGGTGAATCAATATTTCTTTTCAATTGTTAATTTTTGCCAGTTAGATTCTTCACAATTAAAAAACAGAGAGGTGTATAGTAATATTATTAAGGATTAATAAGAACTTCAATCCTTTTTCAAATAATTGAGTACAATAGATGTGTGAGGGCACCAACCCTTCAATGAATTAGACACCAACCTATTGCCAAGCACCAACTTGGACTTTGATGAGGCTCCGACCTCTAGGGCTTCGACCCTATCTTCTCAAGGCACCAACCTTGTGTTTAGGAGCTCCTACTCCAAGGACACCAATCCTTCTTTGCTTCTTTATAGGATTATTGATTCAAAAATGCTCCAATACACCAATCTGCACCATACTGCACCATCAATTATGTATCACACCTTCTTATCAATTCTGCACCATACTGACCATACTGCACCATCAATTATGTATCACACTTCTTTATTAATTTTACACCAAGAGTTCTCCACCACGCAGCACTAATACTTTTGCACTATTCAATGCGTTAATTAGCTCACAAACTATTTGTGCTTGATTGTCTCCAAGCCTTCACAGATTGAGTGACTACAAGACCAAGCCACCACAGAAAGTTTCTTTGACTTCTAACACAGATCTGTATAGTAGTTTAATCCTTATCTGATCTAATAGAAATAAGAATTATGTTTTGTCCCTCCAATCCGAGCCAACAACGCTTGTCTGAAGCTGTAATGAAGTCCGAAGCTGTAAAGATAAAGGTCTGAAATATATATTCTGCAAGTCTGAGCCTCTGAGCCTCTAACTAAGGCTGTAATGAAAAATAGTTCTGAGCTATTTTAGCCGAGACAGAGATTCTAAGTTACAGTCATGTCCGAGGGTATGATGGTGGCTTAATCCAAGCTCCACAAAAAAAAAAATCTGTTATATTAATCAAGCTTTCACAACAGGAGCCTTTAACTAGGACTGTTCAGAAATTTGCCACAGCTTCAGGCTGTCTTACAGTTATCTGCTTCTCTTCATGAGGATCTGAATTGTAAGATAGATATTCCCCAATAAAATAAATTTTCAAACCCTCCTCGGTGCTCTAGTTCACTGTAACTCGCACTTTTTTGTGTATATTCTTCTTTCTGCTTGTTATCTGAGCCTCCCTTTTGTTCATGAGTTGTGAACAATGGTAATGTTTTCTGTGATATTGACTGAAAAGGATGATGGAGAATGGAGTCCTGACGTTGTATATATAGTGGTTTTATCAATGCTAAATGAAAAGACATGTCTCCACAAGCAAGCTGACATGGGAGGCTAACACAGGTCGTCTCACAGACCAGAAAAAATTATTCTAAACTTAAAAAATTGATAACTTTCAAACCGCTTGGTTAGTTTTGGCTGAGTAATAGCTCGTCGGAAAGCTAAAATTATGCTTTATAATATGGTATAGGTTTCATGTTCAGATTCATCCTTTCAAAGGCAAAAATATGTTTTTTAAGTGATTGGTCAATAAATGGTGCAGAAAAAATAGAGGACAGCGGATGGGCTTCTTCATTGTTTGCCTTCATCATGGGATCAACATGTCATCATCTAGCATATTGCATCAATTGCAACTTAGATTAACATACTCATCAGTTCCTATATGATCGAGCCTTATGATGCCTCATTGTACCATATCCCAGATAAAATGGTACCAGATATCAATATACTTGGATCGATCGCGGAACACGGGATTCTCTAACAAACGAATCCTCCTCTGGTTATCACAAAGGATAACGGTGGTATCTAGCACATGCCCAAACAACTCACTAAAGAGATTTCACAACCAAGTATCTTCACAACAGGCCATACACGCTGCAATGTATTCGGCCTGAGCAGTGCTCAAAGCCATCGACTTCTGCTTCCTGCTCGAAGCAGACCTGTTGGAAATACTGAGAGGGGGGTGAATCAATATTTCTTTTCAATTGTTAATTATTGCTAATTAGATTCTACACAAAAATAAAGAAGTGAATAATTTATTATAGAAGGAAGGATAATGATCCTTTTACAAATGAATGAGTACAATGATTGCCAAGCACCATCTTAAACTTAATGAGGCTCCGACCTCTAGGGCCTTGACCCTATCTTCTTCAAGGCACCAACTTTGTGTTTAGGGGCACCAACCCCTAGGACACCAATCCTTTTGTCTTCTTTTAATAGAGAATGTGAATAGTACGTACTTGAATGTCCTTGACCTAATTCTTCACTATTTAGTCACTTCCAAAATTCTTCACTGTCCACTAGTCTTCATTACTGCACTTCAATTAATCCATCAGTGATGCTGTCTTCATTTTCCAAGAAGAAAAATATCACTGTTCCAAACTCCTGTAGGTGTTCGAGCTGACTGTGATGAGCTCCTGTGGCTTATCTGAATCTACAGTCTAACCTTAACTCCAGTAAATGATATTATCACAGTTCTTCTGCACCACACAGCATCAATAGTTCTTTACCACACAGCATTAATACTTCAGCACTATCTAGATCATTCTTTTACCACAATTACACCAACAAATATTGTAGTGTCTTCACTATCCAAGCTATCTTCCTCCACAGTTCGAGTTGTTATATTGCAACAATCCACAAAAATATTATCACCAACAAATGCAATTGAGTCTTCACTGTATGAGGTATGGACCTGAGATTTGTAAAAGTCGCAGTCTGAAAGTATTGATGCCACATTCACAGATCCGAGTCACAGGGAGGACACACAGTCTGAAATCACAGTCAAGGTTGCAGTCCGAAATCACAGAGAGGACACATAGTCCGAAATTATAGTCAAGGTTGCAATCCGAAATCTTCCACAGGATTCACAGGTGCGGTTTTGACTTCAAGCCCAGAACAAGTTTATTCTTCCTTTTCTTTAGGTTCACAAAACGTGAACAAATCTTATCTCTTCACTCATGTGTGTCCGAACTGTGTAGAAGAATCTGAGCTACTTCCATAGTCCGAGCTACAGCTGTTGTCACCATCCTGTGGTTTAATGTGATCTTTAAGCCCAAACATTTTCCTTGTTCTCTTTCTTGTGACCCTTCAAGTTCATTAGATGTGAACGGATTTTTTTTTCTTATTACCACTCAACATCAAGCGTCAACAATGATCAAAATTATTAATTATTGTAGTGATTTTTATTTTTGAAAGAACGTGACTATTGGGAAAAGGGGCCGACTTGTGTTGTTGAGCATAGTTCGGCTCAATGTCAAAAATATATTTTTCAACTTGAAAAATTCAATATCCTACAAACTACTAGGAGTTTTGGGACAAATAAGGGCTCAATGGAAAGGCAAAATTATGCTCTAAAAGATGGTATAGGAATCATATTGAGAGGCTGCCTCTAAGGTAGTGAAAACATTTTTTTTTAATGTGACTGATTATTAATTAGTGCAGAAGGTGATGTATAGCAAGAGCTTCTTCATTGTCATACGTCACCAAGTGTTTTTAAGTGAGGTCTCCACTTGTTATATCTTTCATCATCAAGTGATCTCCAATTCCTTCATTGTCCATGTTATCATGTGTGCCATCAATGTCACCATGTCATCAAGATAGTGCAACGATATGTTAGTAACCATATGCAGCATGATCATCACAAGGAGAGCTTCTTCATCAAGAGTATTCATTCATTCAACCTGTTGCCATCAATGACAACTTGGATTAACAATCTCTCCCTTTATCATTGGATGGCAATATTTTCTTCTCTCCCCCTTTGACATCAATGGCAATGGGGTGCCAAAGTGGTCCCCTTGTCATGCTGCTCCCCCTAACATACTGTACCCCTGACATGCTACTTGATTTAATGTGATGCAAGAGCAATGACCCCCATCTTTTGGCGAAGATACTGAAATGCTTCTCGTGGAAGGGGTTTTGTAAAGATATCCGCAATTTGCTCTTTTGTATTGATGTATTCCAACCTGATATTGTGTTCAGCAACTTGTTCACGGAGAAAGTGGTATTTGATTGGAATATGTTTGGTTCTTGAGTGCATCATTGGATTCTTTGAAAGACTGATGGCGCTAGTATTGTCACAAAAAAATAGTGATTGGTTGCTTAGTTTCTATGTTGACATCCTTCAAGGCTTCCTTCATCCATAGAATTTGTGTGCAACAATCAGTAGCAACTATATATTCGGCTTCGGCTGTAGAAAGGGATATAGATGATTGCTTTTTGCTGAGCCAAGACACAAGACAATCTCCCATAAAGAATGTATTTCCACTGGTACTTTTTCGATCATCCGCGCTTCCAGCCCGATCAACATTAGAGTAAGCTGTCACAATAAAAGTTGAACTCTTACGATACGAAAGACTGAAATCAATCGTTCCTTTTAAATATATGAGAATTCTCTTCATAGCTGCTAGATGGGATTGTTTAGGACTTGACTAAAATCTTGCTACCATTCCTACTGCTTGCATAATATCTGGTCTTGTTGCAGTTAAGTATAGGAGAGCTCCAATTATTGACCTGTAAAGAGTTGCATCTATAAGAGGGATATCATCATCTTTGCTTAATTTACAATCTATGGTCATTGGTGTGCTTATAGGTGCACAATCTTCCATCCCATATCTTTTGAGCATGTCTTTAAGATATTTTGCTTGAGATATAAACATGCCTGCAGAGGTTTGAGATATTTGCAGCCCAAGAAAGTAAGACAACTCACCAATTATTGACATCTCGAATTTTTTGGACATATTTAGAGAAAATTCATGGCTCATTTCTTCATCATTGCTAGCAAAGATTAGATCATCGACGTAAACAAGAGTGATCAGAAGTTTTTCCTTGTCCATCTTCATGTAGAGATTGTTGCCTGCCACTCCCTTTTTGAAACCTTCTTGTAGCAGATAGTGATCCAACTTTGCATACCATGCTCTAGGGGCTTGTTTTAATCCATACAAGGCCTTTTTTAGTTTGCATACAAGGTCTTTTCCTTCAGCAAGATCAAATCTTTCTGGTTGCTCCATGTAAACTTCCTCCTTGAGATCTCCATTCAGGAATGCTGATTTTACATCCATTTGATAAACCTTGAATCCTTTTGAGCAAGTAAATGCTAAAAACATTCTTGTGGCTTCCATTCGAGCTACTGGTGCAAAGGTTTCTTCGAAGTCAATTCCTTCGATTTGCGAGTATCCTTTGCAGACAAGTCTGGCTTTATTTCTGATGATTTGTCCATCTTCATTCATCTTGTTTTTGAATACCCATTTTGTTCCAATTATATTTTAATCTTTTGCACGAGGTACCAGTTCCCAAGTCTCATTTTTTTCGATTTGAGACATTTCTTCTTCCATGGCCTTTATCCAATAAGGATCTTTGCTTGCTTGAGAAAAATTTTCAGTTTCTATTAAAGATAATAGAGCAACATCATTTTTTCTAGGGTTGCTTATCATCCTTCTTCGAGTTTGGATTCCTTCATCTATATTTCCGATGACCTGTTCTTCTAGATGATATTTTTGAACAAACTTGATCTTGGAGGGGGTTTGTGAAGATTCATTTTGAGGTTCACTTTGAGGTTCTTCATTCTCCTCTTCTTTTTCAGGTTCTTCTTCTTCACTTTGTTCAAAGAAATACTCAACTTCATGACCTTCGATTCCTTTTTCTGGAAGGCCTTCATCAATCTTCACATCAATGCTTTCCACTATTATTCGTAGATGATAGTTGTAGCATTTGTAAGCTTTGCTCCTAGTGGAGTATCCAAGAAATATTCCTTTGTTAACTCTAGAATCAAATTTACCTGGTGAGTCATCATTTATATTTATGAAACATTTGCTTCTGAAAACCTTGAAATATTTTACTGAAGCAGGTTTTCCTTTCCATACTTCACAAGGAGTCTTTTCATTATTTGGTCTTAGTTGAGTTCAATTTAAGGTATAAACTGCGGTGCCAACTGCTTCTCTCCAAAATTTTGGTTGCAAATTGGTTGCTAGTAGCATTGTCCTTGCCATTTCTTGAATGGTTCGGTTCCTTCTTTCAACTACTCCATTTTGCTGGCGTGTCCTAGCAGTAGAGAGTTCTCTTTCGATTCCATGCTCTTTACAGAATTCATCAAACTCTTTTGAGGTGAATTCTCCTCCTCTATCCGTTCTAGGACATTTAATCTTAGAATATTTCTCATTCTCAATGAGAGCCTTAAGATTTTTAAAACATTCAAATGCTTTAGATTTATATTTTATGAAATATATCCACATCATTGTAGTATAGTCATCAACAAATAGAGCAAAGTACCTTTCACCCTGAAGAGCTGGAGTTCTAGTTGGCCCACACAAATCTGCATGAATGATTTCCAAAGATTTTGTTGTTGAGAACTCCTTAGTTGTGTGGCTAGTTCTAGTTTGCTTTCCATGTTGGCATGGGCCACAGACAACTTGATTTGGTTTGCACATTTTTGGAATATCCCTTACTGCATTAATTTTGCTGATGTTGACTAGGTTATCAAAACTTGTATGCCCCAATCGCTTGTGCCATAACCAACTTTCATCTGTTTGACTTAAGTAACATTTATCTTCTTGGGTTCTACTGAGTATGTAAACATTATATGGTGTTCTTACTCCTTTCGCCACGAGTTCTCCTGAGGATGAGTTTCTTATTTCACAGTTTTTTGTGCTAAAGACAACATTATGTCCTTGGTCACAAATCTGGCTAACACTTAAGAGATTGTGTTTGAGCCCTTCTACCAGCAAGGTATTTTGAGCCTTTTCTAGTCCATTGACAAGGGTAATAGTTCCTTTTCCAGTGATTTTAGTAGATCCATTTCCAAAAGATACATTTCCATTTTTCTTGTTCAATGAGATAAACTTCTTTTGGTCACCTGTCATATGTCTTGAGCATCCACTATCCACGAACCAATGATTTTATTCACTATGAGCACATAGAGCTAGGCCACATTTATCAGTTTTGAGATTTATGTTTTTAGCTTTCTCCCGTTTGAGAGCACAATTTTGTTCATTATGATCATAATTATCACATAATGAGCAAGACAGATCAAACTTAGCCAAGGGATCAAAAGAATTGTAAGTTTTGATTTGTCCTTTCTCTTTAGCACCATGTAGTTGGTTTGTTTGATTTTTCAATCTTGTTGCTTCATTCTTATGAGCCTTGCAATGTTTAGCTTGATGCCCAAAGTTTTTACAATTGTAACAACGCTCAAGAAAAATAGTTTGATACCTGTTGTTTTATCCATAGCTTGAACCAACATTCTTCCTTGGAGTTTCTCTTTTTTCAATTCTTGGTTTTGAGATGGGACTTTGTTCCTGACAAGATGACTTTTCTTCTTTAGAATGGCGAGAGAGTACATCAGCATAACTTCTGGCATTATTCTTTGTACTTGATGATTCTCCTTTGAAACCAATTCCAGACTTGTCATGTTGAGGTTTTTGAGTATTAAGAATGTTGTCAAGAGCTAGAGAGCTTTGCAAACTCCTTTTTACTTGCTCTAATTCCTTTCTTAGAGATACTATTTCAGCTTCACGTTTTTGACAGATAGCATCCTTCTCTTTTAGCTTAATGTTCAAGAAGTCTTCCCTTCTTTTTGCTTCCTCTCTTTCTATTTTGAGAGAAATTATCTTCTTTTGTAGATTCTCATTTTCTTCAATGGCATTCATCAGCAAACTATCCATGTTTATTTCATCTTCCAGTTCTGAGTCATCATCATTTGTAAATGCCATGAATAACGTTTCTTTGCTTCCAACATAATCACTTTCCTCATCTGATTCATCATCTCTTTCTTTGTGATGACGCATATTTCTAGTTGATTTCTTTTTGATGACTACAAATTCATCTTCATCGGACGCATCTTGTTTGGAGAAGAAGTTCTACTTATTAAACCCTTTCTTTTTGTACATCATCCTTTTAGAGTCCTTTTCATCATCACTATCATGTTTATGGAGACATTTTGCAGCGTAATGACCTATTCTTCCACAATTGAAACAAATAAGAGGGTACTTACCTTTTAGCTTGGATCCCCTTTTTAGTCTTCGTGCAAACTAAGCTAATTCGTTTTCAATATCAAATTCCTCGCTGTTGTAATTCCATCCTTTTCCTTCTTTTGTAGATCTTGAGGCTTTGAAGGCTGCTTCTTTGAAATTTGGACTCCCTTTCATCATCTCATAGGCAATGAGAATTCTATGGAGTTCATCCATCTTGAGAGTATCTAGATCCTTTGTTTCTTCTATGGCACTTACTTTGGAGTCAAATCTGTCAGGAAGCGATCTCAAATTTTTTTGAACAATGGTGCTTTCTTCAATATTTTCTCCTAGTCCTTTAAGAGAGTTAACCGCTTTCGCTACTCGGAGGAAATATGACGCAATATATTCATCATCATCCATTTTCAGACTCTCGAATTGTCTTCTATAGGTTTGAAGCTTTGCCTTCTTGACTTTGGAGTCGCCATCATATAGAGAAACCAACTTATCCCATAGTTCTTTCGCTGAGTCACAATACATGACTTTCGTAAATTCGGAATTGGTAATTCCACTAGTGATGGAATTTAAAGCTTTGGCATTAGCAATGTAGGCTCTTCTTTCATCTTGATCAGTTGGAAGATTGGCGGGAGCTTTGTATCCATCCATAACAGAGTGCCATACATCAGGACCAAGAGACATTAGATAGTAGGACATCCTCTTTTTCCAAAAACCAAAATTCGTTCCATCAAAGATAGGTAGTTTCCTTGTTGCTTCCATGTTCTTCATTGTGCCTAAGAATCCTTCTTCCAGCTGTTAGGTTGATATTGAAGAAGCTAGCGCTGAAACCAATTGTTGGAAATACTGAGAGGGGGGTGAATCAGTATTTCTTTTCAATTGTTAATTATTTCCAGTTAAATTCTACACAAAAATAGAGAAATGAATAATTTATTACAGAAGGAAGGATAATGATCCTTTTACAAATGAATGAGTACAATGATTGCCAAGCACCAACTTGGACTTAATGAGGCTCCGACCTCTAGGGCTTTGACGCTATCTTCTTCAAGGCACCAACCTTATGTTTAGGGGCACCAACCCCTAGGACACCAATCCTTTTGTCTTCTTTTAATAGAGAATGTGAATAGTACTTACTTGAATGTCCTTGACATAATTCTTTACTGTTTAGTCACTTCCAAAATTCTTCACTGTACACTAGTCTTCATTACCGCACTTCAATTAATCCATCAGTGATGTTTTCTTCATTTTCCAAGAAGAAAAATATCACTATTCCAAACTCCTGTAGGTGTCTGAGCTGACTGGGATGAGCTACTGTGGCTTATCTGAATCTACAGTCCAACCTTAACTCCAGTAAATGATATTATCACAGTTCTTCTGCACCACACAGCACTAATAGTTCTTTACCACACAACATTAATACTTCAGCACTATCTAGATCATTCTTTTACCAGAGTTACACCAACAAATATTGTGGTGTCTTCACTGTCCAAGCTATCTTCCTCCACAGTTCGAGTTGTTATATTGCAATTTTCCACAAAAATATTTATCACCAGCAAATGCAATAGAGTCTTCACTATATGAGGTATGGACTTGCGATTTGTAAAAGTCGCAGTTTGAAAGTATTGATGCCACAGTCACAAATCCGAGTCACAGGGAGGACACACAGTTCGAAATCACAGTCAAGGTTGCAGTCCGAAATCACAGAGAGGACACATAGTCCGAAATTACAATCAAGGTTGCAGTCCAAAATCTTCCACAGGATTCACAGGTGCGGTTTTGACTTCAAGCCCAGAACAGGTTTATTCTTCCTTTTCTTTAGGTTCACAAAATGTGAACAAATCTTATCTCTTCTGTCATGTGTGTCCGAACTGTGTAGAAGAATCTGAGCTACTTCCACAGTCCGAGCTACAACTGTTGTCACCGTCCTGTGGTTTAATGTGATCTTTAAGCCCAAACAATTTCCTTGTTCTCTTTCTTGTGACCCTTGAAGTTCACGAGATGTTAATTGATTTTTTTTCTCTTTGTATTAGATGAATCGAATACTGTGTTTTTTCCACCAAAATTTCTTAACTGAGCCGAATGAGTTTAACTTTATATTTATAGTGGTTTTTCATTTTTGAAAGGACGTGACTGTTGGGAAAAGGGGCCGACTTGTGTCCTTGAGCATAGGTCGGCTCAATGTCAAAAATATATTTTTCAACTTGAAAAATTCAATATTTTACAAACTACTAGGAGTTTTGGGACAAATAAGGGCTCATTGGAAAGGCAAAATTATGCTTTAAAAGATGGTATAGGAATCATATTGAGAGGCTGCCTCTAAGGTAGTGAAAACATTTTTTTATTTTTTTTAACGTGACTGATTATTAATTAGTGCAGAAGGTGATGGACAACAAGAGCTTCTTCATTAGCATACGTCACGACGTGTTTTTAAGTGAGGTCTCCACTTGTTATGTCTTTCATCATCAAGTGATCTCCAATTCCTTCATTGCCCATGTTATCATGTGTGCCAACAATGTCACCATGTCATCAAGATAGTGCAGCGATATGTCAGTAACCATATGCAGCATGATCATCACAAGGAGAGCTTCTTCATCAAGAGTATTCATTCATTCAACCTGTTGCCATCAATGACAAGTTGGGTTAAAGACCCAAGTGTGAAGAAGCATTTAGATGTGCTCTTGTGATCCACCACACTGACAACCCAATTAGTATATCCACGGAGTCTCAAACTCCTGGTAGTGTGTCTCAACCCATGGTCTATCGTACCCTAGAGATATCTCAAGATTTTCTTGGCACCAAACCAGTGAATGTCATGAGGATCAACCATATGTTGACTCAAAGTGTTCACTGCACAACATACATCCGGATGGATGTTCCCAAAGAACATCAGGGCCCCTACGAGTTGTCGATACTCAATAGAATTTGCTAGCATGGGCCCAACAACGATTCCACTCAACTTCTTAAAGTTGAGTTCCATCTGTGTCGACACGGACTTACAGTCCACTATACCAAATCTCCCCAGCAGCTTCACAATATATTTTACTTGAGAGAGGAAAATCTTGCCAGGTCCCTGCCAGACCTCCAAGCCTTGGAAGTAATGCATCAGTCCTAGGTCTTTCAACTCGAACTCGGAAGCGAGCTCCCTCTTACACTGATGAATGAGAGGGTCAGCATCCGTCAGGAAGAGATCGTCCACATAGAGGACCAGAATAAGAGGCTTTTCTCTATCACCCTTGAAGTAAAGGATTGGATCAACATTACATTGAGTGAGATCCAACTTCATCAAGTAGCCATCTATCCTCTCGTACCATGCCCTGGGTGCTTGCTTCACCCCATAGAGGGCTTTCTTCAACTTGCATACATGAGAGTCTCTATCCTAGACTTCGAACCCCAGATGTTGCTTTACATACACCTCTTCCTTTATTGAACCATGCACGAAAAATGATCTTCACATCCATTTGATGGAGATTCCATCCTTGTGTGGAAGCAAGGGCAATAATAGATCACATGTGCAAATATATCATCATAATCTATGCCTTCCTTTTGAGAGAAGCCTCGGGCAACATATCTTGCCTTGTAATTTTTAGCACTCCCATCAGATCCATGCTTGATCTTTTAGAGCCATTTCGAGGTGACACCAGCTTTGTCCTCCAGTCTCGGAACCACATCCCAGACATCATAGCATCCTTCCAAACTGATGCTTTACAACTTCTTCAAATGATCCAGGCTTAGATTGTACGATTGTACTCATGGCTGCTAGATACCCTTGCTATCTATTCGGCTTCTTGCTTTCCCGGAATGCCCCCCTTTGGGGCCATATGTCTCTCGGCATCTTCAAGAGTATCCCTACGCCATGAGGGTCTTCTCTTCTTTCTTCCAGCAACGACATTTGCTTAGGAGCATACATGGTTGAGGTCTCCCTCTTAATGCTAGCTCTTCTTGCGAGAGAAGTCATCGATAAAAGTCATGAGATAAGAACATCCAACCAAGGATTTCACAGACATCATATCAGATAAGTCAGAGTGTATCAGATGTCTTTGTGATATTTGAGGAATGAAGAAAGTCCCCTTGTATGCTTTCCTTCAGCAAAACCCTGACACACGCCTTCATGATTATTTTGAATATGGGCATCTTGACACCAACTTCATTGCTTCGGAAAGGGCTTTGTAATCATAAGCCTGAATCTTACTCACCCACTGTCAAGGCTTATTTTATGGAGTTATAGCCATACAAGTATCATAGCCATGTACTGCCATACTTCTGTCATACATCCATACACTGTCATATCACTGATTACAACGTTGCCATAATATTATCATACACATCACTATCATCTTCGTCATTGTCATACTGTCATACAGTTCTGAAGATATCAACCTTCATGGTCATATATATTTTTTATATGCCACTGAAGATACCACAGATCAAGTTCATATAGAATCTGCCATATGTCATATAGTGAGGTCATATATACTCTGCCATATGTCACTGTTCTAGTTAGGGCACCCATAGATTTTGTTACAACCCTAAACACTCCAACAACTACCGAGAAGACTGCGGCTTCAACTCCACAAGATCCTCCTCCCTTCGCTGTTAATAAATGGCATTATGTTTTTGCTTTGAAAAAATACAGGGTTGCGGCCAAGTCTTCATTCAGAGATTAGTGCTACTCAATACTGCTGCACACCCAGCTACAAGAGTTTTGCTTCTTCAAAAACCTTGCACACTTTACTCGGGGCTTGCTTACAAAATGTTGACTCGGTCTACCTCATCCTCCTGGGCATTCAAGAGATTGCTTGCAGATGCAATAGATAACTTTGCTCCTGTCAATGGTGAGTGACCACGTGCCAAAATTCACTTGAATTCTTCTCTGTCTCCTTTGTGTTCTGGTCATAGACATCACTGTAATAAGTATCACTTTCATAAAGTACAACCACACATCTCGGTCATAGAGGCACTGTCACAATTTCCATAGAGGCACTATCACACATCATTGTCACTTCAATGCCATATATATATCACTGCCATCTTTTTTTTCTCATGGACACTGCCATATATCATTATAATAAGCATTGTTAAGAACCACTGTTACATGTCTTTGTCAACTGTCAAAATCACTGCTATGCATTGATGTCATAAGCACAATTTTCACAGCCATACATCCCTATCATTAGAATATGAGTAGCTTTGCCGTACATAACTGTTATTAACAGTATTATTGTCACTAGCACAAAATATTTTGCCCAAACATTACTGTCATAAATGAACCAATATCATGCACTGTATCATTGTCAGGTATCTGAAGTTTCTTTGCAATTCATTATTGTCAAAAGAACAAATATCAAAACTCAAGCATCACTGGATTAGGGCACATGAACACTGTTCAAATAGGCTGCAACATACTTGATAAAGGTTGTACCAGATTAGGCCTAAAGGGCCATACAAATAATATCATGACTGTACAGAGTTAGTGCCATTAGGGCCACATCAAGGGAAATCAAAGAGATTGCAAATTTTGTACACTTACCTTGCTGGAAAAGTCCCCTTTATCACAGAGAAAGGCCACAGATGATTAGGTCATTAGGCCGCATGTGATAAGGTCAATAGGCTGCATATATTAGGTCTGATTCAAGGAGAATAGGGCTCAGCCTTGACCCAACACAGAAAAATTCCCTTCCAAACCACTACTGAATTTGTGTTTTCTTCTGCGTTTGTGACAACCCTGGTTAGGGCATGCCACACTGCTCTCAACCTCCACGTAGTTCAACACACAAGCCTTTATAGGCTGTGGTCCACCCTAGGAGAGGTCCTCTGTGCATACGCTGCCCTTCAATGTTGCTGTCCACCTAGAACACAACTCCTAAAGGGTTTCAACTGCTGGCTATGGCTTGCAGCCTAGCCCAACAGTGGACTGTACCTTTGGTCCCCTCCAAACAGTCCACAATTCTGCCCTAAAACAGTGGTAACACATTCCTCTATGCTGTGCCCTTCTTGACCTGCAAACGCACCCAAGAACAACCCTTCACCATGCCTCAAACAGTCCTTTCATCTCCACATTGTCACCTACAACACTTAGAAATGCCACGCTGCCCTTGTTGGCTCCTCACCCTGAAGGTTAGGGCACAAAAAAGCCCAAAAAACTACCTACGCTATCACTTGTTGTGGTGGTATGGCTTGTGGCCTACCACAAAGCCTTGCTATCGCTTACGACATCCTCCAAACAGAGTTTCCAGCCCACATAGTAAGCCCCATCAGACCTGAAACAGAGGTCTCCTAACTCGGCCTTCCTAGCAAGGCTACTTGGCCTTCTTCCAGTAGCTCGGTCACCTTATTAGCCTTGAAAACAGTCCTTATCTCCCTCGCTGTCCTAGATTGGTGATTGCTCTCAACACAAGATGGGCTTTGTCTTCTCATTATCTCTAATTCCATGTTAATTTCTAAAGATGTTATATGCTAGATGCAAATTTACTTTAAACTTCTAGGGCTCAATCACATGAAAGTAAGATGCAGATCGAACATACCAATAGATCGTTGGAAGACAAGCCAAAAAATAGAGACAAAGAATGGTGGCGTTACGGCGATCAACAAGATGCTTCAACCGACAAAGTCTCCATAAGGTCAGCCACCCAAATGTGTCACACAACCCAAGATGGCTCATCAAAACGCTATATAAAAAATGCTGCACCAAGAAGCCCTAACACTGCACCATGAGAAGCCCTAATCGCAGCACCATCCGTGAGAGAAGAGAATGCCTCCAAAAATGTATGTGTGAAATGAACTCCAAGTCTCTCCTATATATAGTCATCTGTGGGGGTGTGTGACACATCTCTTATGCATGTGGGATAAATCTGGTCGACCTTGCACATGTGGAATAAATTCAAAATACATGTTCTGCTCATCCGATCAAGATGATTTTTAGATCGATCTTGCACCTCTCCGAAAGAGAAATCCAATAAAAATATTGGCATCGTCATCTGAGCATTACAACATGGAGTTTGGACCTAGTTGCCCAAAATTAACAAAATAAGACTTGCCAAGCCTATCACCTTATTTGTTGCTTGGAATATTGTTGGGGAATTAGAAAAGGATAAGAAAGCTTCAGATAAATTAGAGATTCCTGGTTTTGAAAGAGTTCTGGTTAAATCTAAAGGAAAAGGAATAAAGGAGGTAGAGCATGATCCCAATGAAGAATTAGCACAAATGGTTAAGGAAATGAGAATTGAACATGGTCAACAAATAAGTGCCATGCAGTCTAGATTGATTTGGATGGAAAGAAATCAAGCCCAAAACATTCAACCTAGAAATTATAATAAAAATAGAGGAAACAATAATCCATGGCCAAGAAGGAATCCTCCTAATGATCAAAGACATCCTACTCCACTTGAGTCTGCCAATGTTGTTGATCATCCTATCACATTTTGCAGACCTTGTGAGAGTTTCCATGAAGAAGGTGCTTGTGCCTTTGCTAGAAAACTCTGGAAGAAGGAACAAGTGAACATATCAATATTGTAAGTCATGATTTCTTCATCCTTTTCCATCAATAACTTCAGTGACGAAAAGGATCCTATCACTTAGATGTATGGTGAAAAGCCATCTCAGGAACAAATTCTGGAAATTGCTAGAAGTACAGGTTATACTTATCAAAGGAAAGGTAAAGACCAAAATCAGAATAAGCAGGTTGCATTTGAAAGATATAAATCGAGATTAAAAGTGGATTGGGTTGCATGGATAAATAGTATTAAAATGTCTGTCCCAATGCTTGAAATTTTGAAAGTTCCTACTCAACGGGCAGCGTTCTTCAAAGCTTTGGGAATGGCTTAACAGGATAACATTGATAATAATCCAAAGGACGAAGAAATCAAGTTAAATGAGTTTAATTGCTACATGACTAATGAAGATCTTCAACCTTCTTTCTCACATTATATATTAATGATCACCTTCTTCAGAACTGCATGTTGGATTCTGGGGCTTCAACAAATGTAATGACCAAGAAAGTTATGCATCAACTAAATCTTAGAATCTCAAGACCTTATCACAATATTTGCTTGATGGATTCTAAGAGGATTGAAGTCCTTGGTCACTGGTGTGATCAAAGATTCATAGGTTTCCTTAGCAAACTATCCATACAAAATCATCACGATTGATATAGCAATTATTGATGTACCAAATGTATGGGGAATGCCTTGCAGCTGACTTGGGTGGATCTATTCAGATGAATTTATCATATGGCACTATTCCGATATTCCCGCAACAACAGGTGGTATGGTCAGGTTATATAGGGAAGTAGAAAGAAGATACCATGTTGAAATTCCAAAGAGACCAGAAAATGGTGAGATGATTGAACCACAGGAACATCCACTGCAGTATGGGGTTGAATTCATCCAGTTGGTTTATCACTTCTCTTCATCTCGTCTTCCATTTCACCTTCTGAGCTAGAAAAGAAGCAGGCTTGAATCTGACAAAAATGTGCATCATGTGCTTCATCAACCGAAAGGGTCAAGTTTCAACAAGGGACATCTGACAAACAATCGATTGACTTACTTGTATGCAAACTTTTTCTCCATATTGTGTCACACAAATGACATCTAATGCCATGGGGCATCTTTTGTAGAGTATCTCTAACCCTACTCCCTTTCATTTATGTAATTAGATAGTTTCTTTTTATGCACTTAGGTTATATATCTTTACATTTCAATTTGTTAGAGTATATTTTTCTATTCTAGCAAATATTCTATATATACATGACGATTTCGATTTTGAGTGGATATCTATTTGATGGACTTCTGTTTTCTTGGATACAAGATTCTATATTCTCACGTCACGTTGATGAAGCAACATGTCTCCATATGGAGCCAAAGGCTGCACCTATTTTGTCACAAGTCCAAGGAAGTAGTTGTACAAAATTTTTGAAGGATCAAAATCATCAACCAACAACATATTGTATCATTGTAAAACCAAATTCTGTAAGTTGTAATGTAAATGATGCTAGTACGACCGTTTCGTTATGTAACAACCTAGGCAAGCCTATGATTTTGGTGACAAATTTCATCCTAGGAGGTTTTTTAACCTCACCGCATTATGTGTGTTTCTAAACACAGATAATTGGTAGAGTTTTTCCTCCAGCTTAAACCCCACATCTAGGGTGAAATTAATTGACGAAATCTTAGTTGAGTCCTTGTGATTTTAGTTGAGTCTATTGTAAAAGTGGTTTGGGAATAATTTAAGCTATTTGGCTAAATTATTTTATTACAGATCATTTGGCCTACTAGATCATATTGTGTTGCAGAATTGAGTAAGTATTTTGAGGGTCTATAACGAATAGGTATTCCCCCTTTGAGAGTTGAATTTGTAAATATCTGATGTAAAAAATATTTTGGTGCATGGCCCCTCGCAATTAGACACCATGGATAAAGTGTTTGAGGGTGAAAAAATAATTAATCCCATCTTGTGTCAATTAATTAATTTTTTTGGCAAAAATAAAAATTATATCCTAAGCCAGAAAATTGATTAATTTAGAGTAAAAAAAAATTCTAGAGAATGCTAGATTGGAGATTTCTGTGGTGTAGTTTTTCAGATGTGAGAATCGGAATATCCACAGTAGTCATTTTTTCTTTTGTCTATTGTGGATATTCCGATTCCCACATCTGAAGAAATTCTAGAGATTAATTTCTTGAAGTGGAAAATGACCAAAAATTTTGAAGGTCAAATAGAAAATTTTTGGAGGTCCTCTACCAAGGAAAAAATGGGTATTTTAAGAAAAATTGAGTGCTTGGACCTTGGTGGTTAAGTCCAAATCAAATTTTTGAGGAAATTAATCCAAAATATATATTTTTGGATTAATAAAAAATGGTTTTTATGATAAATTCGAAAATTCCTCAAAAATAAATATTTTTGACGACAAAGATTAAAAGATGATCAAGTATTTATCAACAGTCAAGATTACTTTGACGGAGATCAAGCCAACGAGCCGTTATTTTCCACTTAGAGGATATATCTATAAATTAGAAGCCAATTTGCTTCTCAAGTCATAATGATTTTTCTGACTTGGGTTTATGTAATTTTGTTATGCTGGTGTTGATCCACTGATCTACTAGGATTGTTTGAATTTCATAATAAAAAGACTTTGGGGTTCAATTCATGGTGTTCTTTGTCCGATGATCTGTGGTATGTGTTGGAGCCTGGCTGTGTGCTTTCCTATATTGTGCTTATTTTTTTTATAAAATTGTTTATTCATTTGTCAGTGATAAGAGCATTCTATTGGTAGATTGTGGGTCTATCTTAGGTGATCTAATTCATCAAATGTTTAACATGTTTTCTTGAAGAAATATATAGAGTTTGCAGTTACACCAACCCTTAGGCTCCAAGTTCATATCCAACCTTGTTTGGGCTCTGGGAATTTTTGTTTGATTTTCTTACTTAGCTAATGCTGTTGGCAATACCATAACTTTCGAAACACATTTTATCCATTGTCATTTTCATCTAAAATAATTATATCTCAAAAATATTTTATTTTCAAAAGCATTGTATATTTGTAAATATGTGTAAATTATTTGTTGTAGAATAATTTTTTGTAAATAATTTTTTTCTAACCTTGCCTTGAAGCTATTGAGGTTTGGAGTTTATTTCTAAAATTTTGTATATATTGGGGTTTTGGGTATTCTTATTTTCATTTGCGCAGGTGAGAGTCAAGAAGATTTGATGGGGTTTGAGCTGGATCTAGGCCCTTGGGGGTAAGATCTAGTCTCCAAAACTTTTGCAGGTCCAGTATTAAAATTTTGCTGTGATTTGGCGATTGTTTTTGAAGATTTGAAGTGGAAATCAAATTTTGGAAAGGGTTTCAAATTTTTAGGGCCTCTAGCCCCAACGTCAACCCTATAGCCCTAGCCATTGCCCTGGTTTGCCTTCTCTCCCTATGTCGTAGGCCTTATTCGGTGTCCAAGGCCTTAGCGTGGCCCCTTTAATCACTGTTGTTAGCTTCTAGGGACTCTTTCCCTTGGCCACAGGCCTATTAGGCCTTGCGACAACCTTTTATAGGGTTGTTAAGTCTTAGACGCAACCCTTACGGCTTTCCCCAACCCTCGGCTAGCTCCTTCTTCCTTCCGTGAGCCCTCTCCCCTCTCGTTCTCCCTTCTTCCTCCTCTGTCTACCCTCGAATCCCTCCTCTTCCCTTGCAGGAGGCCTAAAAGGCCTTCCTTAGCCTTGTCGTAGGCCCTAAGGGGCCTCTCTTGCCCAGGCATTGGCCTAATAGGCCTTCCCTGCCCTAGCCCCAACATCTAAGAGGCTTGCAGTGACCCTCATTGGCCTCTAGCCCTTGTTCCTAAACCCCTCTTCGCCCCTCCTCATCTCTTTCTACTTATCTTTTGATTTATAAGCTAATACTTTGTGTTTTTTCAGAGAATTTGGGTCAAGATTTTGGTTTATAGGTAGCCATCTCATTGGAAATATGTGATATTCCCACTTAGCAATGTTGCTAAGTGAAATATCAATTTAGTTCAATTTTGTCATTTTTGGGTTGCAACTTAGGAAAAGTGGGTTGTGGGGCCCCACTTGCGATTTTGGGCTAAAGAACTCTCACATAATTGAAAAGGGGAAATCAAATTGCTAGAGGATGGTGGGACCATTGGGGCCACCCCCGAAGGGAAATACACACCCCTTGACTAATACACACTCATGGAGGGAAAAAGACAAGGAAGGTTGATGTATGGGACCCTATAATGGGAAATGGAGACTCAAGTATAAATTGGAGGAACATTCATCATTTTGGGGTCTTTTGATCCTTTAACATTTACACTCGCCTAACATGCTTGAGCTATGGAGCCAAGTCTGCAAGTGCTGTTGAGCAGTCGATATTTTCAAGCGAGAATCTCATCCTACCTTTAGTGGACTTCGAGTGCCAACCCAAGGAGGTGGTCTACATTACATTAGGAATTAACCTAGGAGTTAGTTCAGGCCATTCATGTGGTTATTATAGCAGACTAGGCGCAGTAAGGGGAATACGCATCTCTTGGGGAAGCTAATTGTGGAGCAGCGAAATCAATGGGCTTTCCGAGAGAGATTTTGGCCAGCATTTGTTGGAGATTTAGAGTGCTAGCTGAGCACAATCTTGGGGGAGTTTTGTTGTGCCTTTAGTTCATCGTCAGGGACTGCATAGGCCTGGGCAGTGGTGTCTTCGTGCCACACATGAGAGCTTGGGAGAAGGACAATTGAGGACTGAAGTGAGTTGAGACTTGTGGAGGCTTCCAAAGGGGGAATTTTGCTGGTCTTTGCTGACATTTTGGGGCCTTCAAGTAGTGTCATTTCCAGGTGGGTCGATTTGCCCAACAGTTGGAGAAGCATGTGGAAATTGGGGAAAATTTCGGAGGTCAGAACTAAGCCAAATGCTTCTTGTGTTTTGGTGGGTTATATGTGGGGAGACACGGGTTAATTTCCCAAATTCTTTTTAGCACCGAAGGAGGGGAAAACAACAATTTCTTCTAGTCAGTAGTGTTGTTTTTTAAGGCCAGCGCAACGCATTTACGGGAACATCTTCCCAGCAAGTGTTGTTTTCATCTCTTGAGTCTTGTTAGCTTGCCTTGGGCATGCCCAAGTGCTTACATTCCAAGCTTATATTGTAGCCCCTTTTTGAATGATAATGAAATGGCTCTGTTTTGTGCAATTTTTGGAGTATTTCTTAGTACTTAATTTTGTGTGTTGTATGTGCTATGAATGATTTTTTTATCATTGTCAATTTTCCTTAGGGATATTACAGTGGTATTAGAGCTCATAGTCTTGGCTTAGCTTGTGGGAGAAGCCATAAATCTATGACACCAGAGGACACAAAAAATATCACGTGCAGGAGGAAAAGGTACAAAATCAGGGAAAGACAGCTACAAATTAGCCTTGACCAAGAAACCCTTGAGCTAGAGGTTGAGGGGTCAGATATGGGGGACAACCCGAATGATAAAGTGAGTAAAGAGGAGGAGTTTGCCCAACATCTCTTGAAGGCTATCCACAACTTGTCTAGGGGTATTGACGAGCGGAGGCAGTAGAACAACAATGAGAACAAGGGCAAGGGCATTCAGGGAGACATTCATTTGGGTGAGGGTTCAAGTACCTGGCACCACCAGGCAACAGACCCACCCAACGCACCTCATGTCTCTAGCACACCACCTAGGTCGACTATCCCTACATTTTTAGTATCGGGTGCTGGAGGCTGCAGGGGAAAGAGGACATGCCCATGGGAGACTATTTTGTGGTGTACTAGTCCTATGGGGCTGATTTCAGAGAGGCTATTACCTTCAAAGACTTCCAACTTAGGGGCAACAATAGGAGAAAGCGACATAGTGGAGGAGGCTGCATGCATGGCACTGATTTGCAGCGTACAGTGGGAAATTTATTCCTTCCAACTTTTGATGGCCCACCTAAGAGCTCAGCCAGGGCATTGGTTGAGAAGCTAGATGTCTATTTCCAACTTAATCATATGGCAGAGGTGGAGGAAATCAAAATTGCCACTTTACACTTGGAAGAAGAGGTCCATGATTGGTGCTTCCATGGATTGACCACGATGGGGCATGCAAGAGTTACAACCTATGAGGATTTCACACCGAGGTTGCTTGAATGTTTTGAGAGGAGAGACCAAGAGGAGCACTTCGGAGAGTTGACGCAGCTCACGTAGATCGTGAGTGCAGAGGCATATATCTTTGAGTTTCTGAGGATATTTGTGATGGTGCTAGATTTATCGGAGGCCAGTGTTAATCGAGGCTGTCATTGATGAAATATGGCAATAGGATGCTAGATGATGATGAATGTTAAATTGGACAACTAGGTCCAAACTCCATGTTGTGATGCTCAGATGAGGACACCAATATTTTTATTGGGTTCCTCTTTCGAAGAGGTGCAAGATCAATCTAAAGATCATCTTGATCCGATGAGCAGAACATACTTTCAAAATATGTGCAGGTCGGCCTTAAGGTTTTACACCTCCAGCAAATGTGTCACACACCCTCAGTGATTGATATAAATAGAGTCAACATTGGAGGACATTTCAATCATCTCATCACACACATCCTCATGATCTAGAAATGGATGCCGGAAATATGGATGATGCCGGAAATGGATGTCGTAAATATGGATGATGCTGGAAATCTGGATGATGCCGAAAATGGATGCCATAAATCTGGATGCTGTAAATATGGATGATGCCGGAAATCTGGATGTGGGATTCTTTTGTTGAATTATGTTGATTTTTGATGAGCTGTCTTTAAGGGCTGTGTGTGTGACACTTCTGGTTGGCTGACCATATTGAGACTTTGCTGGTTGAAGCATCCTGTTGACCGCCGTAACGCACCAACACACTTATATTTTTCTGGTTTGTCTTCTGTCGATCTACTGGTATGTTCTATCAGCACTTTACTTTCTTGTTGGGGATAAAAGTAAAGTTGCATCAAGCATAGAACATCTTCAAAAATTTACATGGTATCGGAGCTAAGGTGAAGACAAAGCCCTAGTTTGTAGCAATCACCAAAGAAGAGGATGGGTTCCTCAAACTACAATGGCTTTAAGGCTGATGAAAAATTGACTAGGAATGATGACTTCTATGCTTGGAAGATGACATTGGATCTTAATTTGGAAGACCAAGATGTCATGGACTATGTGCAGGGTAAAATCCAAGAGCCTCCATCCACTGCAACTGTTGCTGCCAAATCAAAGTACAAGAAGGGGGAAATCAAAGCAAAGTTGATGATCAGGGACTCAACTCATAAGAGTTTGGTTGCCTACATCTCTGAGCTAGGTCACTATGCTAGAGCATGCCCTTTCAAGAAGGTCAAGAAAAGGAAGGCTTCCTCCGACGGAAATGGGCAACCTTTCAAAAGGTCAAGAAATTCCAGGTATGAGGAATCAAATGTTTTTGATGATAAAAGAAATGAATTCATTCTTGTATCTGCCCTCTCTGGTCCATCTCCACCCAACACTATGGATGTCTAGTTGATAGATAGTGGTGCCTCAAGGCACATCATTGGGTTCAAGGAAGCACTTACTGATATGGTTGAGAAGGATACTAATCTACAAATTATCCTTGGAGATCATGCCACACATTCCGTGAAAGGGACAGGGACTGTGACCCTCCACTTGTCTCAAGGTCAAGTCCTCCGCTTGCAAGGTGTACTATATGTACCTAATTTGAAGAAGAACCTTGTGTCTGTTTCGACCATGGTTTCAATGTGGCATTCATTGATGGAAGTTGTGCATGTGGAAGAAGAGTTTCAAGGAAGCTATCACGATTGGGTTTAGAGTTGGTACAGTCTACCAGGTTGGAGGAAGTCCACTGGGAGCGATGACATGTGATACTATCCGACAGACTGAACTATCACACCGGAGGTTTGAACAACTTCACTACAAGTTCCTTCCCGAAGCAAGGAAAGTGGTCACGGGGATGCCTGAGTTCTCAAATAATCATGAAGGTGTATGTTAGGGTTGTGCCGAAGGAAAGCATACAAGGGGACCATTCCCCTCAAGTGTCACAAAGATATCTGATGTCTTGCAATTAGTACATTCTGATCTGTCTAGTATGTTGCCCATGACATCCTTGGGAGGATGTTCTTATTATATGAGACGAACGAGTTCAAGAACTTTTGCACAGGAGCTAGCATCAAGAGGGAGACCACAATATCTGTGGCCTACAGCGAAACTTTGAAGGCCTATAAAGTATATGTGCCTGGTCAAAGCAAAGTGGAGATATGCCATGATGTTACCTTTGACAAAGATGCTTCCCTGAGGAAAGTAGTCAATCTTCTAAGATCTGAGGAAGATCATGAAGCAAGGCCTGGAAATCAAGAAGAACCGAAGGATGAGACGATGCCTGATGCTGAAGGACCAATGGACCCGATTGATCCACCTCCTTCAATAGGGAAGAGACCATCATGGCTCAGGGACATTCTCGAGGATGTCGAGGGACATATGGCCCCAAAGGGGGACATTCGTGAAAGCAAGAAGCTAAGTAGATACCAAGGGTATCTAGTAGCCATGAGTACTATTGTACAATTTGAGCCTGGATCTTTTGAGGAAGCTGTAAAGCATCAAGTCTGGAAGGAGGCTATGCACGAAGAGTATGAGTCCATAATGAAGAATGATGTCTGGGATGTGGTTCCAAGACTGGAGGATAAAGCAGTTGTCACCTCGAAATGGCTCTACAAGATCAAGCATGGATCTGATGGAAGTGTTGAAAAGTTCAAGGCAAGATTCGTTGCCCGTGGCTTCTCTCAAAAGGAAGGCATAGACTATGATGATATATTTGCACCTGTGGCCCGATATACCACCATCCGATCTATCATAGCCCTTGCTGCTACGCAAGGATGGAGTCTTCATCAGATGGATGTGAAGACCGCATTTCTGCATGGTGCAATAAAGGAAGAGGTGCATGTGGAGCAACCTCTGGGGTTTGAAGTCCAGGATCGGAACACCCATGTTTGCAGGTTGAAGAAAGCCCTCTATGGGTTGAAGCAAGCACCCAGAGCTTGGTACAAGAGGATATATAGCTACCTGATGAAGCCAGGCTTCACTCGTAGTAATGCTGATCCAAACCTTTACTTCAATGTTGATAGAGAGAAGCCTCTCATTCTGGTGCTGTATGTGGACAACCTCTTCTTGACAGGTGTTGTCCCTCTCATTCATCAGTGCAAGAGGGAGATCGCTGCTGTGTTCGAGATGAAGGACCTAGGACTGATGCACTACTTCCTAGGCTTGGAGGTTTGGTAGAGACCTGGCGAGATTTTCCTTTCTCAAGGAAAATACATTGTGAAGCTTCTGGAAAGATTTAGTATGATGGACTGTAAGTTCGTGTCTAAACCAATGGAGCTCAACTTTAAGAAGTTGAGTGGCAGCGCTGCTGGGCCCATGCTAGCAAATCCTACTAAGTATCTTCAACTCGTAGGGTCCCTGATGTTCTTATTGAACACCTGTCCGAACGTATGTTGTGCAGTGAACACTTTGAGTCAACACATGGTTGATCATAACATTCACTGGGTTGGTGCCAAGAAACTCTTGAGATATCTCTGAGGTATGATAGACCATGGGCTGAGATACATTGCCGGGAGTATGACACTCCATGGATATACTGACGCTGATTGGGTCGGCAGTGTGGTCGATCGCAAGAGCACATCTAGATGCTACTTCACACGTAGATCTGCTTCGGGCAGGAAACTGAAGTCGGTAGCCTTGGGCACCGCTGAGGCCGAATACATTGTAACATGTATGGCTTGTTGTGAAGTCACTTGGTTGCGAAAGCTCTTTAGTGAGTTGTTCGAGCATGTGCTAGATGCCAATGTTATCCTTTGTGATAACTAGAGGGGGATTTGTTTGTCATAGAATCCTGTGTTCCATGAACGATCCAAGCATGTTGATGGCTAGTACCACTTTATTCGGGATATGGTATAGCGAGGCGCTGTAAGGCTCGATCATATAGGAACTGATGAACAGGTCGCGGATATTCTCACGATGCCCTTGGGGAAGGTCATGTTCCTAACCTTCTGTGATAATCTTGGTATCGTGGAACAACCCTATTCTGAGGGAACTGTTGGACAATGAGCTCTGGGAGCTATGGGGGGCTTTGGGGATAGCTTCTCGGAGCTATAAGCAACCACAAGGCTAGGCTTGCCAAACCTTGTTGGTGTGCTTGGGCCCACCGTTATGATTCAGTTGGTTCGCCTCTCATGATCTGTGCCTCGTATATGCATCCTATCCATTTGAGTTCCGGACTCATGGGAAGTACCTCTCATTTGGCCAATGAGGTGGGAAAAGCTAGAGACTAGTAGCAAAGACTGATGGATTCATCAGAGATTGCCGTACTCTCTATCTAGGATGACACGTGTCCAACCACTTCATTTGAGATCAAGTCTAGTGAGGTTTTAGACCTCCTACTGACTTCGGGTCAGATAAACCAACTTCGGGTTGGTATGTGACTCTTTGAGTCCATGTGAGGTTTCAAACCTCCTACTGACTTCGGGTCAGATAAACTAACTTCGGGTTGGTATGTGATTCTTTGAGTCCATGTGAGGTTTCGGACCTCCAACTGACTTCAGGTCAGTGAGACTAACTTCGGGTTAGTATATATGACTCTCTTGAGTCCAAGTGAGGTTTCGGACTTCCTATTGACTTCGGGTCAGATAAATCGACTCCAGGTTGGTATGAGACTCTTTGTGAGTCCTATAGAGGTTTCGGACCTCTGGGGTGAATCTGTCAGCCGAGAATGATGTCTTTGTGAGTGACCTACTTCTGTTCTGAAATAAAGAGGCCAACAAAGCAAGTTACAGCAGGATGACGCACGATGTTTGATTGCACAGGTGGATGGAGTTCTCCTTAGTTGAGAGGGAGTGTTAAAATTGGACAACTAGGTCCAAACTCCATGTTTTGATGCTCAGATGGAGACACCAATATTTTTATTGGGTTCCTCTTTCGAAGAGGTGCAAGATCGATCTAAAGATCATCTTGATCCGATGAGCAGAACATTTCTTTTGAATTTATTTTTAATACTTTGAAAATATGTGCAGGTCGACCTTAAGGTTTTACACCCCCAACAAATGTGTCACGCACCTTCAGTGATTGATATAAATAGAGTCAACGTTGGAGGACATTGCAATCATCTCATTACACACATCCTCATGATCTAGAAATGGATGCCGGAAATATGGATGATGCTGTAAATCTGGATGATGCCGTAAATATGGACGATGCTGTAAATCTGGATGATGCCGTAAATATGGATGATGCTGTAAATCTGGATGATGTTGTAAATCTAGATGATGCCGGAAATGGATGCCGTAAATCTGGATGCTGTAAATATGGATGATGCCATAAATTTGGATGATGCTATAAATTTGGATGATGCTGGGAATCTGGATGTGGGATTCTTTTGTTGCATTATGTTGATTTTTGATGAGCTGTCTTTAAGGGCTGTGTGTGTGACACTTCTGGTTGGTTGACCGTATTGAGACTTTGCTGGTTGAAGCATCCTGTTGACCGCCGTAACGCACCAACACACTTCTATTTTTCTGGCTTGTCTTCTGTCGATCTATTGGTATGTTCTATCAGCACTTTATATTCTTGTTGGGGATAAAAGTAAAGTTGCATCAAGCATAGAACATCTTCAAAAATTTACAATGAAGAATAGTCAGTCATGTACCTAGTGGATAAGATCTATGTCATTTATAAGTATGAACCTGAGGCAAGAATATAGGACTGCAATTGACCCTGTCTTGTAGCCAGTTACAACTCATATGTGTGATTGTAATAACACAGAATTTCGGCCTAAACCCTGAATTTAGACCTTGGCATAAGAGTCTTAGTACAATGGGTTGATTTGAGTTAATCTTGGTGCAAAAATTACATTCGCATACAATCTCAGTATTGAAGTCTTTTGGAGGAGATATTTACAGCGCTAAGATGTCTCATATCATTATACCTTCAGACTTGTGACTATGGTTGACATGTGAAGGACATTCTTGTGGAGGAGATAGCTACAACACTAAGAAGAAAATTTAGTTTAACACTTTGAAGGTTCAGTAATTTAGTTACTATGATGGCATCATTAAGCCTACTGTGAAGACATATGCAGTCAATGATGGAGACATATATTGGACATTCAAGCACAATCTTGGAGCTGATTGATTGAACAATGAAGAACTTTATTGAAAACACTTATGTAAGTACATCACATCTAAAGAAGTCTTAAGGATTGGTGTCCTTGGGGTAGGAGCCCATAAAAAAAAGGTTGGTGCCTTGGAGAAGATAGGGTCGAAGCCCTAGAGGTCAGAGCCTCATTAAGTCCAAGTTGGTGCTTGGCAATCATTGTACTCATCATTTGTAAAAGGATCATTATCCTTCCTTCTATAATAAATTATTCATTTCTCTATTATTATGTAGAATCTAACTGGTTATAATAACAATTGAAAAGAAATACTGATTCACCCCCCTCTTAGTATTTCCAACAGCCAGGAAGGTCTTCTTATTTTGGAGGGGCTAGCAAAGCCACTGAGGCGCTTGGTGAGGTCCAACAAGCCCACCAATTTGTAGGATGCAGTGGGTAGAGCCCGGTACTTGCAGGATGCTCTTCCCATGACCAGAGCACAGATACCCACCAGACCTGTGTTATAGTAGAGGGGAAGAGGCACTAGACCCTCGCCACAACAAGATACCTAGGGGTGTGGGCAGCTCGATGATGAGGCTCGAAGAGACCTCCATAGGAGGAAGTTGTGCTTCACTTGCCAGCAGCCATGGGTACCGGGACACAAGTGTACTAAGGGCAATGCAAATTTCACAGAGGTGTTTTTTGACAGTGAGCTAGAGGATGATGCGTAGCAGGAGATAGGTGTTGGTGATGATGAGCCACCGGTGACAGGAGGAGGAGGTGGAGGCCCACCACCCCCACCAGGAGGAGCTCCTTTCTTGCTAGCAACAGGAGTTATCGCTTCACTTCAGGAAGTGCCAAAGTACCTTACTCTGAGCATCAGGGGCACGGTGCAGGGGCAACATGTTTTGGTGCTAGTAGACAGTGCGACCACCCACAATTTCGTAGATGCCCAAATGGTGGAGAGGAGGGGCATACGCATAAAGTACTTTGATAGATTCTCGGTTTTGGTGCCAGGGGACCGTACCATGCATTGTACTAGATATGTTCCTAGGATGACAGTGCTAATGGGGAACTACTCTATGACAGACCATTTATTTGTGGTTGATGTCCCAGACCCCAATGTGGTGCTTGGTGCTGTGGCTATACTTTCTTGGGCGCATTACTATTGACCGGCAGAAGTTGGAGATGGAGTTCGCGGGGCCCAGTGAGAAGATGGTTTTGTTAAGAGGCATGCACTCATACCCCCCACAGACAGTATCAACGCATAGGATGGAGGAAGATTTGAGGCATGGTGATATAGAGTGGGTCATGGAGTTGAGGATATCTAATGCAGGGGGCAAGCCTCATCCACCACACGTAGACATCCAGGCCATTCTAGACAAGTACACGACAGTGTTTGGAGACATTTTGCCAGGGCGACCACTCGATAGGGGGTTTGAGTACACTATTGAGCTAGAGAAAGGGGTGCAGGCAGTCATCAAGACCCCATACCGACATCCCAAGGCTTATTGGGATGAGATTGAGTGGGCTATTCATGAATTGTTGGCAATGGGGCACATCAGGCCCAACTCTAGTCCCTTCGCTTCATCAATTGTTTTGGTGAAGAAGAAGGATGTCACGTTGAGGATGTGCATCGAGTCATCGACTATAGAGCCCTTAACAAGAAGACATTGAACAACGGATACCCCATCCCTCGCATAGATGAGCTTATGGACGAGCTTAGAGGATCCAAGTACTTCTCTAAGATAGATCTGCGTTCAGGGTACCACTAGATTCAGGTGAGGGATCAGGATATCCCCAAGACAACGTTCAGATGTCACTGTGACCATTTTGAGTTTGTGGTTATGCCCTTTGGCTTGACCAACGCTCCTGCCTGTTGGAAAGTGTAACTAGATTCGGTCTTCATATTGACTATGTTAATGTAATTATGTATCTATGTAATGAAGAAGACAAAGATAGTAAAATGTATTTCTGTTAAGCTTGCTTCATGGGTTTCATGAGCAAGGTTTTTATCATAGTTCAAAAGACTTCTTCTTGATGTCTTTTAGGGATTTTTCATCTTGTCATAAATGTATTAGAGTCATGTCTATGAAGTGTTACTCATGCAATATCAGTCATGTATGTCTCAAGACCTTGTCATATAAGCCTTGAAGACATGGCTCAATGATGCCCAAGATCAACATTGGAAAACTCTTCAAGTCAGCCTTCAGTAAGCTCTACAAGTCGGTCTATTAATAAGTGCTCAAGTTGGCCTCATTACTTATAGATAGGTCAACTTAATTTCAAATAGGGTCAACTGTATATACCCTATATACTGCGCAGAAAAGGAGACACAGAATCTCAGACTTCTCTGAGATTTTTCGGATAAGATTTAAGTGATAAAGATTGTGGATTACAAACACAAGGAACATGGTTATACAAAAAGAAGAAAGTGCGAAGAAGAGAAACACCATATAATATATATATATATATATATATATATATATATATGCGAAGTTTACAAGTTCTGAGATTTGCGGACAAGATTGCAGGAAGAACTTCGGTCATATATGATTGTGTTAAGTGCATGAAGGGACTGTGTTAAAGTGCGAGAACAGGGCTATGTTAAGTGCAAGAAACAGGGCTTTGTAAGGGTATAATTATAGTATAAGGTGGAATGCTCATTGAAAAAGGAAATAAGGCAAGTATGTACAAACAACAAGGTTAAGTAAAGGTACAAAGTAAGACAGTCTATGACACGGTGCTAATATCATAAGTAAGGTTCTCATTCAGCCGAAGAAGGAAGAATACAAATAGAGACCGAGCTCTCTAGTCTTAGTGTAGAAAGGTGCATAATGGTGCAGGATGGTGCAGGAAAGAAGAATCAACTCAAGGAGTCAATGAAGAAGCAGTGACATGGTATTGGCAGCATACAAGGGTCAAGGGTCTGTGTCATGGTCATGGTACTTGTCATCTAAAAGTCTATAACAAGAATTTCTTTTGTGTTTTCCTCTCCAAGATAGAGATGTTTTGACTCTGGCTCGAAGAGCCTAAATCTGTGTCTCTTGTGGTTTTTGGTAATTGAATTGATGAAAGACATAATAAGCTAAGAAGAGAAGACATAAGTAAAAGAAGTAAGCTCACAAGTAATTATCAAGAAGAGAATTTGAATTACACCTAGCCCTACCTAATTCTCAACATGGTTTTAGAGCTAAGGTGCTAAAGACAAGGGCTACTTAGCAAGGAGACACTCAAGGAAGCAAGAATCAAAGTCAAGGTCAAAGTTTCCGTTGAAAAGTCAAATCAGTTTGCAAGGAAGATTCTCAAGCCATTTCAAGAAGATCTTCAATCTCATTCAAAGGATCTGTTGTGGCTCATTTGCATTTACCTTTGAAATATTTTTCAAAACACCAAAAAAGCATATATGATAGAAAATGTAAAATTTTGTGTCATAGAAGAATTTTGATTTATATGTTGGTACATTAACATTACGTGATGAGATGTGAAGGAGAGTCGAGTCGGGCTCATTAATGTGCAGAACAATGCAAGAGCAAGACTGATGGGCACATTCAGAACATTGCACACCGGATAGGGTCGAGTCAGGCTCATTCACAAGCTCCGGAGGGACTAGTGCGGTAGAACACCGGATAAGCTCAGGAGGGTTACACCATGGAGCAAACAAACTAATTTCTCGAAGGCGGAGAAATGGCGCATTTCCCTTAAAAACTTAAGATTTTTGGAGGAGGTGCAAAGGGAAAAACAGATGGTCAAGATCAAAGTGAAGAACTAGAACGGAGAGATGCACAGCGGAGATCGTATCGCATAGCGCATTCGGTAAAGGATACGAGTTTGTTTTATTTTTAAACTTGCGATATTGTGATGCGATGCGATCGCATATCGCACATCGCAAGGGTTGGAGGAAAGGCGTTAAAGGAATATGTTATGATCGCCGAAGTGTTGAATATTAATTTTGACTATTTTTGCCTTTATAAAATTAAATTATAAATAAGGTGGGTGAAGAGGACACTTAGCTCACACTTAGGATAAAAAGTATTTCCTAAAGTCACTTAAGAGACATGTCTATGTGGCAAAGTGGGGCCTAGTGGTCAAGTGGCAGCGTAGGAAAAGGGGCAGCATAGACAACGTGGGGCCAAGCCAGCGCCGAGAGAGATGGACAACGTGGCTCAAGGGGACAACGCAGAGATTGGTGGGGCCTAGGTGAGGGAAAGGCTCACCAAGCATAAAAGGAGGGAGGGTTTCCTCATTCTCATTCATTCTGATTATGCATCTTTGAGATTTGTTTATTGACATTGAGCACGCTTGTTGTTTAGCAAAGTCTGCACGTACTGTTCAGTATATCGGGTGTCTCCATTCGGAGATCCCAACCTCAGCCCCGGGAGACTTCGAGTGCTTTCTCGGGTGAGGAGTTCCACCTTGTTTTGTCGGAGAGGATAGCAGCATCCACATTTGGGAGCATTCTTTGGAAGAGACAGCGCAGTCAGTGAGAAGGAGGACGCAGTCTTGGATAGAGGGAATTCCGGATTGAGGGGTTATCACGAGACTTTGCTCGGAGGAGTTGGAGAGGGATCAACCCTTCCATATTCTAGCATTTTCATAAAGTTGGAGGCCATCATTTGCATCAAAGCACTCAGGGGCACTGTTTCTCCTTTAGGGATAGCGTAGTGCCTCAAGGGAGGTATTTTCGAGGGTCAGCCATTTTCAGAAAGCTTTCTGGGATTTTCTGGGTTTTGTGTGGATAGGCTAGGAGGGGAACAACCCCAAATCAGCCTTTCATTCCAGTAGTAGCAGCAACAGCACTGGAGATTACGCAGTCTTGAGTTAGCAGCCATTCTGGGTCACATTCTGAGAGTATTTCTATGCTTGCCTAGTGCAAGCCAAGGTGCCATCATTTTGATCACCTTTGTACTGATTTCTATCTTTCAATATTAATAAAATGGCTCAGTGGCTCAGCGTTCTCCATATTGGTTATTGTTCATGTGACATCTCTCTTGTTGTTGTTTTTCTTTGTTTATGTGCTTTATGTTGCTGTTTATTTCAACTTGGAATATTACAGTGGTATCGGAGTTCATAGACTTGGCTCAGCTTGTGGAGTAGATTCTCTGTGACACTAGCAGGAAAACCATACATCACTTACTGGGGAAGAAAATACAAAGACCAAGAGCAGAGGTTAGAGCTCACCTTCGGGAAAGGTGACAACATTCCAGTGCTGGACGCAGAGGAAGAGGGACCAATGGCAGAGGAAATAAATGCCGATAAGGAGTTTGGGGAACTTCTCCTCAAATCAGTATAGGATTTGTCGAGACAGATAGAGGAGATGGGGCAGAGATTCACGACAGAGTCTAGACAGCGCGAGACCCCAAGGGGTTTCCATGTTGGAGAGGGCTCAGGCACATCTCATCATTTATAGGAGCACGTCACAGTGCAACAGATGGCATCACACACACCCCCCCGTTCCACGATGCCTACATTTATTGCCGCAGACATTGGGGTAGAAGCACAGCAGGAGCAGGAATCGACGCACATGGGAGATTACTTTGCTGAGTACCAGTCATACGGTCAGGAGTTCAGAGATGCCCTCACTTTCCATGATTTTGTTCAGCTCAAGCGGGACAGCAGACCCCGCAACCATCATAGGGGGAACAGGCATTCACATGACGGGGACTTATAGCGCACGGTGGGCAGATTCCATCTACCGACATTTGACGGATCATCCAAGTGTTCGGCAAAAGCTTGGGTAGAGAAGTTGGATATATATTTCCAGCTTAATCAGATGGCAGAGCTAGAGGCCATCAAGGTGGCATCGCTGCACCTAGAGGGCAAGGCCCAGGATTGGTGGTTTCACGGGATGGTTACGCGAAGGTTGGTAGAGCGTTTTGATCGGAGGGATCCAGAGGAGCATTTTGTTGAGCTAACAAAGGTCAAGCAGACCGGGAGGACGGACGCGTACATATCAGAGTTTTTGAGACTCTCCGTGATGGTACCTGATTTATCCATAGCTCGGATGATCTATATGTTCATAGATGGATTGGCAGAGCCTCTATGGGGATTAGTCAGATCGACGAGACCAACGACACTCCATGATGCAGTTGAGAGGACTTGGGATTTGCAGGATGCACTGCCCAGGACTAGAGCTCCTTTTCCCTAGAGACCGGCATTCCAACCGAAGGGAAAGGACGAGAGGGTTCCACCTCCCAGAGGGAACCAGAGTAGAGGGCCTGGAGATGATGAGGCCAGGAAAGAACTGAAGCGGAGGAGGTTATGCTTCACGTGCCAGGAGCCATGGGCACCAGGACACCGTTGTGCCACAGGGAAGGCACACTACATCGAGGTCTTCTCCGATAGCAGCGGGGAAGAAAAGGAGTACGAGGAGATAGAGGCTGGAGGCAACAATACAACATAGAGAGGGGATCATCTGCCACCTCCACCGCCGGGAGCGGGAGGTGCAGCTTTTGCACCCACTGGGGGAGCCCTTGCAGCTTTGCGGGGAGTTCCCAAGTATTTGACACTGTTTGTCCGAGGCACAGTACGGGGGCAGTGTGTCTTAGTGTTAGTAGACAGTGGGGCCACCTACAACTTCATTGATGCCCAGCTGGTAGAGCGGAGGGGTATACTGACAGAGACCTTTGATGGGTTTTCGGTACTAGTTCCAAGGGATCAGACTATGCAGTGTGCTAGGCTTGGCAGTGACCATGGGGACGTACACCCTGACAGATCATTTTTTTGTGGTGAACATTCCAGACACCAACGTGATATTGGGGGTACAATGGCTGATCACGCTGGGAAAGGTCACCATTGACTGGGAGACCTTGGAGATGGAGTGGACCGATAAGAAGACTGGGAGGCATGAGAAGATTCGGGGAATGCACACCTACCCACCGCAGACAGTTTCAGCACACCGGATGGAGGCAGATTTCCGGAAGGGGGACATAGAGTGGGCAGTGGAGTTGTGTGTGTCAGAGGCAGGATCTACAGGGCAGGCCGTACACCCAGATGTACAGTCCATTCTCGACAGGTATGCCATGGTATTTTGGGAGATAGCACCAAGACAGCCACCAGATCGGGGGTTTGAGCACACTATTGAGCTGGAGCAGGGTATCCAGGCTGTCATCACTACACCCTATAGGCACCCAAAAGCCTATTGGGATGAGATTGAGAGGGCTATCCATGAGCTCTTAGCTCTTGGACACATCCGTCCTAGCACCAACCCCTTTGCTTCTTCAGTGGTGATGGTGAAGAAGAAGGACAACACGTTGAGGATGTGCACTGATTACAAGGCCCTGAACAAGAAGACCATGAAGAACAGGTACCCCATCCCATGGATCGATGAGTTGATGGATGAGCTGAGAGGGGCCAAGTTCCTCTCAAAGATTGATTTGAGATTCGGGTACCATCAGATTCGCGTGAGGGAACATGACATTCCCAAGACCGCTTTCCGGTGTCATTACGGTTATTTGAGTTTTTGGTGATGCCCTTTGGGCTAACCAATGCCTCGACCACTTTTCAGTCATGCATGAATCACATCTTCCGTAGTCACTTGAGGAAGTGTGTGTTAGTGTTTTTTGACGACATTTTGATCTACAACAGGACATGGGAGGAGCACCTCCAACATGTAGAGGCTGTATTGCGCATTTTGGAAGAGCATCAGTTTTATGCTAAGCTCTCCAAATGCGAGTTTGGGCTGACCGAGATGCTCTACTTGGGGCACATCATCGGGGTGGACGGAGTGAAGGTCCACGAGGAGAAGATCAGAGCCATCAGGGATTGGCCAGAGCCGAAGAATGTGATGGAACTTCGGGGATTTGTGGGGATCTGCACCTACTACCGAAAGTTCGTCAAGGGATTTTCCCAACTTGTTGCACTCCTTATAGACCTCACCAAGAAGGGGGCATTCAGTTGGACGGATACAACGCAAAGGGCTTTTGACAGGCTCAAGCAGGTGATGAGCAGTTGTCTGGTGTTAGCATTGCCAGATTTTACACAGCCCTTTGTCTTAGAGTGTGATGCATTAGGGGAGGGGATCGACGCAGTTTTGATGCAGGGAGGGCACCCCATAGCTTTCGAGAGTCGGAAGCTACTGCCACATGAGAGGTTGTATGCTATATACGACAAGGAGATGTTGGCCATCATGCATACATTGGCCAAGTTTCGGCAGTACCTGGTAGGGAACAGATTCAGGGTCAGGACGGATCACAACAACCTTCAATTCTTTTTAGAGCAGAAATAGGTGCATGAGAGGCATCAAAAGTGGGTCAGTAAGATCCAAGCTTATGACTTTGACATCGAGTATGTCAAGGGGAAGAACAACGTTGTGGCAGATGCAATTTCACACAGACCAGCAGCGTTTTCCTTTATGAGTTTGGACACAGACTAGAGGGCTCAACTGTTGGTAGAGTACTCTAAGGCCCGTTTTTCCTGTGAGATTTTGGATGGGCAGGTGACAGATGACAGGTACAGAGTGATGGACGAGGTGATCTATTACAGGGACAACATCTTCTTGACTGAGGGCTCCCAGCTCAAGAAGAAGATATTGCATGCGTCGCATGATTCACCATTATCAAGCCACCAGGGGTTTACCAAAACCAATAGGGCCATCAGGGAGAGGTTCTCTTAAAAGGGCCTCAAGGAGGACGTGCTCCAACATGTCAGGGAGTGCGAAGTTTGCTAGCATAACAAGGGGGAAATGAGCCATCCGGCAGGGTTATTGCAACCTCTTCCCATACCTGAGGGGAAATGGGAGAGTATTTCGATGGACTTCATTACAGGGTTGCCCATTGTGCAGGGCAAGGATTGCATATTTGTAGTTGTTGATCGGCTAACTAAATATGCTCATTTTTTCGCTATATCGGCACATTACACTGCAGCACAGGTAGCAGAGTTGTTCTTCAAGGACGTTTTCAGATTGCATTGTCTCCCAAAGACCATTGTCAGTGACAGGGATAATCGATTCATGGCTGGGTTTTGGCAGGAGCTTTCCCGTTTGGTGGGCACTAGTTGACACCGAGTACTAGTTACCACCCCCAGATGGATGGACAGACAAAGATAGTGAACAAGTGGCTGGAGGGCTACTTGCGTAACTATGTTAGCGAGTAGCAGAAGACATGGTTGAGATGGTTGCACTTGGGGGAGTACTGCTACAACAACACTCATCATATGTCCATCGATATGTCTCCGTTTTATGCATTATATGGAATCATGCTTTATCTTTTGTTGACATGATGTTTGGTGCTAGCAAGGCTCCTAGAGCCAAGGAGTGGATCTAAGAGAGTCAGGATATACTCTGAGCTCTCAAGGATAACATGGCTATAGCGCAGAATCAACAAAAGATGTATGCCGACAGGGGACGTGTTGAGAGGCAATTCGAGGTAGGGGACTTGGTCTACCTACGCTTGCAGCCATATCGGCAATCCACGCTGAAGCAGAAGGGGGCTGAAAAGCTCAAGCCTTGCTTCTATGGACCATACAGGGTGACACACAGAGTAGGAGAGGTTGCATATGAACTGGAGTTGCCCATTGGTAGCAAGATTCATAAAGTTTTTCACGTGTCATGCTTGAAGAAGGCACTGGGACAATAGGTGACTGCAACAGAGGAGATCCTGTCCATAGATGATGAGGGGCACTTGGTGCTATAGCCGAAGGCCATTATTGATACTAGGGAGAGGTAGCTATGGAGCAGGACAGTCAGAGAGTACCTAGTGAGATGGAGGAATTTACTGGATGAGGATGCCACTTGAGAGAGTGAGAAGATTCTGCAGCATCCATCATTACAGTTGCTCGAGGATAAGCAACGTTTTGTCGGGGAGGACTGTAATATTCCCAATTAGCAATAGCTAATTGGAAATATTAATTTTGACTATTTTTTCCTTTATAAAGTTAAATTATAAATAAAGAGGGTGAAGAGGACACTTAGCTCACACTTAGGATAAAAAGTATTTCCTAAAGTCACTTAAGAGCTCTGTTTTAAAAAACGATCGGCTCAACTCCGACCAGGCCTGGTCGACCGAGCCATTAGGCTGGCCAGTCTGACCAGGTACAAAACCAGCTAGGTTGGCTGGTTTGTTACCGAGCCGGCCGGTTTTTGTACCGGCTCGGCCGGCTCGGTAACAAGCCGGCCAACCAAGCCTGGCTCGAGTTAACCAGGCCCAGCCAAAACAGCCGGCCGGTGGGCCCAAAAAAAGCGGTTTTGTGGACTTCAAACCAGATTTTAATCCACTGTTAGGTTTGTTTTAGGTTTTCTGAAGAGTTGTGGAGTTGGTTTTTGGAGCAGCTTCATGGTAATGTTAAATTCTTAAAGTAAAAGTGAATTTAAATTTTTAACATTACCATGAAATGACTCAGGATGTTTGAGAGTGATTCCAACCTCATTGGATTTCATATGGAGAAAGTAGAATTTTAGATCTCATTCAAAATCCAGCAGACTTATCAGTTTTTTAGGATTTCAGGATTGGGTTATTGCAATGTTTCCATCGAATTTTGTCATGTATTAGGGTATGGAACTCATATTTAATCAAGAGCACCAATCCCTCTATGTACCTTGATGACATGATGTTAGTGACAATGACCAAGAACAATATGTGATCATAAAAGCATGAGATACAATATAGGGTTTTAATACACTAATGGAGAATGGAATTCAAAACATCATCCTCATCTAAATACCCTAGAATCCACAAACCCTAAAAATTAGGGTTTCATATGTGAGCTAGGGTTTTCCATGAGCCATCTAGGGTTCTTATTCAAATTAAACCCTCCATCAAAAGAGCCTTAAAACAAATAAAAATAAATAAATGCATTACACATACTATGAGAGAGACCATACCTCTGATTTTACGTTCATACAAGTTGCTACAGGGATTTGCTTCAAAGTGCCTTGCACTTCTTCTATTTGTTAGACTTTCAAAGGCACTATCATCTTTATCCAAAGGTGCCAACATAGAGGAGCTACATACTTTTCTTAGATGAACTTCCTTTGCTTCAACTGCTAGACAAAAATAGAATCACATGAAGGGTTGCCACTAAACCTTCTTAAAATCACATCAGCTGCCAGATAATGAGCAGCTTAGTCAGCGATATGACATCATGGAGGGCTTTTACTATTCTTCAAAAATCATTTTCAAATTGATGTCTAAAGAGACCATCCCTTCTCATAACTGCATTTTGTATTTTCATTGACTTCAAGGCACCTTTTATGAATGCTTCAAAGACATGAATATATCTTAATTATTGATTTACAAGTCAGCTTCAATGGAACTAGCTTATAATACTTGTGTGTGTGTGTGAGAGAGAGATTGTAACAGTGATAAGGTTACAGCCTCTTCTTCTATACACAAAATAGGGTTCCTTGATTTTACTGATATAGATGACAAAGGATGCCCACTAATTGTCTTTTTAAAGCTACAATTCATACCTTGCAAACATATGTATACAAGATCTCGGCTTCCTTAAATTATGGAGGGCCTTAGAACTGTCCTTTATAATGATGTGCCTCTAATTCTAGGACAAGTCCTCCTCACGATCATTGATAGGATACCACCCTTCTAGTTGTAAATGAAGTCACCTTTTAAGTCCTCATAGTCCTCTATAGATTAGGGGATTTAACTTTCTTCGGAACAGTGAGAATAACAAATTCATAACAAGGATGCATTGTCAAGAGAAACAGAAGAAAAATACCCTTCAATTCTACTTGAGCAAAGAATTCCTCCATAATTGCTTCAAACGAGGGGCAGAAATACCTTGTTTATACTTAGAATCAAGCCTTCAAAGTAATGTACAAAGATGCCATGAGTTGATCCACGTTAAATTCTCAACGTAGATAGGGAACTTAATAACTCGGTCTGAAGGCTATTGTGGCTCAATTGCAAATGCTTTCTTATTTGAAGAAAAACACAATGAAACCCTCTTCAATCAGGTCACAGAACTTAAACATTGTAGGTTTAATCCACGGTTCTTTATATGCTTTGAATTACCACAGGCCTTCTAGAGGGTTGATGTCTTGTCGAAAGGAGTCACCTGTGACATTGGTTATGTTTTTTGTTTTGATCTCTATATCATCATCCTGTATTGCACAGTGCACTAGGTGCAATTTTGATCTAATGGATATATTCATGAGCCTACTTTGATCATATGTTGTCTTTTGTGACTTATCTATATTGTAATGCTTTGTGTTTGGAAACATGAATAAAAAGCTTTAAATTTATGTTTTTGTACAAAAAAATTAATATTTAATGTATTTTTTACAAAAACCGAGTCATTGAAACCGAGTCGACCGAGTCATTACCGATTTCGAGTCATTACCTCGGCCTGGTAGTTGACCGATTCCGTTTTTTAAAACATTGCTTAAGAGACATGTCTATGTGGCAAAGTGGGGCCTAGTGGTCAAGTGGCAACGTGGGAAAAGGGGCAGCGTAGACAACATGTGTTCAAGCCAGCACAGAGAGAGATGGATAGCGTGGCTCAAGGGGACAATGCAGAGATTGGTGGGGCCTAGGTGAGGGAAAGGCTCACCAAGCATAAAAGGAGGGAGGGTCTCCTCATTCTCATTCATTCTGATTATGCATCTTTGAGATTTGTTTATTGACATTGAGCATGCTTGCTGTTTAGCAAAGTCTGCACGTATTGTTCAGTACATCGGGTGTCTCCGTTCGGAGATCCCAACCTCAGCCCCGGGAGACTTCGAGTGCTTTTTCAGGTGAGGAGTTCCACCTTGTTTTGCCGGAGAGGATAGCAGCATCCACAGTTGGGAGCATTCTTTGGAAGAGACAACGCAGTCAATGAGAGGGAGGATGCAGTCTTGGATAGAGGGAGTTCCAGATTGAGGGGTTATCACGGGATTTTTCCTAGAGGAGTTGGAGAGGGATCAACCCTTCCATATTCTAGCATTTTCACAGAGTTGGAGGCCATCATTTGCATCAGAGCACTGAGGGGCAGCGTTTCTCCTTTGGGGATAGCGTAGTGCCTCAAGGGAGGTATTTTTGAGGGTGAACCATTTTCAAAAAGCTCTCCGAGCTTTTCTGGGTTTTGTGTGGATAGGCTGTTTCCAGAGTTTCATAATTTTCGAAGGAGGGGAACAACCCCAGATCAGCCTTTCATTCCAGCAGTAGCAGCACCAACACCAGCAGCACTGGAGATTACGCATTCTTGAGTTAGCAGCCATTCCGGGTCACATTCTAAGAGTATTTCTACGCTTGCCTAGTGCAAGCCAAGGTGCCATCATTCTGATCACCTTTGTACTGATTTCTATCTTTCAGTATTAATAAAATGGCTCAACGTTCTCCATATTTGTTATTGTTCATGTGATATCTCTCTAGTTGTTGTTTGTCTTTGTTTATGTGCTTTATATTGTTGTTTATTTCTACTTGGAATATTACGAGTGCGAAGTGTGGTAAAGCTCCATATCGCTGATTGTGATTTGCGATTGGCCCCACCAATGCTTGCCATGTCACCATCCACTCGTCGCACTTCGCACATCGCACATTTTAACACTTTCCTTCCATGTCTCATAACAAATCTGCCGATTTGCGATTGCGATTGGCCCCACCTCTCCTTGCCACGTCACCTTTCACTCGTCGCACTTCGCACATCGCACATTTTAACACTTACCTTCCATGTCTCATAACAAATCTGTCGATTTGCGATTGCGATTGGCCCCACCTCTGCCTACCACGTCACCTTCCACCCTTCGCACTTCGCACATCGCATAGTTTAACACTTACCTTCCATGTCTCATAACCAAATCCCCGATTTGTGATTTGCGGGCGGATGCGATGTGGTTTCAAAGGTGAACTCCAAAGGTTTTCAAATCCGAAGGTAAGGCATTTATGGTGTTAAATCGCATCGGAGGAAGAAAAGAGGATTATAACGTAAAGCCGGTGAAACGCCATAATGCGATAGAAAGTGGACGCGATGTGTTCTCCAAAGGTGAGCAGAATATGGTTCAAGTCCAAATCTTGCGACGGTTGATGAAAAGATGATGGAACGCTGAAGGCACACGCAGAGGTATAGGCAGAGTCAATTAGAAGAACATATAGTGGCACTATGGGAAGCACGACAGCTAGGTCAAGTCAGGCACTAAGGCGTTGTTACAAAACAGTGCAACTACATCATCATAACCAGAAAGGACACTTTAGCACTTCGGGGGGACACATCAGCAACATAAGATTTAGCAAAACAAATGATATTTCCAGTTTCAATTTGTTTTCTTGGTATGATTGCATAGGTAATCTTAACAGTTTAGGTAGTCGAGTAGTTTCAAAAAGTTCAGCAGTTACGAACTACTTTGATGTATTTAAGTAGGTAGAAATAAAGAAAAGAGGTTCAGAGTTTTGGACCTCTGGATGACTATTAATTTGGTACTGAATTTTCTGAGAAATTAGTGAAAGAAGATCAAGTTTCCTACACCTGTTGATGTTGATATGTCTTTCTAGTTTCGCTTTGTGTTTATTCCTCTTTGAATGTAGTGAAGCAACGTAGTTGCGGGTCTCTTTTTACATCTGTAAGTAAGAGTTAAACAATCCTTAATGTGCGGTCTTTCACTCCATCTCTTCTCTCTTCACAAATTCTCTCTGAAACTTAAAAGTGATAGATTCTGTGTTTACAGCATATTATTTTGAGTTTCCCCTCTCTTCACAAACTCCTGATGAAACTTTAAAGTAATAGATTTTGTGTTTACAACATATTATTCCAAGTTTCCTCTCTCCATGAATTTCCTTTGAAACTTAAAAGTGGTAGATTCTGTGTTTTCAGCATATCATTTTGAGTTTCCCTTACAGTTCTTTTCATTTCATTCAAATATCAGTGGTTTATGGCATTGTGAAGGCTTTCATTATATCAGATTATTGAGGGTATTAAGTAATTAAATTCCAAAGTTGTTAAACAGAGGCCATTGGATCTTGTAATTTTGACATACATTTATAAAATGTCTTAAGCATGGATTCCTTACCACAACCAAGGGATTGTTTCTTGAGATACAACATTCTCTGGCGCCGTTGTTGGGGACGAAGAAACGAAGTTTATTTTTCCCTGGGTTTTTCACATTATTTCCTCTGGTTGTTCAGTGAGGAGGAAATATTGGGTTGTGTTTGCTATTTTTAAAATTATGGCTTTGAAAAGGCCTCACACGAGGTTAGATACCTCACAACAAATAGTCCCTGCTTTGCGAGATCCAAAAATATTGGTTTCTAAAAAGGCTGAGAAACATGAAACTCCTTCAACACCCGATCCTAAATTGTCTGCTCCTGACAATAGTTCTAGTAATCCTTTGTTTGAAGATATTTCTGAAATACTTCCTTCCTTGGAACAAGATTCCCCTTTCACACCACTTTATTTTCAAGAACCTAAGGTGAAAGAACACTCCTTTGAGTCTGTTTCGTTTACTTTTACTCAAGCTCAGCAAAATCTAGTTGTTGGTCCCTCTGCTATTGTCCATCAGCCTATCCCCATATCAATTTTGCCTCCATCTTGTTCATTTTCACAGTGGGTCCATCGGCTGCATCTAACCAAGAAATAATCAATCAAGGTGCAAACATGGCAACACCAACCTTTTTGTCGAACATATATGCTCCACTTAACCATCCTCAACCAATGAATGCAATGCCTCAAAATTACTCCCATGTTTTACTGGAGAAGATGAAATAACTGTAGAACAACACTTGCCTATGTTTTGTAATTTTGCTGAAAATCTGAATGTAGAACATCTTGATGTTATAATGAAGCTCTTTGTTCAATCTCTGGATGGAGAGGCTAGGAAGTGGTTTAAGGGATTGCCAAACAATTCTATTAATACATGGGAAGAACTGGAAAATCGATTCACTCAGAGATGGGGTGAAAAAAGAGATCATGGATATTCACTGACAAAATTCAATGCAATCAAAAGAAAATCAGATGAAAATGTATTGGATTTTATCAAAAGATTCAATAAGTTGTATAACAGTTTGCCTATAGAAATGAAGCCCCCTCCGTTTGGAGCAAAGGTGGTTTTTGCTGGGGCTTTTGAAGCCGATTTTAGTTTCACGCTTAAAGAAAGGAGATCCCCTACTCTAGAAAATATACAGATAGATGCTTTAGAGATTGGAGCTAATATGACTGTAGCTGGAAAGGCGAAAGGGAAACAGCCTGTCCAAGAGAAGGGGAAAGCAAAAGAAGAATCATCACAAGATTTAAGAATTGAAGATATGACAAAGGTGATTAAAAATTTGACAAGTAAATTAGCTAAGATGGAGTTGGAAAATAAAAACTCCCAAAGACAAGTACAACAAAACCGAGGGGGGTTCAACCCTCAATTCAGAAGACATCCCGTGCAAATTTTGCAGAGGGAAAGAAGAGATCAAGACTGGGTTCAAGCATCACTGTATATAGAAGTAGCACCCGCAGAGCTAGCAGAAGATGACCAAAGGGAGGTCGAGGATCAGGTATCTGCTATGTATACAATAGAAGAGGATGAAGAGGAAGATTGCGAGGGAGAATATGCTGAAGCTGAAGTATCTTTTGATCAAGATGAAATGGATGAATACTGTAGACAATTCACAAATTTCATGCAAGCTTAGTTACATAAAAAGTATGATTGAAGGTCTAGAAAGAGATCTAGATTGTAGGATATTGAAGGTGAACAAGAAGGTTCCATTCCTCCTCCAATGGAGACTCCAAAACAAAAGGACCCTGTGAAATAGGTCAGTAAGGGGAAACAACCTGTAAATTCACTTAATTGAACAAATGTGCAGCAGGCTAAATCTTCCCAGAACAAATCAGTTGACACTAGTATTTTGGAGAGAGTTGTTCCTGTCCTCGAAAAAGCGACAAATTCTAGAAAGAGTGAAGAAGAACCCGAAAAGAACGTTAAGCAAACTCATGCTTTTAGTTTGGAAAATGAGTTGGAGAAGGTTAAAATTCAGGTACCTCTTCTAGAATTAGCTAAAATACCAGCTTACAAGAAAGAAATTTCAGAATTTATTAATCTCACACATGTGGAAGATATAAGTGACACGGTGAACTTACAAGAAGAAAAGCCAGTGGTCACCTTTAGTCCTCATGTAGAAGAAGTAGATCCTTCTGTTCCACCCTTCTATATTTCTCTGTTGCTTCATGATTTTACTCTACATAATTGCATGTTGGACTCAAGAGCGTCCCATAATCTCATGCCATTGTTTGTTATGAAGGAACTTAACTTGCAGATTACCAAACGTTATAGGGATCTGTAGAAATATCTCATTTGACTCCAAAAGGGTGAAATTTGTTGGGTTAAAAAGATGTAGCAGTTTCGTTGGCACAAATCCCAACAAAGAGTATAGTCATGGACGTAGTGGTTGCTGACATCCTAGCCAAGTTTGGAATGCTCCTATCAAGATCTTGGGGAGCAAAGTTAGGAGGTGTTCTAAAATTAGATTTCACTTATGCTATCATTCTGGTTTTTAATGGGGAAGAAAGGAGATTGTATAGGGAAACAAGGTTTGTAAAGACCACCTCTGTTGGAGAGGTAAATCCCCTCTACGGACAGAGGCGATCCCTATTAGCCCAGATCGGGTCTAGCAACAACCGAGTCACGCTAAGAGGCAAGTTCCTAATTGCAAAAGACCAAGATGCGACAAGATGCCTACCTTAAGTCCTACGCTGTTGTCGTTTGTGGAGAAGATGGCACTTTCGTCCCTTGCTTTGGCAGATCACAATTCTCCCGCTCGACGCGATGGAACACCTACACGTACAAGAAGAAACAACAAACACACAAGCATAAAACCTAATACATGCAATTATGTATCAGTCAGAGAAGATACAACTCATAAAATAAAACATAAACATTTGAGTGGAACCATAATCGAAGTCGTTTATTATTAATCAGAACAAAGAAAGATACAACCTGTGCTCTGACGCTGGATTTTCTTTCGGCGGGTCGACAGAGGAGTACGTCTCGGTAAAGGTCGTCGGGAAAAGGACAAGTCTCTCTCTCTTCCACTGTCTGACTCTAATCTCCTTACAATTGATTCAGCTCTATTCAGGCTACTAAGGCTCAACCATTCAGCCAGTTCATCAATGGAAGATGGCTATATTTATAGAGGAGAGGAGGAGGTTGGGATCCCCGCAATAGTGGAAGGGAGGCCTTATCCCTTGGGAGGTTCCCCATAAGGTGGAAACAAGAGGCCAAAGGAGGAAGACCGTGGTTATTCAGTCGAAACCACTCCTCTTGACTCATCCACGAAGTTGTTGTAATCGAAACTTCGCCTCTTTTTTTAAAAAACTTTCCATAAGCAGATTGGCGCGAGTGCTTAACTGGGACAGAGCGCCAACTGGCGTGGACTCAGTGTTAATTTTCCTCATTGGCGCGAGGACATAATCGGCTACCAGCGCCAAGGAAAAAACAGATGTTTTTAGGGGTCTGCTCAGGAAATGATCAACAGAAGGAATGTTGTCCTCATGGCAAGGGATGCAATGATGGTAATTGCAAGGCATGACATTGATTATTGGTCACAGAAACGACCCTCCAATGGGCGAGATGGGGATTGCGGGGATGGTGACAAATTACTGTGTAACAGATGCCCCCTAAAGCATGAGGCCCGAGAGAGAGAGGGGTGAAATGCTTTAAGAGAACGTGTCCAACTGAAAACACTGCCGTCGGAAAACCTGCGCAGACAAATACAACTGATATCTCTAATACATGATATATGCGTGGTATGGGTGCAGCCATCCGTAACAGAGTATATAATAATCAAGATCCAAGGTATGGACGCAACCATCTAGTAAGGATCGATAAATAGACTCAGGTATAGTCGCAGCCATCCAACGAATGAGTCATGTAACCAATCATAATAATCCTCAAAATCGCAGCCTGGATTCTAACAGACAAAATCCAAGGTCTTGCACTCCATCTCGATTCGAACAAAGTACAAGTTCAAGCATGTGAATAAGTGAGCTGAAGTTGAACATGCGAGAACATCGTCTGATTACTAGCCAATGATGAAAGCTGTTAATAGACGCAAGAGGAACCACCAATAATGACAATGGCCCTCAAGGTACTATAGGTACAATCCACGGAGTGTGAACAGTGAGGTGGCGTCGAACACCCGCAGAATCATCCGATCGAAGGTCAATGATGAAAACCTTGCATCGAATGCGAAGAACCTGCCATTGAGGCATGCAGGCTCCAAGGTACTGGAAGGGAGTCTCTAGATCAACTTCTTGGATAATGAGCTAAAGTCGACAGGAAGTGACCTTGATCGAAGGTGGGCCATAGTGTTTCCCACATCATCGACGCAAGACAGAGGAAAATAATGTTTGTGAATCAGGACCAGATGAGAATCAGAGGAAGGTTGAAACTTGCAGAGGTCAACTTCTCTTGAACATATCGACGGCACGACAGTGGATTTGGCAGTATTTGACGTCAAAAGATCAGAGGTCATGATGACGAGACAGAGCAGATGAGAGGTCAAAAAGGATTACCCAAACCCATGGAGGCAAGCAGAGAGTGAGATGAGATATCCCCAACCCGACACGAATGCAGACAAGTGCCATGTTCAAGAGCGACATACTGCCAACACGACGACGATACTGGTTCCATTTTTCCCCACCATTTCTGGCGAGTACCTCTTTATTTTTACACAAGCTTGAAGAGGATACCATATGCTTGTCATATAAGTTCGTCTTTCAGACGAATCCATCCTAGTACATTTAACGAGCCCTAGGAAGGAGAAACTCGAATATCGTCATTATGACTGAATCTGATGTCATCAGGGTTTAACGAGTTTGACAAAGGAAGAACTCAATGTCTTTTCATATTTAGAGAGTTTGAAAAGACATCAGAAAAGTAAACTCCAACAGTCTCTTTTCGTAAATAGTTCCTCAGATCCGAAAAGGTAGAAAACTATGTCTGAGAAAACCTCCTAGTCGCGATAGGCTAGGGTATTCCTTTTCGTAAATAATCTATCACAGCCCGAAAAAGGGGTAAACATATACTAGGTAGATGTCGTTTCGCAGCCACTTTAACGAGATCAAAACGACAAGCGACTCGGCAATCTTTTCATGTTTAGAGAGTCAGAAAAGGGCTGAAAGATGACTCCGCCTGGAGGAACGAGTGGTATAAAGGGTAGCTACTGGTTCCGGTAATGGTGGAACTGCTCAAAACAAGTAAAGGTTAAGAGGCTGGCTAACAAGACCATTCATCGCAGCGGTTCCTCAGGATCGGGTAAAACAACAAAGTGAAGGGCATATAATCGGCCAAACAGATAGTGACGATGGAGTGAGAAAACCAAGGCTCATCTAGCAAAACAGGCTGATAAAATGGCAATCATAAGAGGTAAAATGGGAATGGTTTCATTTTTACACAAGCTTGAAATCAGGAAACTCTGCTTGAAGTTGGTTTCATTTTTACACAAGCTTGAAACAAAGATAAACTATGCTTGAAACCGGTTTCATTTTTACACAAGCTTGAAACGGAAACAAACTATGCTTGAAAAATTAAGCATGCCCCCAGCATGGTGACTCAATTCGAGGTACATGCCCCCCAAACTTCAATCCATATGAAAGGCAGATGGAGTGAAGGTTCAAATTACGAGATTTAGAGAAAGACTCGACTGGGATTTTACAAGATCTTATCAAAGACTCGAATTGAACGGGAACGTGTTTCATTGTTTTAATGAGGTTGACACATTAAAAGAACTATCCTCAGATGACCTTGTTTCATTTTTTAACGAGGTTGATACAGAAGACAAATTATCCTCGGAACAACTTGTTTCATTTTTTAACGAGCTTGACACAAGAAAACGAATTCTACTCTGACCAGTTTGTTTCATTTTTTAAGGAGCTTGACACAAGGAAGAGAACTCTGCTCCAAAGAGCCTGTTTCATTTTTTAAGGAGCTTGACACAAGAAAACAAACTGTGCTCCAGACATACCTCATCATAATGAACAAGAAGTCATCGCTTCCAAGAGTTGCCCATCCGATGGAAGGAAAACATCTTGGAAGTCTGGACCCAATGCCCCCAGCACACGATGTATGACGACACTATCACTGAGTATGGGCACGGAGTAGGTAGCCACATAGTTGACCTGCGGTGGGGTAGATACAACGGGTGGATAAAAACCAGGAAGGGATGATGGCGGGCTAGTTGCCACATCAGGATCAAAGAACGAGAGCTGATCAATGGTCACGATCTGTCCTTCATGTGGAAAATAGACCACACGAAAAAGGGAGGAGACAAGCGCTCCCATGGCATAGGTGTAATCGCGCCCCAAAAGCATATTGAAATCCAAGGGGCCTGGAACAACCATCACGTCCATATGGACGATTTTATCTCCCAAAGTAACAGGTAACCTTGGAAGGATCCCTAACGGTTGACTAGTTCTTCTCTTAAATGCAAAGAAGTAGTTAAGGATAAAATGCACTAACGGTGATGCCTTCAAAATATGGTCTTTAGTGCGGCTTCAAACCAAAGGCCTGTACCGTTATCTCGAAAGGCACATAAGATGGAAGGTGGTATCCCGCAAATCGATTCCAATCGAAAGAAGCGACCAAACTACTTGGAGGGGCTACCATCGAACCAAGATGGTCTTCCCCTGGTGTTACGGAAGAAGAAGGAGCATCCTCCACGACCTCCATCTCGAATGCGGGAGGAGTATCCTCCGGGACCTCCATCACGGGAGGCGGAGGAGCAGCTTCTTGAGGTATAGGGACAGGAGAATCTTTCTCCAAGTCCGAGGAATCTAAAGAAACAAGAAGAAGCTGAGGGATGTGAGGTCCACTCTCAACGGAAAAGACCTGGTGCACCGCAGACGGGGCCAGTTCAACTGATCCCACGACCAATGGTTGGTCGGGGATGGATTCCTGAATTTGAATTTCTGAGGGAGCGGGATCGACCAAGGATGACTCTTGACCAAACGTAGGATCAGCTGGTGGAGGACTCAAAGAAAGCTGTTTATAACCAGCCGGGAGGCATGGTGTAGGAATAGTTGAGTTGTCCAAAGCTCGCTTGGCTTCGTCCATATACGGACAAAGGTGAATGGCATGGTGCCCTTCACACAACTTACAGGGATTGACAAGCTTACCTTGCTTCTTATGAGTCTTACCAGCACCAGTTGGAGACATGCCCCCAACCTGACTCTCGGAAGCCAAAGGCAATGGCAGACGCCCATTGGACCATACTTCGAGCACCTTGGGAATTCCAGGGCAGTGTCGAAGAAAATGGTCTCCTATGCACATGTAAGGGAACTTGACTTTCCGCGGGGGGTCGGAAGGTTTATCAAGAGGAGATGTTTCAGAAGCAGTCGCTGCAGCCTTAGCCTCTCGCTTATTAGACTTCTTCTTCTTTGTCTTCTTCTTCTTCTTCTTAGCCACCTGGGTAATAGAATCCAGACTTTCACCAAGTGAAGTAGAAGAGGAGGACGCAGAAACAGGCGAAGAAGGGGAGAGGTCCACCTTGGAATCAACATGATGTTGTTCAAGCGGAGGAACTGATTGAACAGTAGCCGAGACATTCGGTACCACAGAGGTTGAAAACAACCAAACAAGCAACCCAACAGTTAACCCAGGAAGGGACAACGTCGCCATGTAAGGAGCACCAACATTTCCAAAAGGAGGAAAAGGACCAGGATTCCCTTCGAAGGGGATTCCTTGGTTGATGAACTATGGAAAAGTTGCCATCAGAAACAACTCAGAACAACATCCTAAGGAAACTAACTTTAACCAGGAATATTTCGTGGGCAGTTAACTTTTAAAACATTGAAACAAAACTCTACCGTTCCATCTTTTAAGAGTCGAGAAACAGGCAAAAGGTGACTCTATCGCTTTCAGTTTGGAAACAAGCGTGAAAGGACAAGCGCTTGATGATCTTTTCAAATTTAATGAGTCAAAAAAGATCGAAATGACTACTTTGGAAATCTAGGCAGAGGGTGTACCAGATATCCGTGAACTGCAATATACACCTTGGTTTCAAAATGAAAGAGAAATCAACCAAGGACTTGACGTACGTGCAGGCAATCTCCCCGAATGCTGTGTCCGGTGTATCACGGGTATAAGGCGGCAGACTCGGCTTCCTACAGATAAAGGATAGAAACCTAATGGGGTCTCCCTTTATATACGCGACGGTACGGGGAGCACAAGTCCGTACTAGTGCTGTCTAAAGCCAAGAGGCGAACGACAGCTACTAGGTTTAACGATGCCGGAACACGTCACTAGCCTAGACCTCTAAATATTTCGTTAATATTTCAATGCCTCCTTAGGTTAATTAAATAAATTTTAGTGTTGATCTTCAATTATGTTTCAATTTCAGGCCCTACCATATGTCATGTGACAATCTCCTATATGTAGCTATATGAGAAAAGAAATCTTTCAATTCGATGAATGCTATCTAGTTAAGGGAAGAGCTTCAAACAATGATGCAACAAACAACAATATTGAAAACGAAATCTTTTCCAAACTAGATGACTTTCACTATCCAAAAGTAATTTCAAACATTCAACGATGCGAATAATGCAATGTAATCTATGCAAAATCCTCTTTTTCGAAAACTATGCAATTGTAATCTATGCACAATTTCCTTTTTCTTTTCAAATGATAAGAATTCACTCAATGCATTTTTCGATGAAATGAGAATCTAGTTAATGCATGCTTTTAATGAAAGAGAATGCACTCAATGTGATTTTTAGCTTTCAATCATTAAACAATGTAATCTAAGTTCAATGATGGATCTCAAAAAATACTTTTCAATACAATGTGATCTAATGCATTTTAACAAAAGCAAACTTTGAGATGAAAACTAAATAAACACAAATCTTCTTAATGAAGGATGAAGGCAAAAGGGACGCAAACAAACACTAAGAATGCAATCGTTGTTTCAAAACACTTTGTAACAAAATTCCTCAAAAGGTGACAAGACATATGAGGTCAAATACAAAGAGGACTTCCAAAGGATGAGATCAAAACAAGGCATTCATTCCCTTTTACATCAAGCAATCATGGAGAGAAGACATTTCAGCTGAACAATGAGCAATGTAATCTATGCTCATACAGAGAAAAGACTGGAAGGGAAAGACACACTGGTGAATGATTCAGGGAAAAAGTCTCAATTTTCACACCTTGAAATTGGCATGACTTTTGTAGGTGAAACTAGCGCCAACTGGCGCGACTTGCTCACTAACAACTAGCGCCAATGGCCAATTGGCGCGGGTTGCTAACTGACAACAAGCGCCAACGCCTGAGAATGAAAAAACAAAGAATTTCTCCTAACCAAGACCAAACTCACCACTTCAAGCAAAATCTAAAACTAACCCAGAAGCAAAGTACTGACCAAAAAAAAACTTCCGAACAAGGGAAAAGCCCTAGCACCTACAGGAAATGGCGTGACTGTCTGGCTGTAATCCGCGCCAGACAGGGGATGGCGTGAGTGATGAACTGGCAACCTGCTCCAATGGGCGCGACTGTCAGGGTGGAAACCGCGCCAATCAAGCCAACCATGAAAAGATGAAAATATCGGAAAAGCAGAGGTCAGATCTGATCCTTTGGGGCTGAACAGGGGTTTTACACCAGAAGGAGACAAACCAGAAGAGAAAATCAAGCAGACAAAAGCCAAAAGTAACCGAAAAGACAGACAAACTCCAATCAATGTCTCCCCAGTGGAGTCGCCAGTTTGTTGGAGAGGTAAATCCCCTCTGCGGACAGAGGCGATCCCTACTAGCCCAGATCGGGTCTAGCAACAACCGAGTCATGCTAAGATGCAAGTTCCTAATTGCAAAAGACCAAGATGCGACAAGAGGCCTACCTTAAGTCCTACGCCGCTATCGTTTGTGGAGAAGATGGCGCTTCCGTCCCTTGCTTTGGCAGATCACAATTCTCCCGCTCGACGCGATCGAACACCTGCACGTACAAGAAGAAACAACAAACACACAAGCGTAAAACCTAATACATGCAATTATGTATCAGTCAGAGAAGATACAACTCATAAGATAAAACATAAACATCTGAGTGGAACCATAATCGAAGTCGTTTATTATTAATCAGAACAAAGAAAGATACAACCTGAGCTCTGACGCTGGATCTTCTTTCGGCGGGTCGATAGAGGAGTACGTCTCGGTAAAGCTCGTTGGGAAAAGGACAAGTCTCTCTCTCTTCCACTGTCTGACTATAATCTCCTTACAATTGATTCATCTCTATTCAGGCTACTAAGGCTCAACCATTCAGCCAGTTCATCAATGGCAGATAGCTATATTTATAGAGGAGAGGAGGAGGTTGGGATCCCCACAATAGTGGAAGGGAGGCCTTATCCCTTGGGAGGTTCCCCATAAGGTGGAAACAAGAGGCCAAAGGAGGAAGGCTGTGGTTATTCAGTCGAAACCACTCCTCATGACTCATCCACGAAGTTGTTGTAATCGAAACTTCGCCTCTTTTTTTAAAAAACTTTCCATAAGAAGATTGGCGCGGGTGCTTAACTGGGATAGAGCGCCAACTGGCGCGGGCTCAGTGTTAATTTTCCTCATTGGCGCGAGGACATAACAGGCTACCAGCACCAAGGAAAAACAGGTGTTTTTAGGGGTCTGCTCAGGAAATGATCAACAGAAGGAATGTTGTCCTCATGGCAAGGGATGCAATGATGGTATTTGCAAGGCATGACACTGATTATTGGTCACAGAAATGACCCTCCAATGGGTGAGATGGGGATTGCAGGGACGGTGACAAATTACTGTGTAACAACCTCGAAGAAAGATGCAAGAAATTCCCCCATTTATAGTCAAGAAACAAAAGATCTTTCTTGTTTCATGCTGCATGAAGATGCAGAATTTGCTGAAGACACAGGGAAGTAGCTCTCTTCAGCGGTTGTAAATAATGAGCTGCACGCAAGGAAGATTTGGAAATGCTACTTTGATGGTGCCTACTCCAAGGAAGGCGCAGTTGTTGGATTCTTCATGATATTTCCACAAGGTAACCTCATGCCTTTCTCTTGTAAACTAGAATTTGATTCAACAAAGAATGTGGCTGAGTATGAGGCCTTAATCTCAAGCCTTCAAGTTGCTAAACAGATGGGAGTTCAATGTATTTCAATTTTTGGTGACTCTGAATTGATAATAAGGCAGATTAAAAATCATTGTCAAGCCAAGCATCCGAGATTAAGGTCATATAGGAATGAAGTTTGGGATCTGATAGAAAACTATTTTGAAGCCTTCAATCTTCAGTTTATTTTGAGGGAGGAGAATAGATTGGCAGATTCTTTAGCAGTTGCAGCCAACACCTTCAAACCTTCAATAAATCCAAGGCTAAGGTATGAAATTGAAATTAGACATAGACCTTCTATCCCTGACAATGTGAAACATTGGCAGTGTTTGAAGATTATGAATAGATAAATTAGTTCCTGACGATGATTGGAAACTTTGAAGATGCTGAGATAGACCGAGAGGAAGAACAAACAGAGAAGAAAACAGAAATGAGAAACCTTAAGCAGTCAATAGGTGAACAGAAGATTATCCAATTGAAAGATAATGTGCTCCCTAAAGGGTTGGTTCCCCTTGAAAGATTGTTTGATTCTAACGATGTTGTTGTTGATTCAAAGAAGACACATCTGGAAGAAGAGATGGAAGATATATAATGAAATTGTTTAGCGGGAACCAAAAATAATGAAATTGTTCAAAGGTGTTCCCAAAAACTACAAAGAAAGATACATTGATATTTTAAAAAAATATATGAATGTGTTTGCCTGGTCTTATGAAGACCTAAAAACATATGACAAATGCATAATTCATCATAAGATTCCATTGAAAGAAGGAATCAAACCACACAGATAGAAGCTTAGACAGATCAATCCATTGTTGCTGGGTCCAATCGAGAAAAAAGTTAAGAAATTGTTGCAGGCGAAAATTATAGTCCCTCTCAGATATTCAGACTGGGTTTCTAATCTGGTTCCTGTAAGAAGAATGGAGAGATAACATTGTGTGTAGACTTTAGGAATTTGAACAAAGCATCTCTAAAAGATAATTATCCTTTGCCGAAAATGGATTATTTCTTACAGAAGGTGATAGGAGCTTACAAGTTGTTTGTGGTTGACGGATTTTCTAGGTATAATCAGGTAGCAGTAGAAAAAGAAGATCAGAAGAAAACTGCTTTCATGACGCCGTGGGGCACCTTCATGTATGCAAGGATGCCATTTGGCCTTACGAACGCAGGTGCAACATTTCAGAGGGCCATGGACATAGCCTTCGTTGGTGACAGGTTTTTAGTTATATATCTGGATGATGTAATCATTTTCTCAGGGTCAGATGATGAACACTTGGAGCATTTACAAATAACTTTTCAAAAAGTGTAGAAAGTTTGGTCTGTCATTAAATCCCAAGAAATCTTTATTTGCCTTAGAAGAAGGTAAATTATTGGTTCACATGGTTTCTAAACTAGGAGTAAAGATTGACCCAGCAAGGGTTGAAGCCATTCAGATGATTCCTTTACCCAGAAGTAAGAAAGATATCTAGAGATTCCTGTGAAAAATAAACTTTTTGAGGAGATTTGTGCCCAATTATGCTGAGATTGTGAGAAGTATAACATATATGTTGAAGAAAAATGCACAAGTGAAATGGGATAAGGGAGCAAGAGAAGCATTTTCTAGAATAAAGAAAGCATTGCAGGAAGCTCCAGTTCTGATTAGTCCAGACTATCAAAAGGCCTTTCAGGTATTCTCATTTAAATCCCCCACTACTATTGTTGTTGTGTTGTTGCAGAAAAATGAAGATAGTAAGGAGCAACCAATTGCATTTTTCAATAAAGTTCTCAGAGATGCTGAGCTCAAATACAATATTCTGGAGAAACAAGTATATGCTTTGGTCAAAGCACTGAAAGCCTTCAGGACTTATGTGTTACAGTCCCAAATAACTGCTTATGTTCCTAATTCTGCTGTGAAAGACATGTTGGTCCAAAGTGATGTTGAAGGAAAAAAGGGGGAAGTGGATAGCACAAATCCATGAGTATGATTTGGACAGCACACCCACCAAGTTGGTCAAGGGATAGGGGTTAGCGAAGTTGTTGACAGAGACAGATTTTCAAGCCTTGGAAATTAATTTGTTGGCACCAATGGATGGAGTTGTTAATGAAGAAGGTCAAAGCAAGTCCAAAACAGGTATTCAATACAAATTTTTGTGCTCTGATTGGTATAAAGATATTGTGCATTACCTGTGTTTCTTTTCTTGTCTAACTTCACTAAATAGAACAAAATACAGAGCTCTTAAGCTCAAGTCTCAGCCATATGTTATCGTAGAAGCAAAGCTATACTGGAAAGATCCTGCTAGTATTTTGCTGTTATGTTTGACTAAAGGAGAATCTATTGAAGTCACCAAACAATATCATGAAAGTCTATGTGGAGGACATTATAGCTGGAAGTTCAATGCTCATAAAATTCTCAAGTCAGGCTTCTATTGGCCAACCCTGTTTGCAGATGTTTATAGACTGGTCAGAAGTTGTCAGAAGTGTCAGTTGTTTGCTGAAAAGAAAAAACCTGCTCCATTACCTCTCATCCCAATATTTATTGAAGAACCTTTCAGGCAATGGGGATTGGATTTTATTGGAGAGAGCAATCCACCATCAAGTGGATTCTGACTACCACTAATTATTTTACAAAATAGGTTAAAGCAATACCCACTAAGAAGGCGAATGACCAAGTAGTGATGAAGTTTATGGAGGAAAACATTTTTAGCAGATTCAGATGTCCATTCAAAATTGTGATTGATAATGCTCAAGTATTCAACTTTGGTCGTTTCATTAATTTCTGTCAAACATATAACGTAATTGTATCACATTCCATAACATATCATCCCCAAGGGAATGGATTGGTAGAGTCTTCCAATAAGACATTGTTCAGAATCTTGAAGAAGAAGATCACCGAGAATCAGAAGGATTGGGATATGAAATTGAAGTTTTCCCTCTAGGTAGTTCGAGTCACTACCAGGAGATCTACTGGAAAGTCTCCCTATGAATTGGTTTATGGAACTCAAGCACTATTTCCTACTCAGCTGGCCAAACCAGTGATTTCTTTCCTTCAAGAATCTCAGGAAGAACCTAATGCTCTGGTAAGAAGATTGAACAAAATAATTGAATCAAGTGAAAACAGAAACAAAGTCGGGGATAACTTGGTTACTTATCAGGAAACGATGAAGTCTATATTTGACAGAAAAGAAAAAGAAGTTCCCTTTCAAGCAGGAGATTTGGTACTAAGATGGACACCAGACGAGAAGAAAAGGGAAAGCATGGTAAATTTGACCCTTTCTGGTATGGTCCATACAGAATCTCTGAGGCAAGGTCAAATAACACATTCATTTTGGAAGATCTAGATGGAGAGTCAGTACAACTGCCTGTGAACGGGCAGTATCTGAAGCATTATTTCCAACATTAAAAGTTAGCATTCCACCATTGTAAATGCCGGATTGCTCATTGTTCATATGTCACCAAGCAATATTTAACTCCATGCCCAATGGATAAGGCACTAATCTGCGGTTCTTAGTGCTTCCGTCGAAAAAAGCATTATCCCAAGGTGGAGCCAGATGTTATGGCTTATTTGCATTTACCTTCGAAATATTTTTCAAAACACCAAAAAAGCATATATGATAGAAAATGTAAAATTTTGTGTCGTAGAAGAATTTTGATTTATATGTTGGTACATTAACATTACGTGATGAGATGTGAAGGTGGGTCGAGTCGAGCTCATTCACGTGCATAACAGTTCAAGCGCCGGACCGATGGGCACGTTCAAAACATTTTGCATACCGGACAAGGTCGAGTCGGGCTCGTTCGCAAGCTCGGGAGGAAATAGCACGGCAGAACAATGGCTAAGCTCAGGAGGGTTACGCCGTGGAGCAAACAAACTAATTTCCCGAAGGCAGAGAAATGGCACATTTCCCTTAAAAACTTGAGAGTTTTGGAGGAGGCGCAAAGGGAAAAACAAATGGTCAGGATCAAAGCGCATAACTCGAACAGAGAGACGGACGACGAAGATCGTATCGCATATCGCATTCGGTAAAGGATACGAGTTTGTAATATGGTTAAACTTACAATATTGTGATGCGATGCGATCGCATATCGCACACCGCAAGGTTTGGAGGAAAGGGGCTAAAGGAATATGTTATAATCACCGAAGTGCGAAGTGCGGTAAAGCTCAAAATCACCGATTGCGATTTGCGATTAGCCCCACCTCTGCTTGCCACGTCACCTTTCGCCTGTCGCACTTCGCACACCACACATTTTAACACTTACCTTCCATGTCTCATAACAAATTTGCCGATTTGCGATTCTGATTGGCCCCACCTCTACTTGCCACGTCATCTTCCGCCTGTCGCGCTTCGCACATCGCACATTTTAACATTTACCTTCCATGTCTCATAACAAATCTATCGATTTGCAATTGCGATTGGCCCCACCTCTGCTTGCCATGTCACCTTCCGCTTGTCGCACTTCGCACATCGCATAGTTTAACACTTACCTTCCATGTCTCATAACAAAATCCCCGATCTGCGATTTGCAGGCGGATGCGACACAGTTTCAAAGGTGAACTCCAAAGGTTTTCAAATCCGGAGGTAAGGCATTTCTTGTGTTAAATCGCATCGGAGGAAGAAAGGAGGATAATAACATAAAGCTGGTGAAATGCCAGAATGCGATAGAACGCAGACGCGATGCGTTCTCCAAAGGTGAGCAGAATATGGTTCAAGTGCAAGTCTTGCGGCGGTTGACAAAGAGAAGACGGAACGTTGCAGGCACACAAAGAGGCATAGGCTGAGTCAGGTAGAAGAACATATAGTGGCACTGTGGGAAGCACAACAGCTTGGTCAAGTTAGGCACTGAGGTGTTGTTACAGAACTGTGCGGCTACCGCATCATAACCAAAAAGGACACCTCAGCACTTCAGGGGGACGCATCAGTAACATCAGATTCAACAAAACGAATGATATTTCCAGTTTCAATTTGTTTTCTTGGTATGATTGCATAAGTAATGTTAACAATTTAGGTAGTCGAGTAGTTTCAAGAAGTTCAGCAGCGATAAACTAATTTGATGTATTTAAGTAGGTAGAAATAAAGAAAAGAGGTTCTGAGTTTTGGATCTCTAGATGACTGTCAATTTGGTACTGAATTTTTTGAGAAATTAATGAAAGAAGATCAAGTTTCCTACACCTGTTGATGTTGATATGTCTTTCCAGTTTGGCTCAGTGTTTATTCCTCTTTGAATGTAGTGAAGTAATGAAGTTGCGGGTCTTTTTTTACATCTGTAAGTAAGAGTTAAACAATATTTAATGTGCACTCCTTCACTCCATCTCTTCTCCCTTCACAAATTCTCTCTGAAACTTAAAAGTGATAGATTCTGTGTTTACAGCATATTATTTTGAGTTTCCCCTCTCTTCACAAACTCCTGATGATACTTTAAAGTAATAAATTCTGTGTTTACAGCATATTATTTCAAGTTTCCTCTCTCTTCATGAGTTTCCTCTTAAACTTAAAAGTGGTAGATTCTGTGTTTTCAGCATATCATTTTGAGTTTCCTTTACAATTCTTCTTTTCATTTCATTCAAATATCAACAATTTATGGCAATGTGAAGGCTTTCATTATATCAGATTATTGAGGGTATTAAGTAATTAAATTCCAAAGGTGTTAAACGGAGACCATTAGATATTGTAATTTTGACATACATTTATAAAATGTCTTAAGCAGTGATTCCTTACCACAACCAAGGGATTGTTTCCTGAGATACAATGGGATGCACTCATCAATGAAATAATCTTTGCCATCAAAGATTTATGACATTGAAGACATTGTTGGAAGAGACATCATCAAGCACCATTCAACATTATCCAACACCTTTGAAGACATCTACATTGGAGAATTCAATCTAAGAGGGAGTTCCTAACTTCATGTTCATCATCATCAAGGAAGCTACTAGGAGGAAGTCACTCATATCAAGTAAGTATCTATGACCTCATCTAAATCTAACAAAATGTCTTATTGCAAAGAGAGCAACAAATTGTTTGGGTCATCAAAATTTAGTGCATGGAAGAAGAGGACAGATTTGAATCTAATTGAAGACGAAGTTATGGGCTACATCAAAGGATCTAGTATTCAACCCTTAAAAGAAGATGCTCTAGCTCATGCCAAATACATGAAAGGAGAAATTAGAGCCCAGAGGATTCTCATAGAATCCATTAAGGACTCACTTATACCCTATGTATCAAAACTAGAAACTGCGAAAGAATTATATGAGAAACTGGTGGAGCTATTCTTTGTGAGTATTGTAGGAGAAGCAATATCTCTGAGACAAGAACTATACAAGATGAAATTGTCAAGAGAGGAAGGAATCACTTCATATTTTATGAGGATTTCTGAAATTAGAGACCAACTACAGGAATTGGGAGAACTAATGTCTGATAGTGAGATGACTACAGTGGTACTGAATGCTCTACCGGAAGAATGGGGAAACTTCACTTCAAGCTTATACGAGAAGAAAGAAGCAACACCATTCCAAGATCTATGGTCTTTATGTAAAAGAGAGGAAACAAGATTGAAAGCCAAAGCTGATAGAGGATCAAGTGAAGGGAATCAAGCCTTTGCAGCCATGTCCAGGAAGAAAGGAAGATTCAGAAAATTTGGTCCTCAAAATAAAAAGAAGAAATATGGACAAATTACGATGCTTTGAATGTAATGAACTTGGGAATTATAAAAGGGACTGTACTAAATCTCGGAAGGAGAAGAGGAAAAAGGAAGAAGCCCATGTCACAGATGAAAGGGAAGAACCTGATGCAAAGAAATCTAAGAAAGAAGAAGCGAAAAATCTCTATTATAATTGAGATCATTTTTCTCTTTAAGTGATTTTTGTTGGTTGTGAAATAGTATGATAGGAAGCAATAGCATCATGATAGAAGAATGGAAGGAGCACTTGAAGAAGTAGCTCATAGGAACCTCACTGATAACAACATTGATGGAAGATATTCATCTAGATCAAGGGCCATCATTGAATAATCAATATGGAAACAGGTGTTGATATTTTTCTAATGGAGTCCTCTCTGGATTCACTGACTAGAAGGAAAGCAAAAGGTTTCATCAGGAATTCTATCTTGCAGAATTCAGGGATTAGAACATGACGACATATTGATGAAGCAGGTCAAGGGAATGAAGTTCTTCATTCTAGTAAAATTGTTGCAGGATGACTCAAAAGGAAAAGGATGAGGTACATATATCTATATGCTGACACTGGATGCTATGAAGTCATGTCATATGGTTGCAGGTGATGGACTTCTATCTTTAGAAGTATGATGATCAAAGGAAGGAGTATCTCTTCTAGTGCACAGGTTGCCGCTAATAGATGAAGTCAAATATGTTCTCATATGGAATATGAGGTGGTTGTATGCAAACAAGCAATTGGATATTGGAAGTTCTTTGGAATGAAGTTATGTGGAAAAAGAAACGAAGAGATCACGAAGGGCAACCATGTCAAGAGGTGGTTATCATCCGAAGCCAAGAAGACGTGGCTAGGAGATCTCCTGGGAAGATATGTGGTCTCTAATAGAAGTATGGTAAACAAGAAGACCCTTGAAAATACATATCTTTAGGAGATGTGTCAATCTGAATAGAGGATGTCGATGCCTACAGGAAGATGTCATGGTGAAAGATCATCACTGAGGTAACTTTTGATTTAAAGGTTCTTATATATATGTTTATTTGGATAAGTTTATGCAAGGCTGCCAATCATGTGGAAGGATGTAAGATCCTTGGGAGTTGGTTCGAAGGAAAGCAACATGGCATAAAGATGGACCAGATGAGAAAGAATAATGAATCACTTTCTAGTGGATGACATGACTCATGGATGAAAGTGATGGATGATCTATGCCCTACGAAGCCAAAGTTGAATATTCCTCAATATTGAAATCCATGACATCAAGGGGAGGAATTCTTCATGAGTAGATGGGTGTCGCACCATTGCTACTGTAGGTCCCTGGTTAAGAGGGAGCCGGTAGTAAGTTTCTTACTTGGAGGAAACTTGAAGTATGTGATTCCTGAATTAAAAGGAAGTGACAAATATGATTCTCTAAATTCATGTATCATGCACTAGACCAGGACTAACAGTCATAAGTCTTAGTGAAGGCCATGAGGAGAGAATGGATAGACACATCATTCTGGTCTTCACCTAGAAGACAGAATGGAGGATTGGGTAATCATCTGGAATTCGATACTCTTTGAGAATGAGATAGGGCATTCAAAATAAGAGTAGTTGGGGACTGATATTCTTTGAGGTCTGGCTACCCAAGAGAAGAATAGTCCAAGAAGGTCATACTCTGTGAACACACGAGTGGAGTATGTACCTTGGAGAGACAATGACTATGGTGTCTATAAGTCATGCGTGTCGCCAACATTGTAGCCCATTGTCTCGTTGAGAGATGGGGTTGTTAGTCAAGGCCTTGCACTAGGACAATTCTGGTTGATATGATGCTATACAAATGTGATTACCAATCTGATTCTTCTTATGAGATTCTTTAGATTGAAAGTGACCATGTACCATTAAGAATACTTTCCTACTTAAGAGGGAGTGTTGGAAAGTGTAACTAGGTTCGGTTTTCATATTGACTATGTAATTATGTATCTATGTAATGAAGAAGACAAAGACAATGAATGTATTTTTGTTAAGCTTGCTTCATGGGTTTCATGAGCAAGGTTTTTATTATAGGTCAAAAGATTTCTTCTTGATGTCTTTTAGGGATTTGTCATCTTGTCATAAATGTATTAGAGTCATGTATATGAAGTGTTACTCCTGTAATATTAGTCATGTATGCCTGAAGACCTTGTCATATAAGCCTTGATGACATGGCTCAAATGATGCTCAAGATCAACGTTGGAAAACTCTTCAAGTCAGCCTTCAATAATCTCTACAAGTTGGCCTATTAACGAGTGCTGAAGTCAGTCTCATTACATATAGACAGATCGACTGAATTTCAGATAGGGTCAACTATATATGCCCTATATACTGCGTAGAAAAGGAGACACAAAATCTCAGACTTCTCTGAGTTTTTCCGGATAAGATTCAAGTGATAAAGATTGCGGATTACAAACACAAGGAACAAGTTATACATCAAGAAGAAAGTGCGAAGAAGGGAGACAAAATATAATATCTATATGCGAGGTTTACAAGGTCTGAGATTTGCAGACAAGATTGCAGGAACAAATTCGATCATATATGACTGTGTTAAGTGCGTGAAGGGACTGTGTTAAAGTGCGAGAACAGGGCTATGTTAAGTGCAAGAAACAGGGTTGTGTAAGGGTATCATTATAGTATAAGGTAGACTACTCATTGAAAAAGGAAATAAGGAAAGTATGTACAAACAGCAAGGTTAAGTAAAGGTACAAAGTAACACTGTCTATGACACAGTGTTGATATCATAAGTAAGGATCTCATTCAGCCGAAGAAGGAAGAATACAAGTAGAGACCGAGTTCTCTAGTCTTGGTGCAAAAAGGTGCAGAACGGTGCAGGAAAGAAGAATCAACTCAAGGAGTCAATGAAGAAGCGGTGACAAGGTCTTGGAGGCATACAAGGGTCAAGGGTTTGTGTCATGGTCATGGTACTTGTCATATGAAAGTATATAAGAATAATTTCTTGTGGGTTTTCCTCTCTAAGAGTTTTTCCCTGGCTCAAAGAGCCTAAATTTGTGTCTCCTGTGGTTTTTGGTAATTGACTTGATGAAAGACATAATAAGCTAAGAAGTGAAGACATAAGTAATTATCAAGAAGAGAATTTGAGTTAAACCTAGCCCTACGTAATTCTCAACATTGCCACCTTGCAGTCTCACATGATCCACGTGTTCCGCAAGCAACTACGTAGATTTGTACTAGTGTTCTTTGATGATATAGTGATCTACAACAAGACGTGGGAGGAGCACCTGCATTATCTCGAGGAGGTACTTCGTATTTTGGAGGGGCAATAGTTCTTTGCAAAATTGTCCAAGTGTGAGTTTGGGCTGATCGAGAGGCTCTACTTGGGGCATATGATTGGAGAGGATGGAGTGCGAGTGCATGAGGAGAAGATTAGAGCCATCCGGGGCTTGCCAATTCCCTAGAATGTTATAGAGCTGAGGGTGTTTTTAGGCATTTGTACCTATTACAAGAAGTTCATAAAGGGCTTCTCACAGCTAGCGACACCCCTCACAAATCTAACCTAGGAGGGGACATTGACATGGACTGACAGTGCACAGGAAGCATTTGAGTACCTCAAGGAGGTGATGAGTAGTTTTCCGGTGTTGGCTCTACCCAATTTTACATATGATGAGTAGTTGTCCGGTGTTGGCTCTACCCGATTTTACACAACCGTTCACCTTGGAGTACGATGCATCAAGTGAGGGCATTGGTGCGGTATTGTCATAGGGAGGCCACCCTATAGCTTTTGAGAGTCGGAAGCTCCTTAGTCATGACAGGTTGTACTCGATTTATGATAAGGAGATGTTAGCCATCATGCATGCTTTGGCCAAATTTCGACAATATTTGGTTGGTAACATGTTTAGAGTGAAGACTGATCATAACAGTCTTCACCACTTTTTAGGGTAGAAGGCCTCAACGATAGGCAACAGAATTGGGTTAGCAAGATTCAGGCCTATGATTTTGACATAGAATATGTCAAGGGAAAGCATAATGTAGTGGAAGATGCCCTATACAGGAGGCCCGCAACACTTACCCTCATGAGCATCTGTCATGATGTTATGAATCTAATTCATAACTAAATTTATAAATATAGTTATTAATAGAATAAATAGAAATAAATGTAATTACTAGTTAATCAAATAGTAATTATGTAATTAGTGATTAAGTTAGCTGAAAAGGCATGTCTAAAAGACATGCCTGTTCATGAAAAGGTACCTGCATAGGTATAAAAGCAGGACCTCATTGTAATCATTAAACCATATCATATCATATCTTATTAATAAAATATTATTATTATAAATACCCCGTGTATTTTTATAATTAAAACATTTTGCTATTAAATTTACAAATCTGCAAGTCTTCTGCTACAGTATTCAAAATTACGACTTTCGCTGCTACAGTGGTATCGGAGCCATCTTGAAGCCAGGTTGTGGACAGGTTGAAGGAATGGCACACAGCGTCGTTCTACAAGCCTACAATTATTTACCATATAATGTACCATTACGTCAAGATCCCAAAAGAATTGAAATAATTGGAAAAATGCTAGAAAAGCTTGAGAAGTTACTTGCAAAATATCCTGCAGTAGACCATAATAAAAAGGATGAAAAATGCAGTAATAATAATAAAACAGTTAGTTTTTCTAAAGGGAAATCAAGTAAAAAATCCATGGAAAAGTCAACTAAATATATCCCTCCACCAATGCGTAATAAAAGTAAAGAAGGGAAATGTTGGAAATGTGGAGACAAATATTTCGCAGGACATGAATGTGCATTTTATACAGAAAACACATTGGCCAGAAATTCAGAAAAAATTATTCATCCTACTCATTCAGATAATGAAAAGGCAGTTAGTTTGCCAAAGGAGAATCATCGCTCTTCACATGCCTTATCTGATGGGTCAGTGGATAAGCAGGGTTTGCTGAGCAATAAAGATCAGAGACAGGCAGATTCATCAAGTAGTGAAGGAAGCACCATGCTCGAAATTCAGGATCTCAAAAGGACTGATTACATGTCTGAAGACTCTTCAGCTGTACAAATGTCTAGTACTGAAAAAATTATAAGGGGAAACGCTGTGCAGTGGTCCAAAAGAATGAACTGTAACCCAGAAAATTGCAGTTATGAACATAAAAGTATTTCATCTTCAATTTTGAAAGAAAATTACAAAGAACAGACACTAGCTGCTGTTTCTTTTGCTGGAGTTCAAAAATATGTGTCTAAGAGAAAAATTGACACTGTTCTTACAACTTTACCTGATATAGCTTCTTTGGAGGCTGCTGGTAATAATCGGAAGGTAGATGATTGTTTAAAGAAGGATGATGAAAAGAATTGGCAAAGTCAGCTTGCTGCAATGAATCCGAGAATAGCAATTGAGTGCCCCTATAATCCACTCCAGTCTCGTAGCAAGATGGCAGAGCTTCTTTTTGAGACATATGGTATACCTTATTTAGCTTTTGGAGTCGATGCTGCATTAAGCTATAAGTACAATCAGCAATTGGGAAATTGTGATAGCGATGGTCTAGTTGTATGTGCAGGCTTTACCACGAGCCATGTTATTCCTGTTCTAAAGGGTGAGCCTATTAGGGAAGCATGTTCCAGAATTAACATTGGTGGATACCACATAACTGACTACATGAAACGACTTCTTTCTCTTGAATATCCTCGTCATGTTGGGAGCATTACTTGGGAGAAGGTTGAGGAACTGAAAACAAGCCATTGCTATATAGTATCAAATTACCGTTCACCATTACATATCAGCGATAACAAATTTACTGGTGAATATTTACGTGATTATATTTCAGTACCAAGTGTTGGAGCAATGCTGCGCGCAGTAGAAGCCATCGTGACTCTATGCTGTAGGAGTGAGCCGGAACCCACTTATGAATGTATCAAGAACGATTTTACAGTATGCGATGATGTTCGCTGTAAAGGACATCATGGAGTTGTGAAGAAGTGTATCTGCAAGAAAACAGGAGGAGAGTATGCTTGCAAAGCTATACACAACAAGGAAGCTGCACAACACGAGATATCGTTTCTCCGACGTCTATCAGGCCACCCACGAATTCCCCATCTCGTATCTGTATACAAAGATGCGCAATTTACTTACATGATTACGGAGCTCTGTAATGGCGGAGATTTGCGTAGTGTGATCGACCAAAAGGGTTTTCGTTGTGAGAGAGAAGCCGCCAAAATAATCAAATCTCTGCTAGAGGCTCTCGACTACTCACACGCCAACAACATTATACATGGAGACGTAAAATCTGAAAATATATTGCTATCTTGGGATTTGAATAATCGCAATTCCTCTTCTGCGTGGAATGTTATGCTCGCAGATTTTAATCACGCCGACGAATATAAAGAAGGGGAGATGATCAGTAAGGATCGCGTTGGCAGTCTCTATTATGCATCGCCCGAAAAACTGAACGGCAGTTATTCCAAAGAGGCGGATATATGGAGCGTGGGAGTGGTGCTATATTTTATTCTATCCGAACAATTTCCATTCGACGGGGATAGTATCTATCGTGTGTGCAGAAAAATACAGAGAATATCACCAGATGTTACCTCCAGTAGATGGAAGAACATTTCCAGCTCTGCGAAAGAACTTGTTCTGGGGATTTTGGAGGGAATTCCTCAGCAACGCCTCTCTGCTCAACAAATATTGAATCACCCCTGGATCAGACTTGATAGCATCAATATGCAGGATTATGTTGAAGCCGTCGTAATGGTTGTAATTATTTGCATTTCCCGTTTTCGTGTCCTGCAGGTAGCTTCCACTGATAAGGCCACCTTGAGCAATAGCGGTCGTGAATATCAGATATATGAAGAAGAGATTATGGGTTTAAGAGATTATGGAACGGTGTGTCGTGTAACGGTTTAAGAAAAAAAGGGGACGGAAGTTTTTGATCGATATATGTATTATATATAACATATAGTTACAACTAATATAACACATATATAGTTTATATTTATAATAAATTATTATAAATAAATAAAAAGAAATATTAATTTAATTAATTAAAATTACTATTTAATTAATTAAATTAATGAAAAAAAAAAGAGAAAAAAAAAAGAGAGAAGTTAAATTATTTATATATATAAAAGGGAGAGCTCAGTTTCAAGGAGCATTATTGAAAAATACAAGGAAGGTATCAGTGATTAAAAGACACGCTTATCAGATAATCCGAGATGAAGAAAATTGTCGAAAGTTAAGCTTTGAGGACAAAGCTTTTCAAAAAGGAGGCAATGTTATGAATCTAATTCATAACTAAATTTATAAATATAGTTATTAATAGAATAAATAGAAATAAATGTAATTACTAGTTAATCAAATAGTAATTATGTAATTAGTGATTAAGTTAGCTGAAAAGGCATGTCTAAAAGACATGCCTGTTCATGAAAAGGTACCTGCATGGGTATAAAAGCAGGACCTCATTGTAATCATTGAATCATATCATATCTTATTAATAAAATATTATTATTATAAATACCCCGTGTATTTTTATAATTAAAACATTTTGCTATTAAATTTACAAATCTGCAAGTCTTCTGCTACAGTATTCAAAATTACGACTTTCGCTGCTACACATGACTGGAAAGCACATTTGTTTGTGGGGTACTCGAAGGATCGATGGGCGTGTGAGATCTTGGAGGGTACCCATGGGGACAAGCGCTACCGCGTGATGGAAGATGTCAACTACTACAAAGTTCACATTTATTTGGTTCTTGGTCCACAGTTGAGGTAGAGGATCCTCCATGTAGTGCATGATTTACTGCTATCAGGGCACCTAGGGTTCCAACTTCCTAAAGACCTACAGGATAGTCACAAAGCGTTTCACATGGAAGGGCCTCAAAGGGGATGTGTTGAGGCATGTGTAGGAGTGTGAGGCTTGCCAGAGGAACAAGGAGGAGTTCACCCATCCAGTTGGGTTACTACAACTGCTACATATTCCGAAGAGGAAATGGGAGAGCGTCTTGATGGACTTCATCACAGGGCTTCCCATGGTGTCGGTTCGTGACTGCATATACGTGGTGGTGGATAGGGTGATGAAGTATGACCATTTCTTCGCAATCCCTGCCAAGTACTCTGCTACGCAAGTTGCAGAGTTGTTTTTCAGGGAGGTCTTCTAGTTTCATGGTTTCCCCAAGACCATAGTGAGTGATAGGAACAACCGCTTCATGTGGGCTTTCTGGCAGGAGCTCTTCAGGCTGGTGGGCACATAGCTCACTCCGAGTACTAGCTACCACCCCCAGACAAACAGGCAGACCGAAATAGTTAACAAATGGTTGGAGAGGTATTTGCGGAACTACGTGACAAGGCAGCAACGAGCTTGGGTGAGATGGCTACACTTGGGGTAGTATTGCTACAATACTACCTATCACATGTCCATCGGTATGTCACTTTTCCAGCTTTATATGGATATGATGCTTTATGTTTTGCTAACCTTGTTTTTGGAGATAGCGAGGCCCTAAGGGCCAAATATTGGTACAGGAAAGCCAAAACATTCATAAGGCTCTCAAGGATAATTTGCAAACCCAAAATCAGTAGAAGATGTATGTAGACAGGCAGAGGTTTGAGACAATTTGAGGTGGGGGACTTAGTTTTCTTGCGCCTCTAACCTTACAAGCACTCTATGCTGAAGCTGAAATGGGTCGAGAAGATACAACCACGTTTTGATGCGCCCTACCGAGTGACCAAGAGGGTTGGTGAGGTGGCATGGGAGTAGGGTGCATAATGTCTTCCATGTCTCATGTCTCAAGAAGGTACCGAGACAACACGTGACAACAACTACTAAGCTACCTCCATTGTATGACGATGGGCATTTAGTTCTTGAGCCTGAGGCTATCCTGGAGAGCAGAAAGAGGAAATTGAGAGGTAGAGTCATCAGGGTGTTTCTGATCATATGCAAGAACTTGCCCGATTAGGATGCCACTTGGGAGGGTGAGTAGATACTTCAGCTCCCAGAACTACAGTTGCTTGAGGGAAAGCAACATCATGGCGTGGAGAGCTGTGAAATATCAAATTTTTTCAATTTTGTCATTTTTGGGTTGCAACATAGGAAAAGTGGGTTGTGGGGCCCCACTTGCAATTTTGGGCTAGAGAAGACTCCAACATAAGGAAAAAGGGGAAGTCGAATTGCTAGAGGATGGTGGGGGCCACCCACAAAGGGAAATACGCACCCCTTGACTAATACGCACTCATGGAGGGAAAAAGACAAGGAAGGTTGATGTATGGGACCCACAAGGGGAAATGGAGGCTCAAGGATAAATAGGAGGTGCATTCATCATTTTGGGGGCTTTTGATCCTCCGACATTTACACTCACCTAGCATGCTTGAGCTGTGGAGCCAAGTGTGCAAGTGTTGCTCAATACACAAGATTTTCTAGCGAGAATCTCATCCTACCTTCGGTGGACTTCGAGTGCCAACCCAAAGAGGTGATCTACGTTACATTGGGAGTTAGCCCAGGAGTTAGTTTAGAAAATTCGTGGGGTTATTACAGCAGACTGGGCGCAGTAAGGGGAAGAAGATTGTGGATCAGTGAAATCAGTGGGCTTTCCGGGAGAGATTTGGTCCATCATTTGTTGGAGATTTGGAGTTGCTAGCTGGGCACAATCTTGGGGGAGTTTTGTTGTGCCTTTAGTTCATCATCAGGCACTGCGTAGGCCTGCGGATTAGTGTCTTTGTGCCACACGTGGGAGCTTGGGAGAAGGACAATTGAGGGCTGAAGTGAGCTGGGACTTGTGGAGGATTTCGGAGCAGGAATTTTGCTAGTCTTTGCTGACATTTTGGGGCCTTCAAGTAGTGTCATTTCTAGGTGGGTCGATTTGCGCAACAGTTGGAGAAGCACGTGGAAATTGGGGCAAATTTTGGAGGTCAGAAATAGGCCAGACCCTTTCTGGGTTTTGGTGGGTTATTTGTGGGGAGACCAAGTTTAATTCTCGGAATTTTCTAAGCAGCGGAGGAGGGCCAAACAACAGTTTCTTCCAGACAACAGTGCAGTTTTCTGGGGCCAGCACAGAGCATTGAGGGGAACATCTTCCCAGCAACCGAGAAGTTGTTTTCATCCGCTGGGTCTTGTTAGCTTGCCTTGGGCATACCCAGGTGCATACATTCCAAGCTTATATTGTACTCCCTTTTTGAATCAAAATGAAATGGCTCAGTTGTGCACAATTTTTGGAGTATTTCTGAGTATTTAATTTTATGTGTGAATTTTTTTGTTGCATATGGTATGAATTCTTTGTTTATCACTGTCAATTTTCCTTAGGGATATTACAAAAGATTTGGGCAAGAAGAGCAGAGACCTTCAAGGCTTCAAGGTCTAGTGGTTTGATCTCTAAACTCTTCATACCCTCACTGTTTTTTCTACAACAATCTGATCTTTTCCTAACAGTGGTAAATTTGTTATTTGGGAGGCCTAAAAATCATTGACAAGTAGCCTAAGTTCATTAACTAACCCTTGCATAAATTGGGCATACATTTTTTGGGCATATTTCATGAAGTTTTGATGACTGTCATACTCTTTAGGGCTGCATAATAAGGTCTACCGTCTGATTATAACTTAACAGTGGCTTCATAAAAGGCATTTGTCTCTTGGGTTATCTATGGTTTACTTGCATCATTAATCTCATATTTTGCATCCAAAGTGCTCTAAGATAAATTGACTTACTGCTGTCCTAGTGATTGGTTTATTGCCCATTAAATATAAGTGACATAAGGGTTTGCATTTTATTTGTGGAGAAGATTTGCTTACATTGTTTAAAGTGTTATTAAGAACATTAACACATATTGCTGTCTTGTGAGATCTTCATAAGTTCCAAGCTTGCACTAATAAAATCACCCACACAAACATATTAATTTCATAATCCAATAACTTGTTGAATGGTGGCTTAAGTGAGTAAATCTAAGAATTCATTGGATATTGGTGTCTCTTGTTCTCTTACGCATTGACATTAAAGATCCAAGTGTTCTTAACTAGAGGATTTGCTAATTTAATTGAATATCTCTTGAATAATTTGCATTAAGAAATCTAATTACAATATTGGCATTATCTTGTTGATTGTCTAAAGAGCATTGATAATCTTATTGTCTCTCTTGAGTAATTACCATTGACATCTTGTATTGTCTCATTGGCTAATTGTTATAAGAATTGCTCTAATTGTCATTTGATTTATGGTTCAAGCCTAAGGTGGATATCTATTGTGAATGGTAATTCTATATTGGTGAAATCATTGTGAAGAACATCTATCTTGTTGATTACATCTTGGTTATCACTTGTATCTTGTTGGCACTTGTAAACTCGACACATATTCTTGCAGTTGAGATTGTACCTTATTTATCGTTGTTAAGTACTTGTTGTCATAATTTAAGAGCAATCATTACTAAGTACTTAAAGGAACATTAAACAATCTTGCCTTAAGAAGCAATCGATAATCTTGCATTAGCATTCTAAGACTAATCTTGCATTAATAATTTACCTCCAAGCATAAGCTTGGTTGATAGAGAGATAGGAACACCCTTTCATCTTTGTTTGAGAATTCTAGCCCTTTTAGTATGTAAAAAACAATGACCTTGTAGTCGCTAGAGCCACAGTCTCTACAGTGCTAGAGGCACTGGGTATGTTAGATTCCAAGGAGAGGGATCGTTAACCAACACTTTGCTTGCTTCACCTTGACTTCTCTCTGCCACTTACTTTAGAGACTAGGATCAATATAGATAAAGATCAAGGGATACATTTAGCTAGGCATTTAATTAAAATAAACTAAGATCTTGCATCTCACCTAAGTCATAAAATTTGCATCTCATCTAGGATAGTTAAGCATTCATCAAGCAACGATTGTTTATCCGGTCATTTGGTCCATAATTGATATAAAACAAGTAGTTGACTCCATAATGGCATCAGATGTGCTCTAGCTCTGAAATTTTGTGGAGGGGCTAGAACACATGAGATCTCCAAGACCCAAAAATCGTTTGGAGAAATTCCACTTGGAGCCTAAGTTATTCATATAATTAATTATTTTAATGGAGACCCTAAGTCTAACTTAGGGAAATTAAATAATTAAAGAGAATTAATTTAAACATTTGGCTGAGAATGTTCTAAGTGACGAGGATCAAGTCTTTTCTATTCTTTGTCGTTGATTAGAGATTATATCACGATCGATGATTGTTCAACGAGAAAAGTATTAAAGGAAGGCTTGGGGTCAATTGGAGAAAACACACAGAGTGGCAACACTTGAACTAAGTCGAAATTTTGGGGCGCAGTTTGCTGAAAATTTTCAAATGAGCTTGCAGTGCAGCGAGGGGCAGATCGACAGAGGGATTTCAGATCCGAGGCCGAGAATACAATTGCAAAGAGGCAGATCCATACTAGAGAGACATCGCAGTCCAGGAGGGGTGACACAGAGGCAACATAGGCCCAGCAGGGGTGACACAAACCCAGCCAGGCTCATGCAGAGCCAGTGCAGAGTTGACGCAGTCACAAAGGGCTGACGCAGGCCAAGAGGCGCTGACGCAGAGCCGGGAAGGGCAACGTTGGGGTTTTAGTGGGCCAGAAAGGGCTCATATTCAGCATATCCAGAAGGGGTGACACAACCACACTGAAGGGTGACATAGTGATTGTGGAGGCACCTATGGGGTTATTCATCCCAACTGAATCAACCATATTTTCTGTCTCCGAGAGATAGAGGGACATGTGCCGAGATTTTCTCTGTTGGGAAAACCACTACTGGTGCCCTTGTTTGTATTTTGAATTTTGCATAATAATAAAACCCTCAAGGGTCGTTGCATCGGTTTTCCTGCATTGGGTTTTTCCAGGGACATTTGTCCGAAAAATCTTGTGTGCCCTTTGTCATATGTGCTTAATTCTTCAGTACTTGATCTATATGTCTTTGTAGATCTGCAGTGTGTTTACTTCGTTGTTTTCTGAATATTTCTGAAAATAACTCGTAAATTTAAAAACACAAGTAGGAGAAGTAAACTAGATTTCTACTTGAGAAATTTTTGTTGAGTAGATTCAAAAATTTTCATAGTATAGACCTTCGCATCTTAATCCCAGAGTTGAGACATCTCTCATGCTAGATCTCATCTGCCAAGTGAAAACTTTACCATTTACGAAAACAACTTTCATTCCCTTATCTTTTAAAGCATATATGAATACAAGATTCATTTTCAAGCCAGGTACATACAAAAATTCTTGAAGTCAAATAGTTTTACCTTGATCTAGATGGAAAGAAACAAAACTATATCCCTTTATAAGATGTGTAGAGTTGTCTCCAAGAATGATTTTGAAATTTGTCTCTCTCTCAACCAAATTTGAGAGCACTTCTTTCTAACTAGTAAAGTGCCTTGAGGCACCACTATCAACCAACCAGTTGTCACAAGAATCTGCAAGAGAGTAACTCAAAAGAGCATAAACAAGAAAGTATTATGATTGTGTTTTAGCTGCATTGTTGGCATGCCTTGGGTTCCTTGAAGAATGGTAGTTTTTTTTACGACCATAAGGAGCTTCCCTCCTTCTTCTATTATTAGATTTGTTGGTACAATTGTTGTAGTTGGATCTCGGTGCTCTTCTACTTTCTGGATAGTCATGAGCATAGTGACCATGATTATGGCAATTGTAGCATTGGAGTTTTGATAAATCTCTATTCCAATTGAAGGAATTGTTGGATCCAGGAGCAAGATTTCTCGAATAGTGATGGCCTCTTCTTCCTTTCTTCTTCTTGCCTTGGACAACAAAAGTAGTAGGTTCTCCCTTCTTATGCTTGGGAATTCTTCCTCTGGAAATCATTCAGGCCTCTTCTTGACTACAATTTCCCAAGAGCTCATCAAATCTAAGAAACTTGTTATTGTTGTTGATGGTGGTAATAAAAGTTTCCCAAGATGGAGAAAGACCTCCAAGTATAATCAACACAAACTCCTTATCAGATACAATTTTTCTAACTGTAGACAATTGATCTTTAGTTTTAGAGATCCTCATGAAGTATGCTTGAATGCTCTCTCCTCTTTTCATCTTAATATCCTTGACTTGATTCTTCAAAGCAAGAATTTAACTCAAGTTATTCACTTGATACATTCCAATTAGCTTATCATACATTTCTTTGGATTTCTTCAAGTTGGAGACATAGGTGATGAGATGGTCTCCAAGAGAATCAAGGGTAATTATTTTAGCCTTGATTTCTCCTTTCTTATATCTAGCCTTGATAGCAGCATTATAGTTTTTTCTTGGCTCTACGACCTCTCCTTCAACATTCTCAAGTACATAATGTTCCTCAAGAGTAATATACAATCTGGCCTTGCAATTGGAGAAATTTGAAGCATCAACTAGCTTTTCTTCATTCTTAGAGTAAGAGGAAGACATTGTGATCTGCTCAAACAAATTTTAGCAGCAAATAGAAGGGACAAGAGATATTTCAACAAAAAATGAACAACAAATAGAAGGGACAACAAAAGATATTTCAGCAGTAAAGAAGGGGAATAACAGGAGATATTTCAACAGCAACAAGTAATATTTCAGCAACAAATGAGATATTTCAGTAGAAAATGAGAAGGGAAAGCGAGAGATATTTCAACAGTAAAGAGAGCGGACATCAAGAGATATGTAGAGTTTGTCCCTTTTCTGTGCCCAGTCTGCTACAAGGTAGCTCGAATCACCCTGTGGAATACCTTCGGAACAACTCTACAATGTAGCAAAGGCTCCCCTAGGGTGGCACTCAAAGCCCACCGAAGGAGGAGTTGAGATCTCCTCTCGTAAATCTCGTGTGTTGAACAACATTCGTAGACTTGGCTCAACAACTCAAGCATACAAGAGAGTTTGTTTGTCAAATGATCAAAAAGCCCCCAAATTATGCCTTCTCCTCCTATTTATCATTGAAGTCTCTCTCTCTCTCCATGTGGGCCTCATACATAGGCCCCCTTTTTCTCCCTCTCTCTCCACAAGTGCATTTTTCTCCAAGGTGTACGTATTCCTCTTGCATGCCCCCCACCTTCCACTAAGAATTCAATTTCCCTCCTTTTCCCTGTGTTGGAGCCTCCTTAAGCCAAAAATGCTAAGTTGGGTCCTCTTAACCCACTTTTCCTAAGTCTAAGACGGCAAAACTTCAAAATTGGAAAAAATGGCAATTTACTTAGCAGAATTGCTAAGTAGGAATATCACAAATAATTTTATATGCTTCCTTGGAGACCAAATTTGTTGTTTAGGCTAACCTGTACTTTTGTGCACTTGTGGGTTTTCACATTAAAAATATATTTTTCCTTGACCCAATTAAATTGTTCCAAGGGCAGAGAGGATCTTCTCTGGATGAGGAAGGTTGTCCAAAGGAGGGAATTTCTCCTTGAGTTGCCAAATTAATTGTTGGAAGGTGGGGGCCATGCCAAGAGGAATACGCACCCCTTGGAAAAAAATGCACTTATCGAGAGAGAGGGAGAAGAAGGGGGCCAATGTATGGGGCCCACAAGGAGAGAGAGAGAGAGAGAGAGAGAGTTCAATTATAAATAGGAGGAGAAGGCATCATTTGGGGGCTTTTTGATCATTTAACAAACAAACTCTCTTGTACGCTTGAGTTGTTGAGCCAAGTCTACGAGTGTTTTTAAGCACACAAGATTTCCGAGGGGAGATCTCAACTCCTTATGTGGACTTCAAGTGCCACCCTAGGGGAGCCTTTGCTACATTGTAGAGTTGTTACGGAGGTATTCCACAGGGTAATTCGAGCTACCTTGGAGCAGACTGGGCGCAGAAAAAGGACCACACTTTTGTCGGGAGAGAGCTTCAGGGTAGAGTTAGTTCCGAGAATTTAGGAGCACATTTCCTTGGTATCTAGTAGCATTTTTGCAGTGGGTTGGCGGGTAGATTGAGTGGCCATTCTTCAGGCCGAATTTCCTCTTCCTGGGCCTACGCAGTCACTTGAGTGCATTGGTTATGGAGGTTTGACCAAGAGTTTGGGGTTGAGTTTTACTAGGAGACATAAGGAGAATTATTGGAGGGTTTTCTCGGCTATTTTGGAGGACTTTGGCAACAGTATCTCAGGAAGTGCGAATTACCCAACTAGAGTGATGGCAGGTCACCCAGCCAAACCCAAGTTTTGTAGATGTTCTATGCTAGTAGCAATTTCACTTTTCTTTCTGCAATCATACAAGTAGTTAAGCAAAATGCAGATAGAACATATAAGTAGATCTTACAGAAGACAAATCAGAAACAGGAAAAATGTGTATGTTCGTTTCGGCGGTCAACAGGATGCTTCAACCAGCAAAGTCTCCTTTGGTCAGCCAGCCCAGCATGTGTCACAACAACCCTTCAATCCGTAGATGAGTCAACCCAAGTCAACTCTGCAAAAGTCAACGCTGTCCTGAAAAGTCAACGCAGGGGCAGCAAGCTAAAAGTCAACGCAGCAGCAAAACGGTCAACCCTTTGACCTCGATTTTTGTGCCAGGTAGTACGGCCTTCATAAATCGAACCTTCCACCAAATTTCAGCTTGTTTGGACCAAGCGTTGACCAAAGTCAACGCTGGTCAAAGTTTCTGCGAAACCCTAGCAGCAGCAAATCCGTACTTCAGCTTGGCCGTACAGTTTGTCCTCTTCGTCCTTCACACATGTGGCTGAAACTCGTCCTTCTTGGTAGCTCGTACTCTAAGATGAGAGAGGAATATGAGAGTTGTGATGATGATGAAAATCTCTCCAACTTTTCCTGTATATATATCCATCATGAGGGTGTGTGACACATCTGTTGGGCATGCGAGCCTACACTACAAAACTGGCCGACCTTGCACATATAATTTATTGAAAATAATAAATTCAAAATATAAGTTCTGCTCATCGGATTAAGACATATTTTATATGGATTTTACACCTCTCAGAAAGAGGAATCCAACAAAAATATTAGCCTCTTAATCTGAGCATCTTAATATGGAGTTTGGACCTAGTTGTCCAAATTTAACATCTATGCATATAAAAATGCATGCAACCAATTTTGTCCTCAATACAAATTCCAATCTGGGCAAGACTTAAAAATATATACGGAAGCTTCTATATCTCAAATCTGAGATTTGAGATATTAGAATAAAATTCTTATGGTTATTAAACCCCACTTCTCAATCTGGATTTCAATATCTTACACGGAAACTTCTTCAATTTATGGTTTAAACCCATATAACACATATCAAATGCTTTCCACATTTAAACCCCAAGGTATCAACTATTAAATAAATATGCACCCTTCTCACCTTATAATTTACCAAAGTTTGACTTTGGTTTCACTAATACACAACGCATGGTATTCGGGCAATAACATTCTACACTTTGGTTAAAAATCCGATATACAATGTAATACTTACGGCATACTTTGAATAAATTTCCACGCATCTTCCCGACACCAACGCCGTCTGATCAAACGAGCATGACATTCGACGAATATCGCACGGATTTCACTCTCGTGCCTTAACTCTCCAATTTCACGCGATAAAAGTTGTATTGGGAATCCACCATTTGCTACGTGTCATCTGATGACTACTATCGCATTCGCTTATGGTGAAACAACTTACCACAATTGTGCTATGCGAAACCCACGGTTTTGGACCCAAAACCGCCTTTGCTGTTTAACAACGCAATTCAATTCAACTTCGCCTTCACGGTTTCATTTCGGTTCTGCTTCACGCATACACAATTCAACTTCTTTGATTCTGGCTTCATGATTCTTTGTCACTAAACAAGGCTCTAATGCATCTCGGTCTCTCTACCGTCGAATGGACCTTTACTGTATCGATGCTTCTACTTTCATCGCACAGTTCTTTCACTCTGTTTTATGCCACTATTACGTATAGAATGGATTCCATTCTATTCGCAGATGCAAACCTCCATGATGGTTTAAAATCGATCCTTGCGAATCTTATTAACAATAAACCACATAAACTTCAAGCCCCCTCTTCACCGTTTATCACGCAACTGCATATATAATCAATCCTCTCGTGCCTTTCCACAGAGAATTAGAATTCTCTGGGTCTCTATGCATATGGGAATTGTCCTAAATTGAACCAATCCCTTACGAATCCTTCATCAGAGTTTCGATAATCCCGAACCTTTAGACTATTGAAATATGCATTCTCAATTAACTTCAATGCACTATCAACATTCCATTCCATTGTGTTATAACCTCTTGTTCTGGTTTCTTTTTTCGATGTTTAACAGTCTTCAAACTGCTACGCATTCATCTGAATAGGGTCGGTTCCAACCACACTCTATATTCAACTTTTGCGGGTTATAATTGGTTACAAACCCAATGAAATTCAAATGTGACTCCAGTTCGGGCTTCACTCAAGCTAGGAATCCGAATAATTCCTTTAATGACTCCATATGAAATCAATTCATCTCAGAATGCATCCAAACTAGTTTATACATAAATTGAGATATGCAATTAAATGCTTTACTGGAATCGATCCATTCAGTGATCGATTCACCCAATTTTACAGGCCAATTTAAAACAAACACACAGTCTCATACACAAATCAATTTGACCTTGAATTTCTCTGTATAAATAAAACTCAATTAATTACAAAGACTTACTTCCTCTGTGGCTTGATCTTCTAATCGATTGGCCCTATTCAACTGCCTGTAGGCTTACAGGAACAAACCCCTGTTTGTTTTAAAACTAAATCACTCACACTCTCTCTAGATCTATGTGTCTGCTTAATGCCTTTGAGGTTTATATTTATACAAAATGACAATGAATCGATTCAACTCCCCTAATAACTCAACAAAACTCTTAAAATCCTCAAAGTCCTAAATCTAGACTTAATCCCTAAATTTGCTGAAACTAATTATAATTTCATTCCTAAATCTCAACTATCTCCTCATATTCCCAACTGATCAACTTCTCTCATGTTCTCCAATCATTTGGGAACATTTACAATTTCTCTCCATATTTAATTAAAAATCACTCAAATATTAATAATTACATAAGAAATTAAAAACATAAGACCCCCCTATGTCTATTAAAATACAAAGTGTTTTCTTGCGCCTAATGCCCTTGCATCATAGAGAAGGAACTCACACTAATTGGGGGTAATTTCAGAAGGTTGGAACTAGGCCCAACCCTTTTTGGGTCTTTGTGGGTTTGGTGAGGAGAGCCCAAGGTTAATTTTACAAAAAAAATTGAGCACTCTAGAGGGCTCAAACAACAGTTCCTTTCCAGCTAGCAGAAACAAATTTTCTGGGCCAACACAGAGCTTGAATAGGAAGCACTTTCCAGTATCCAGGCATCACATTTTCTCACCTGGGGTTTGTCTAGCTTGCTTTAGCAAGCCCAGGTGCACACCTTTCGTACATGTATTGTACACTCCTCTTTGATGTTAAAATGGCTCAACTTGGTGCAATTTGGTTGAATTTATGGGTGTGTAATTGCATGTTGAATTTTTTTGTTGCATGTGGTGTTTTTGTTTTGATTATCACTGTTAATTTCTAGTAGGAATATTATAGTGGTATCAAAGCACCTATCTTGGCTCAGCCGTGGGGGAATCTTCTATGACCACAAAAGAGAAGCAAAACATTACCTACAGGAGGCATAGATACATGAGTAGGGAGAGGGAATTGCAGATTACACCTGATACCGAGACCCCAGAATAGGAGGTAGTGTAAGCAAACATCGGGGAACCAACAAGCAAAGAGGAGGAAATATGCAATAGTCTCTTGAAAGCTTTGAATGACCTGGAAAAAGGGCAGAAAGAAATGCTGGAGGAGCTTAAATAGCAAAGCCATGACAAGAGTATCCATAGGGATTGTGTGTTTGGAAAGACTTCAGGGGCTTCCTACCAGTATGATCACCATTCCCCTTTGATTCACCCACATGCTTTTAGTGGGCCAACAAAAAACACATTGCCCACGTTTTTACCTTTAAGAGCTGGTGAGCAGGCTAGGCAGGATGAGATGCCCATGTGAGAGTACTTTCGAGAGTGTTAGTTGATGGGGGAGGAATTTCGTGTTGCGCTGAGTTTTAGGGACTATTTCTAGCTCAAGTAGAATAACAAGGGCAAGGGCACAGGAGGTTTAGGCTCGCAGAACTTTGAGTTGCAGCACACCATTAGGAGGATGTATCTCCCAACATTTGATAGTTCATCCATGTGCATGACTAGGGCATGGGTGGAGAAGCTAGATACGTATTTTCAGCTTAGCCGGATGACTGAGGGGAGGTCATCAAAATGGCTACCTTGCACTTGGAGGGGGAGGCACATGACTGGTGGTTCCATGGGTTGACCATGCTAGGGCATGCCAGCATGACTTCCTATGAGGACTTCACACAGAGGGTTGTGGAGCGTTTTGATAGGAGGGATCTAGCATTACATCGCAAAGTTCTTGAGGGTGTCGGTGATGGTGTCAGATTTATCAGATGCCAGGATTCTACAACTTTGTGGAGGGTTTGGTTGAGCCCTTACATGGGCTAGTGAGGGCAAGCAAGCCCGCTACTTTACAGGAGGCAGTGAATTGCATGACGAATTTGTAGGACACAATTCCCAAGACTAGGGCACTAGTTCCACCACGATCTTCTTTTCCACAAAGGGGCCATGACACTAGACCCCCACCACAGAGAGATGTTCAAGGTTGTGGGTAGCTAGATGAGGAGGCCATGAGAGATCTCTTTAGGAGGAAGTTGTGCTTCACTTTCCAAGAGCCATGGTCACCTGGGCATAGGTGTACTAAAGGGAAAGGCTTATTATATAAAGGTGTTTTCTGACAATGAGCCGAAGGATAGTGTAGAGCAAGAGGATGATGTAGGAGGTGGTGAGTTGCAGACCATTGGAGGTAGTGGAGGAGGAGGAGCACCAACCCCACCTGATGGAGATATTTTCAAACCAACCGAAGGCGTCATCACTTCACTGAGGGGAGTCCCCAAGTATCTCACGGTGAGGATCGGGGGGCACGGTGCAAGGATAGTGTGTAGTAGTCTTGGTGGACAGTGGGGTAACCCTTAGCTTTATTGACGCACGGATGGTGGAGCAGAGAGGCATACAAAATGAGTGCTTTGAGGGGTTTTCATTCATGGTGTCGAAAGACAGGACTATGCAGTGCACCCGATATGTCCCTAGTATGACAGTGACTATGGGAAATTACTCTATGACCGTTCACTTCTTTATGGTTGATGTTCCAGACACCAACACAGTCATGGGTGTCCAGTGGTTCTATTCCTTGGGACGAGTCACCACAAACTAGAGGAAGTTCGAGATGGACTTCATGGGGCTAGATGTGAAGTTGTTGCTATTGAGAGGCATGCATTCGTACCCACCACAGACGATGTAAGCGCATCAAATGGAGGTTGATTTACGATATGTAGATATATAGTGGGCAGTGGACCTCAACATTACAGAGGCAGGGGCTCAACCACGACTAGTTCACCTGGACATCTAGGAGATTTTGGATAGGTACCCAACAATTTTTGGAGACATTCCTCCAGGTAGGCCACCTGACAAGGGATTTGAGAACATGATTGAGTTGGAGGAGGGCATGCATGCAGTGATCACTAGTCCATATCGATATCCCAAGGCTTACCAGGATGAGATTGAGCATGCCATACATGAGTTATTTTCCTTGGGACACATCAAGCCTAGTTCGAGTCCCTCCGCTTCTTTAGTTGTGCTAGTGAAGAAGGATGGGACCCTTCGCATGTGTATCGACTATCAGGTCTTGAACAAGAAGACACTGAAGAACTGGTACATGATTTGGCGTATAGATGAACTGATGGACGAGCTTAGAGGAGCTAAATACTTCTCTAAGATTGATTTGCACTTGGGCTACCACTAGATCAAAGTTCAGGAGCAGGACATCACGAAGACAACTTTCTGATGCCATTATGGGCGTTTCGAGTTTTTGGTGATGCCCTTCGGGCTAACGAATGCCCCTGCTACTTTCCAGTCTTGCATGAACCACATGTTCCACAAGCAGCTTCGCAGGTTTGTGTTGGTGTTCTTTGACGACATCTTGATTTATAGAAAGACTTGGGAGGAGCACTGAGGAATTTGGAGGAGGTGCTTCATATTCTTTGGGAGCAACAATTATACTCCATTTTGTCCAATTGTGAGTTTAGACTAACAAAGATGCTATACCTTGGTCACATCATCGGAGAGGATGGTGTGCGTGTGTACCAGGAGAAGATCAGGGCCATACTGGATTGGCCAACACCCAGGAGTATGACTGAGCTACGGGGAATTTTGGGCATCTGCACCTATTATAGGAAGTTTGTGTAGGGTTTTTCGCAATTGGTAGCACCCCTCACCAATCTGACCAAGAAAGGTGTGTTTGAGTGGACAAATGTAGCGCAGGGGGCTTTTCAGCATCTCAAACAGGTGATGAGCAATTTTCTAGTGTTAGCGTTGCCAGATTTTTCACAGCCATTTGTACTAGAGTGTGATGCCTCTGGTTAGGGCATTGGAGTTGTTTTGATGCAGGGTGGGCACCCCATAGCGTTTGGAAGTTGCAAAATCCTTAGTCATGAGAGGCTCTATTCTATATATGACAAGGAGATGTTGCTCATCTTGCATGTGCTAGCCAAGTTCCAACAGTACCTAGTGGGTAACAGGTTCAGGGTGAACATTGATCACAATAGTCTTCGGTTCTTTTTGGAGCATGGAGAGCTCAACGAGAGGCAACACAAGTGGGTCAACAAGATCTAGGCCTACGATTTTGACTTGGAGTATGTCAAGGGCAAGCATAATATAATAGTTGCTGCTTTATCCAGGAGGGTTGTGACATTATCCCTTATGAATATCTACCAAAATTGGAGGGCGCATTTGTTGGTAGAGTAATCTAAGGACAGGAAGGCTTGTGAGATCTTAGATGGCACCCATGCAATTGATTGGTTCCGTGTGATGGATGAGATGATCTACTACAAGAACTGGATCTATTTGGTACCTGGTTCACAGTTGAGGGAGATGATTATGCAGGCTGCGCATGACTATCCACTAGCAGGACATTAGGGGTTCCTCAAGTCATGTCAAACTATCCGAGAGTGTTTCACATGGAAGGGCCTCAAGGGGGATGTTCTGAGGCACATGCAGGTGTATGATACTTATCAAAGGAACAAAGGAGAACAGACACACCCCGCGAGATTACTGCAACCTCTTCCCCTTCCTAAGAGGAAATGGGAGAGTATATCCATGGATTTTATGACAGGACTGCCAACAACATAGGGGCGAGACTGCATATATGTAGTGGTCGATAGGATGACCAAGTACGCACATTTCTTCGCCTTACCTTCTTAGTCATCGGCTTCACAGGTGGCTGAGTTGTTTTTCAGGGAGTTTTTTAGGTTTCATGGTCTCCCCAAAACCATAGTGAGTGACAAGGACAACCGATTTATGGGGGGATTTTGGCAGGAGTTGTTTTGGTTAGTGGGGACTGAGCTTACACCCAGTACCAGTTATCACCCACAAATGGATGGCCAGACAGAGATTGTGAATAAGTGGCTGGAGGGGTACTTGCGCAACTATGTGACTGGGCAGTATCGCGCATGGGTGAAGTGGCTTCACCTCGGAGAGTACTGCTAGAACACCACGTTCCACATGTCGATAGGTATGTCCCCATTTCGTGCTTTGTGTGGTTATGATGCTCTGACATTTGTTGATCTGGTGTTTGGAGACAGTAATGCCTAGGGGCCAAAGATTGGATACATGAGAGCCAAGACATCCTTAGGGCTCTCAGGGATAATTTACACACAATCGAAAATCAGCAAAAGATTTTTGCAGATAGGCACAGGGTTGAGAGGCATTTTGAGGTTGGGGACTTAGTCTTTTTGAGGCTCCAACCATACAGGCAGTCCACTCTGAAGCAGAAGGGAGCTGAGAAGCTCAAACCATGTTTCTATGGGCCTTACAGGGTGATCAGGTGGGTCAGAGAGGTGGCCTATGAGCTGGAGCTCCCACCTAGGAGCAAGGTGCCAATGTATTTCATGTCCCATGCCTGAAAAAGGCTTTGGGACAACAGGTGACAGTGGCTACTGAATTACCCCCTTTGGATGATGAGGGGCAGTTGGAGTTGGTACCAAAGGCTATTTTGGAGGTGAGAGAGAGAAATCTCAGGAACGGGATGGTTCGAGAGTTTTTTGTGAAGTGGAAGGACTCTCTAGAGGATGCTGCCACTTGGGAAGGGGAACATGTACTCCATCACCCATCACTGCAATTGCTTGAGGACAAGCAAGATTTGGGCTGGGAGGACTGTGATATTCCTAGTACGTACTTATCAATTTTGCTAAGTAAATTACCATTTTTGCCAATTTTCAAGTTTTGCCATCTTAGACTTGGGAAAAGTTTGTTATGAGGACCCCACTTGGAATTTTTGGCTTAAGGAGGCTCCAACATAGGGAAGAGGAAAATTGAATTCTTAGTGGAAGGTGTTGGCCATGCCAAGAGGAATACACACTCGGAGAAAAATGCACTTGTGGAGAGAGAGGGAGAAGAAGGGGGCCGATGTATGCGGCCCACATGGAGAGAGAGAGAGTTCAATGATAAACAGGAGGAGAATGCATCATTTGGGGGCTTTTTGATCATTTGACAAACAAACTCTCTTGTATGCTTGTGTTGTTTAGGCAAGTCTACGAGTGTTGTTCGACACACGAGATTTCTGAGGGGAGATCTCAACTCCTTCGGTGGACTTCGAGTACCACCCTAGGGGAGGCTTTGCTACAGTGTAGAGTTGTTCTGTAGGTATTCCACAGGGTGATTCGAGCTACCTTGGAGCAGACTGGGCACAAAAAAGGGACCACACTTTTGTGGGGAGAGAGCTTCAGGGTAGAGCTGGTTCCGAGAATTTAGTTGCATATTTGCTTGGTATTTAGTAGCAGATTGAGTGGCCATTCTTTAGGCTGAATTTCCACTTCCTAGGGATGCGTAGAGGTGGCTTGACTAGGCCTGCGTAGTCACTTGAGGATTGCATTGGTTGTGGAAGCTTGACGAGGAGTTTATGGCTGAGTTTTACTATGAGACATAAGGAGAATTATTGGAGGGTTTTCTCAGCTATTTTGGAGGGCTTTGGCAACAAATTCTCAGGCAGTGCGAATTACCTAGCTAGAGGAGGAACTCGCACTAATTGGGGGTAATTTCGGAAGGTTGGAACTAATAAGCCCAACCCTTTCTGGATTTGTGTGGGTTTGGTTAGGAGATCCCAAGGTTAATTTTACAGAATTTTTTAGCACTCTAGAGGGGTCAAACAATAGCCCCATTCCAGCTAGCAGCGACAGAATTCCAGGGCCAGTGTAGAGCTTGAAGAGGAAGCACTTTCCAGCATCCGGGTAGCACATTTTCTCACTTGAGGTTTGTCTGGCTTGCTTTAGCAAGCCCAGATGCAAACATTTCATACATATATTTTCACTCCTCTCTGATAATAAAATGGCTCAGCTTGGTGCAGTTTTGGCTAATTTTATGGGTGTCTAATTGCATGTTGAATTTTTGTGTTGCATGTGGTGTTTTTGTTTTGATTATCATTATTAATTCCTAGTAGGAATATTACAATATTTCAGTAGAAAATGAGAAGGGACAACAAGAGATATTTCAGCGGTAAAGAGAGGGGATAGCTCTTGTCTTCACCAAAGCTCTGATACCATGTTGAAATTTGATGTTCTATGTTGAAACAATTAGTTAAAATGAAACTTCTTCCAGCTGCAATATCAGGTAAGAAATTGTAGATAGAACATACACCATATAAACCATATGCAAAATCGAAGACAACTAAGAACATTATTGAGGTTCAATGACTAGGGTAAATCCCACAAGGGGAAACCCAACTAGATTCTTCTTCTATTCAAAATCAATTGTCTAGTAGATAAATTGAATACAATGAGATATCAAGAGAATGAAGAAGTTCACCCAAATCTGAACTAGTTGTAGAAAGAAGATCTCTTATAGCAACAGTTGATGCAAACAATGTGTGACTTTGGCTCACAAAGTTCTACTCTTTCTCTCCAAGTCTCTCTCTCACTCTCTCAATCCTTCTCTAGTCTCTCCAACTCTCTCTTTCACAAGTTCAAAGTCTCCTTTCACAATGCACATGTAAGTAGTGAAGATGTGAGGCACATATATATAGGAGGAGGAAGGAGTTCGAGCCACGAAAGAAGAGTAACTCGAATGACTTGAGGGAGAGTTACATATGCCATTTAGGGAGGTACGCATGCTTTTGTAACTCATGCCATTAAGGAGATATGCTCTCCTTTGTAACTCATGCCATTAAGGAGGAATACGCCAACCTTGAAGAAGAGAGTGTAACATTTGAATTGAAGAGTGCATAAGAGGAATATTTTATGATGAGTCTTTAATGCACGTAAGAGAGTGTAAGAGGAGCGCAACGAATCCATTAAGAGAGAGAGAGGGGGTAGCACATCATTAAGTGAGAGAGAGGGGTATGAGTGCCATCAAGGAGAAAGAGAGGTGTGAAGTGGCATGATTGAGTGCCAAGTAGGAAAGATGACATTTATTTCCTTTTTAATAATAATATTATAATATCGTAAGGATAATAATAATGATAATATTGTGAAAATTCCTAGATCTGACTCTTAGGAATCCTACTGCAACTAACTGAATCTACTTCACCTCCTTTTAACTTACATTACACAATTATTTTCAGATTTTTTCATGAACATATTCAAGTAAATTACTGAAGCAACCTACACTTAATACTTTATGATTTTGAAACAAGGAAACTGAGAAAAGAATAAATCACACATAGGACACCATTATTTTTGGACGAAAATCCCCGAAAAAAGCCAATGCAGGAAAACCAGTGCAGCAGATTTGAGGGTTTGTTATTATTGAGCAACAGTTTCTGAATACAATCTCTAGATGCCTGCTGGCTATCCAGTACAGAGAGATCACGACAGACAAAAATATAGTGAGTTTTACCTCACACTGCAAGTCCCGACTGATCCGGTAGCTGAACTAACGAAACCCTAGAACCCTCTACGCAGTAGCTGCGTAAGCTTGCGTGGGGACCTCTGTCGACTGCGTCACCTCCTCTCTAGGATCGATCTGCTCCCTGGAAAGTCAAGTTCCAGCCCTCCCGGCTCAGAACATCGATCTCCTGACAAATCTTGGACTATCTCACGAAAACATTGCACAACGTTCGTGTGGGCCCTGCATGGGCCTGCGTCATCCCTTCTGGGGCCTACATCACACCCTTTGGAGGCTGCGCTGCTTCCTCTTTTGGTTATGCTGCCTCTCTCCTATGTATTCTTGGTCCCGGAGAAGATCCTCCGACCAATAACTATCTCTGCCCCTCACTGCAGCTAGAATCACTTAGATATGATCTTCGTTCGAGCACTTGCTCTGTCAAAAGAATTTGATCTCTTGATTCACTTGGTGTGTCTTTCCAAATGACCCTCAAGCTTTCCTTTATAGTTTTCTCGTTGAGACATCAACGACCGAGATTATAACTCTAATCAACGACTAAAATTATAACTTGACTTGATCTTCACTTTTTCTAGATCATGCTCACTGTACTTTATTAATACCCTTTAATTATTTAATTTCTGTAATATTAGACTTAGGGTCCTCATTAAAATAATTAATTTTTACCATAAAACATATTTCAAGTGGAATACCAGTGCCTAAGCCTCTCCACAAATTTGGAGACTTAGAGTGCCTAAGCCTCTCCACAAATTTGGAGACTTAGAGCACTTTCGATTCTTGTAGGAATTTACAGGGTAAGTTTCGTAGATCAAGAACCAAAGGTCACCGCTCACAAACAGATCACAAATCAGTACACCAGTATAATCACGTGGTTAAAAACCTCAAAGAGGGAAACAGTCCATGCCTTGAGCCAACACGACCACTTCAGGGAATTTATTAATATAAAAAGAAAAGTTACATATGTTTCTCTCATAAACGGTTACCAGACAAATGAACCTCCATGCTCTTTAAATAGAGATCATGGACCAATCGGGTGTTAAGCCACAGATCAAGTGTCGTTAATACCGAGGTGAGAGATAACCGTCGAATCACTACAAATCGTGATCGTTGGATTATAAGTTACAAATGTACATGGTAAAGAAACACACTTTACCTAACTCTACACTAGACTAAGCTATTCTTAACTATTTCCTATGTGTCGGAATATCCTAACATCCCCCCTTAAGAACAACTTGGGATAGGATTGAAGGATTTACAAAGGTGACACAAAAGGAGCCTATTTCCTATGTGTCGAAATATCTTAACATCCCCCCTTAAGAACAAATTGGGATAGGATTGAAGGATTTACAAAAGTGACACAATAGGAGAAGGAAGGAGGCATTAGAGCCTATCCCCCCTTAATGACAACTTTCCTGAACTCCAAGCATGGATCGAAGTTTGGTAAACTTTGCTTTTGTGAGAGCCTTCGTAAAGATATCGGCTACTTGATCATTGGTCGGACAATACTGCACTTCAAGAACACGATCATGAATGAGCTTTCTGATGAAGTGTATGTGGAGTTCAATGTGTTTCATACGCTGATGCTGAACTGGATCTTTACATAGCTGAATGGTACTCTGATTATCACACCAAAGTGTAGTTGGATGCTGCTGATGAAGACCAAATTCAGATAGGATCTGACGAAGCCACATGGCTTCCTTGCTGGCTTCAACTGCACCACGATACTCTGCTTCTGCTGAAGAAAGAGAGATGGCACTTTGTTTCTTACAAGACCAAGTAATAGGTCCTGAACCAAGAGTGAATACATATCTTGCAGTAGACTTTCGATCATCAGGGTCACCAGCCCAATCAGAATCAGTGAAACCAATCAACAAGGGAGATGCTCCTGCACTATAATGAATCCCGAACTGAACTGTACCTCGAATATATCGAAGTATTCTTTTAGTTGCTTTCTAGTGACTTTCATGAGGTTGGTGCATAAACCGAGCGACAAGACCAATGGCAAAGGAAAGGTTAGGACGGGTATGGGTTAGATACAAAAGTTTACCAACAAGTTGACGGTATAAGGTAGCATCAACTTCAGGGGTAGTACAATTGACTGAAAGCTTGACTCCAGACTGAAAGGGAGAAGGGGCAGGCTTACAATCTTCCCTAAGTCACCGGATTCGCCTAAAAGGGCCTTGAATCCGGAATCCCTGTACCGGATACGTGTACGTACGGGATTCGGCCCCAATTCAAAGGATACGGCGTATCCAAACGGGGTACGGTCGTATCCCGACCGTACCCCGTTCGGATATGCCGTATCCCGTACAGTCGGATATGGTCGGGCCCGCGGCGACCGTACCCCGTTGGGATACACCGTATCCCGTACAGCCAAGTACGGTCGGGCCCGCGGCAAGGAAAACCGCTCTATTTTTTCTTTAAAATTTGGTTTTTCCTCATTATTTTTTCATCCATTTCATTTGTGAAGTGAGAAGGAGAGCTAGTGTGAGGAAGGAGCAAGTGTGAGCAAGGAGAAAGGGAGTTCTTTCGAAGAGATTCGAGCATCCGGTAAATGCATTGCCCCTCTATATTTTGCATTTAGTTTGTTGTTAGTGTTTGCATGTGCATATGTTTTATATATTTAGTTGTTTTTTATTTATTTTTTACAGTATTCATGGCTCAATCAAAGTTAGCAAGACAGAGGCAAAGAAAGGGGAAGAATGTCTCCATTGGAGATGCCCCTCCTGTCCCTCTTTCATCAGGGTCTGCAAGTATTCCATCCTTTGGAAGTGGGGCTGCAATAGTAGCTTCAAATGTGCAGGGAAAACAAATTGTTGACCCCAAATACCCATTGTGGAAATATGCGACAAGAGAGGAAGGGGCAGCAAAAAAGGGAGGAGGAGGAAATTGTTCATGGAAATGCAATTTTTGCAATGGCCATTTCACTTGCACATATTTCCGTGTGAAAGCTCATTTGTTGGGTATTCCAAGTTGTGGCATTAAATGTTGTATAGCAATTGAATCGCCAGATCGGAAGAAATTGGAGAAAGAGCAGAGTATTGGTGAGGCAAATGTGGCAGCAAAATCAAAAAAATCCAAGACTGATGACCCCCTTCCATTCTTGAGGAAAAGCAGCAGCAAGTTCCCTTTTGAGACTTCTAGTAGGGGAGAATTAGCAAAGAGAAAGGCAACTACAGTTGGTCCAATGGACAAGATTTTCCAAGAAGAGAAAAGGGAAGAGCTTGATCTCACCATTGCATTTTTTTTGTATCAGAACTTCATATCCTTTAATGTTGCACGGTCACCTCTATTTATTTAGATGTGTCGAGCTCTTTGTCATGGGGCTCCATCAGGGTATGTGCCTCCTGGGTCAGAGAAGCTCAAAACCACATTGTTGACAAAGGCAAAGAAAGAGGTGGACAAAATGCTTGAGCCTATTAAATCAGCATGGCCAACATCTGGGATTAGCATTGTTTCTGATGGATGGACAGATCCAGCACACCACCCACTCATTAACTTCATGGTGTCATCCACGAATGGTGTAGTTTTCTTGAAAGCAGTGGATGCACTTGGACAGTACAAGGATGCACAATATATGGGTGAGTTATTTCTCCAAGTTATTGAAAGTGTAGCTGTGGATTGTTGTGTGCAAATCATTACAGATAATGCACCTGTTTGCAAGGTTGCTGGCATGATTGTGGAAGCAAAATATCCACAAGTATTTTGGACACCTTGCATTGTCCATTCATTGAACTTGGCACTGAAATCTATTGCTTCTGATGTGCTTTGGATTGGAGCCATTATTGAGGATGCATGACATATCCGCAACTTTGTAACAAACCATACAAATGCCCTCACTATCTACAAGGAGTACAACAATCTATCATTGTTGAAGATTGCAGATACACGGTTTGCCTCTTCATTCATCATGTTGAAGAGGTTGAGGGAGGTCAAGACCGCTCTTGGGTCTATGGTTATTTCAGAGTTTTGGTCTTTTTGGAGAAAGACGGATCAAGCAACCTCAAAGAAGGTGAAGGACATAGTGTTGGATGATATATGGTGGGAGAAGGTAGATCTAATTATTCAGATCATGGACCCTATCATTTCCTTGCTCAGATTTGCAGATACAAACCAACCCATCCTAGGAGAGGTTTATGAGGGATGGGATTCCATGATTGAGTCTGTGAGGACCATTATTTTACAGAGTGAGTGCCCAGAGTATGAGACATCACCTGAGGCCTTCTTCACTGTCATACAGGATATTCTTGTCAGCGGATGGGACAAGAATTGCACACCTTTACATTGTTTGGCTCACTCCTTGAACCCAAAATACTACAGCCATGAGTGGCTGAATGGTGGACCTTCCCGCAGATTCCCTCCTCACATGGATACTGAAATCTCACAGGGGAGGAAAGATGCATTGAGGAGGATTTTTCAGGATAGGGCATCCCTTGATGAGGTGGAGGATGCCTTTGCAGATTTTTCCACTGGCAGGGGGCGATTTGGAGGCTATGATTTGATTCGAGACAGGGGGGCTAAGAAGCCCCATTCTTGGTGGGCAACTCATGGGGCAACAAGCCCTCCTCTACAGCAATTAGCCATGAGGCTCCTCTCTCAAGTGACTTCATCCTCTTGTTGCGAGAGGAATTGGAGCACATATGGGAATTTGTATAGTGTGAAGAGGAGCAGGCTTGAGCAGTCCAGGGCAGAGACAATGGTGTATGTGCACACCAACCTTCGTCTCATCTACAGGCAGAGGGAGGATTGGTTGAAGGGAAAGACAAAGATGTGGGATGTCTTTCGTGATGATATGGGTCTGGACAACAGTGTTGAGTTGGCATTGGCCAACTTGGATCTCAATGCGCTAGTGCTAGAGCCTGTCACATTTGATGATGGATTAGAGGGGTCATCCTCCACACTAGCAGATGCAGAGATGATAGAGGAGGAGGATGCATCAGAGGCAAAGGAGAGCAGTGGTGAGCATGATGATCAGGATGAGGACAGTGATGCTGATTATGAGGATTGATGACTCTAACTCATTGAGGCTTCAGGCTTGTAGTCTTGTAGACTGTAGTTGCTTTTGTATTTTCTATTTCTATTTGCCATTGGCAGTGTTCTTATGTAACACATTTTGATTCTGATGACTTAATGAAAAAACTACAGTATCTTACTATCTTCAATCTTGTCTTTCCGAGTAAATTTGACGATTGTATCATGTATGGTGTATCAATGTATCATTGTAATTTGTATTATAGTATCAATGATGATGTATGACTCATGAGTATCTAATATCTATGTTTGAATCAATGAATTTTGTATGAATTTGTGCAAAAAATATCTAATTTTTAATATATATATATATATATATATATATATATATATATTTTTAATAAAATAATATATAACGTATCGTATCCCAGAAGTATCCTGTCCGGGGGTCACCGTACTCGTATCCGATTCATCGAATCCCCGTATCCCCGTGCCCCCGTATCCCCGTATTAGGTGACTTAGAGTCTTCCATGTGAAAGTGGTGTAGAAGATCACAGGCATACTTGGACTGAGAGAGGGTAATGCCTTCCTTGGATTGCAAGACTTGAAGACCAAGGAAATAATGCAGGTGTCCTAAGTCTGTCATTTCAAACTTCTTTTTGAGGCTAGACTTCACATGGTTTATATGGTTTGGATCACTACCAATAATGATAAGATCATCAACATAAAGAACAAGGATGGTGAAGGAATTACCCACTTTCTTGGTGTAGACAGTGTTGTCAGAATGACACCTAGAAAAGCCATTATCTAAGAGAAATCTATCCATTTTGGCATACCAAGCCCGAGGAGCTTGTTTGAGAACATAGAGAGACTTCCTAAGGTGACAAAAAAGGCTGGAGTCCTTTTGGATAAAGCCAGGGGGTTGTTCCATGTAGATTTATTCATGCAAATCTCCATGTAAGAAGGCGGATTTAACATCCATATGATGGAATTCCCATTTAAAGGAGGCAGCAAGGGAAAGAAAAAGGCAGATAGAATTCATTTTGGTAATAGAGGAGAAGGTTTCAATATATTCAATGCCTTCAACTTTTGAAAAACCTTTAGCGACAAGACGAGCTTTATGTCTATCCACTTTTCCATCTGGTCCAAACTTTTTTTTGTAAACCCATCTACATCTGACAAGTTTTCTTCTTTTTGGAAGAGGAACAAGATCCAAAGTATTGTTTGCCAATAAGGAACGATACTCTTCATTCATAGCTTCATCCCAATCTGGATGACCAGAGGCTTCTTCAAAGGTTTCTAGATCAGGTTTTTCTGGAACTTGAGCTAATAACGAAGAGGCTCTTTCGAACTGAGAACGTGTACGTCGTCGATCGGCAAGGTCACCTACAAGAGAACCTACTGCATCCCAAGTAGAGCGGACCCATCTTGGAAGCGGTGGAGTATAAGGAACTATTTCACGAGCTGGAGGAGGATTTTTATCCTCGCTATCATCATCTGAACTAGAAGGAATGCTATTAAAAATAGAAGAGAGAGAGAGAGGTGGCACATATGTCGAATCAGGCTCACAGGCCAAAGGTGGCACACCCACCGAACTAGGCTTGCAAGCCGATATATTTTCATCAAAAATTACATCTCTTCTAATGATTATATTTTTGGATTTTGGTTGAAGAAGTCTATATCCTTTGACATCTTCAGAATATCCAACAAAAATACATTTTTCACTCTTAGGTTCTAAGGCTTTATGTTTCGCATCCGGAATATTGGCTCCAAGCATCACTTCCAAAAACATGAAAGTGATCGATATCCATTTGGATTGAGCTCCAAGTTTTTCCGGAGTTATATTCTTTAAAACCTTAGCAGAGTGCGATTTACTGCGAATTTTGCATGCTTAATGGCTTCCTCGCCCAAAATTGAGACCAAGTCCTTTAGATTGAAGCATACAATTAGCCAGTTATTTTAAGGTGCGATTCTTCCTTTCAGCTACACCATTTTGTTGTGGAGTATATGAAACAATATGTTGCAATTGAATGCCATGCTCAGTGCAGAATTTGATAAATTTGTTGTTAACATATTCTCCTCCATTGTCTGACCTTAACTTAAGAATTTGATGTCTAGATTTTTTCTCAACAAAGGCTTTAAAGGTCAAGAACATGTTAAAAACTTCACTCTTGAGTTTTAAGAAGTATACCCAAGTGCATCTTGAAAAATCATTAATGAAAGTTGAGAAGTACTGCGAAACTGTGAGAAAGAACAGACAAAGAAGTGGACCACATAAAATCACCGTGCACAAGCCGCAAAGGGGGTCACATGCCAAGAGGCAAGTTTGTCAAAACTATCCCGATGATGTTTTCTGAGTACACATCTGGAGCAAACACCATCTCGACAAGGTACCATAGGAAGGCCCGTCACCATATTTTCCTTACATAGAGTTTGAAGAGAGAGCTAGTTTGATTGAACAAATCGCTCATGCCAAAGTTTGCTCACATCATAATCATGAGGAAAAAAACAGAGGGAAGAGATGATGACCCAAAGTTGTCAAACTTATACAACCTTGTGGAATCATCAGCAATGCCAGTAGCTAAAATATTTTTAGGATCTTTGAGGTCCTTGATTACAACATCATGAGGCAAGAATTCTACTATTTTCCCTTCACCTGAATGAGTTATATGATAAACAGATAGAAGATTGCATGACAAGGTAGGAACACATAATACATCATTAAACTGACCATTATCTAGATGAATGGTTCCAGTTCCTACAACACTAAGAGATATATCACATCACCAACATAAATATTTTTGGTGTTACAATCATTGAAAGAAGAAAACATGGATTTATTTTTATCCATGTGCTAAGAAGCTCCAGAATCAATGAGCCACTCATGAGAAGGAGAAGAAGAAGATACATTTAATGCATAACTAGATCTTGATGCTTTAAAACCACAAGCAGAAAGTGCCATGCCTGAATATGAAGATGAAGAGTGCTCCAAATTGATGTTGTTCTTCTTCATTGCTACTTTTAAGGCTTCCATATTCCTAAAACATTTGGACTCTCTATGGCCATCACGATTGCAAAAGTTGCAATGTATATCTATCTTCTTCCCTTTGTTTTTATTTGCTTTATCATTTTGGTGATTTTATTTTTCAGTTTGCGGTTGAAATTTCTTGGGACCATTGTTTGTTTTAGGACCATACTTTTTAGCATACTGCTTCTTGAAATTCTTTTGATATGGTTGTTTTTGTGCTGCTAAGGCTTTCTTAGAAGCGTTTCCGGGAGTGATAAGACCAAGGTGTAAGATTTTTTCTTGTTCTCTTATCAAATAATCACAAAAGGAATCAAAAGAGGGATTCTTATAGGTGGTTCTAGAAGAGATGATGGCTTCTCTAGTGCAGTGGAAGGCAAAAAAAAATACAGAGTATGCAGGGCCAAGCTTAGCATGAATGCAATATATGAGGCTACCATCTTCCTTTTTGACCTTACAACCTTCTAAAAGAAGTTTAAGGGTCTTGAATTTGGACAAAAGGTCTTAAATAGAGGAGAAATTATTAGGGTCCAAAGTAAGCTACTCATTTTCAAGCTGGTGGGCCCTGATTTGATTTTGAATGCCAAAAACATTATTTAGCTTTTCTAGGGCTTTATTAGGGGTGTCAATGTCAAGGATGTGAAATCGAAGATCTTGAGCAATGGACATTCCTATCAACCCTCGTGCTTCATCTTGTTTATTTTCCCATTCAGGAACTTTATCATCATCGGAAGGTTTAGTTTCTTGACCTGTGGCTATTCTATAAAGCCCTTTACTTCTAAGTATATCTACCATATGAGGTAGCCATTGGAAATAATTGTTGTTGTTAAGAATAACCAGGCATGCACTTTACTTCTTTTTCTTTTCTCTTTTCTTCTTCTTCTTCTTCTTTTTTTTTTTTTTTTTTTTTAATATATATATTAAATGATGCTAAGAAAAGTTGAAAATAATTGCTCCAATGGAAAGATCTCGAAAAATTAGGCCGTTTCAAAAAAAACGGCACGAAAAACGGCATCCGGATGAAGAAGTTATGCCTTTTGAAAAATCTAAGTTGCAGATGCCGAATAGTTACGAGAACGGGATAAAGTGCAGCTTTTAAAAAAAAAATCCGCCCCTTTGAACAAAAACTTTTTACAAAAGAAGCTTGAGAAGGAGACTTGAACCCAAGACCTCTATTCTCATAAACTAACCCCTCACCAAGTGAGATAGTAAAAAGATCACGTTATTGTATGAAAGGAGGAAGGGTTTTTTTTTTTTTTTTACTCTTCGATGTGCGTACCTTTTCCTGCAAAAAAAACGAAATGCAGAGCCTTACGGCAGAATATTAGATTTTCGATTAGCCTTATCCGCAACTATCACTTTTTTCACTATTTCTGATTTCTTGAGATCGCACAAAGACGCAAGGAAAGAGCATACATAGCAAAAAAAATCCCTTTTTCCTATTTCTGATTTGCCGAGATCACTCGGAGCACACAGCAAAGAGCATACATAGAGAAGAGGGTATAGATCCGGCAAATAAATAAACCTTAATACTGAAAATAAACAGATAAAAAAAAACTGAAATAAGCAGAACCCTTAACAAATATAACTGCAAAATAGATGTTTTATACCTCCAGATCTAAACTGACATAACTTGGGCAGCGGAAACCTTTTCGCATGAAACGAAAGGCGTTCCTCACTGTAACAGACGCTCCGGACACAACCGAGCAATTCTCCAAGCCCAAAAATGTTCAGAAATAGTAGATCTACAAAACGGCATTCACATGCAGTCAAACCGGCTTCGGATTTTGATCAACAATGGACGTAGCCCTCAAAATAGCTCTAATACCATGTAGGAATTTACAGGGTAAGTTCCGTAGATCAAGAACCAAAGGTCACCACTCACAAACAGTTCACAAATCAGTACACCAGTATAATCACGTGGTTAAAACCCTCAAAGAGGGAAACAGTCCACGCCCTGAGCCAACGCAGCCACTTCAGAGAATTTATTAATATAAAAAGAAAGTTACATATGTTTCTCTCATAAACGGTTATCGGACAAATGACCCTCCATGCTCTTTAAATAGAGATCATGGACCAATCGGGTGTTAAGCCACGGATCAAGTGCCATTAATATCGAGGTGAGAGATAACCGTCGGATCACTACAAATTGTGACCGTCGGATTATAAGTTACAAATATATATGGTAAAGAAACACACTTTACCTAACTCTACACTAGACTAAGTTATTCTTAACTATTTCCTATGTGTCGGAATATCCTAACAATTCTACCAAAAATAAACAAATATTAATGATAATATTAATAATTAAGTAAAAATTGAGCAATTAAGATTGATTAAGGATAAGTTAAGTGATTTTCCATCATCTATACTTGATTACCAATTGAAGTAGGGTGATTTACTATTTTTGGAAAGTCATGCTTGAAATGATAGACATGACTTTCTATTTTTAGTAAGTCACTCTAGAATAGTCAAAAATGAGATTTTATTCAAGGAAAATTTATCCCTTAGCTACAAATTTTCAACAATAGTTTGGCATTTGATGATGACATATATTTTATTGATATTATCAGAACATTTTCTCCATGCAGTTTGCACTACAATATGGAATAAAAACTAACCTAGAGTTTCTAGTTTGGATAATGAAATAAGAAATAGAAAAATTGAAGTTGATGAATTTTTCTCGTTGAGTTTAATTGAACTTTATTTTCGTTTCTTTTTGTTGAAATCATGCAATGTAAAGTTTCTCTAATGATCAGAATAAACTTGCATATGTTCTTTGGTAATGATTTCTAACCAATCACATATAAGCACAATCCCAAATGGTTTGAACTAACTATCCTCTCTTAAGTACATGGAATAGAACTATCCTTGCACATACCAAAATCTATTCTTAGAGATGAATATTGAACACTGTGCCTTGTACTCATATTAATAGTTTGAAATGATATGTTGATATTGGTACTTCATAGAAGTGTCCTTTTACACTCTCAAGTCTTGACTCCCAACTATGTTAGCTGTCTAAAATCTAAGGCAACTTGAACGTCCAGGAATTCGGGTTCTTAGTCTATTGATCACCACTATTTTGGAGTCACAGGTCACATAAAAACAGTTGAATCAATGTCTTCCCAGTGCTGTTCTTCTTCTACAGGATTCTTGAATTTGACATAACATGAGATATGTTTCCTTGGTCTGTAACTAAATTTACCTCCACATCAGCATGTTCAATGTACAATTGTCAGTACCTATCTCAGCACCAGCAAAGATAGCCTTCAATAGGCTGTCTTTTAAACTCCCCATGATTGCTTTCGGTTTTTGTTGCTTTAGTTGGATTTCCTTCATTGTCATGACTATGAGATCATCTTTCTTCCAAGTAATTACATCTCATTTTCCTTTTTGTTCTCATCTCCTTTGGACATTTAATATTCTTTTTAGTGGGATAAGAGAATCACTTGGCTGCTATAATAACTGTTGGAGAATGTAACTAATTTCAGTCTTCATAATTTGTACCATTATGTATTTTATGTAAAATCAAAAGAAAAGAAAAAGAAATATTATTATTATTTTTCTAGATAAGCATGTTCTTCGTGCTTCTAGGTTTAAGAGTCAAAGAGTCACAGTCTTATTTTGGACTTATTGTAAAAGAAAAAGAAAAAGAAATGACATGTAAATTTTTGGGACATAAACCCTCTAGATTCTAAGCCGGCCTTGCCTCAATGGACATGTCTATTCACACCCCTTTGAATTGTATAAATAGAGGATGGATGGAGCTCATTTGGACACACACACTTGGATGGTTTTGGTCTGAAATATCACAGAGAAGATGGAGGAGATCAAGAAGGCTGAAGTATGGAAGAAGATCTACCTTGGTACATCTCTTGTTGTTGGTTTCTTGCTGGTGAATCTGCTAGAAGGAAGGAAGCTTTGGCTTGGCATCTAGAGGAAGAATTTTTGTGGATGTGGGTCCTGGATATCTCATTTAATCTTATTCTATAAGAAGATATTTTCTGGGTTTTCCCCTTGGAGGGGTTTTGCCTTGGCTTGGAGCCTATATCTTGTGCTCTATTGTCTTCTGTGATCTTCATGTTTATGGTAATTGCTTGATGAACAAAGAAAACATAATAATAATGATGTTGTCAGAGTCACAAGTAATTATCATGAATGGAATTCTAAGATAAAATGGTAAAAAATCTCGATTTCCGACATGGTATCAGAGCGAAGGACTTCTTGTAAAATGTAAATAGGTCATTCTTCATGCTGACTATGTAATCACGAAAAGAAGAAGACAAAGATAGATATGCTACAAGGAGCCCTCCACAAAGCCTTCAAAATGTGTTAGAAGTCAAGTTCCTTATACAGTGAAAAACAACGTTGAAATATATATGAAATGATAACGAAAAACATAAGCTGATTGGTCGGCCAAAATACTAGTTGTTTGGTCGGCCTAATAACTAGACAAGTCATATATATATATGACTTTTCTGCAGCCAATTTAATATGAAGAACATTGCGGACTGGTCTCTAAGGAAGTGCGGATATTTAAGGATGACATCACAGTGAAGTCTGTGGTGGATAACAAGGAACAGACCTGAAGAGTATTGCGGACAATGTGGAATGAAGACCGGAAATAATAACACAGATAAAGAATAAGCAGAGGTACAGGATTATGCGGTAACATTCTGGCAAATTTTGCAGATATACTCTGAGATTGAAGTCTGAATATAACCGAGATCTCAGTGTGAAAGATTTGTGAATTCGGTTGGGCTAAGAACTACCATGACATATGAAACTACAGCAGACATATATTAGAAAGAATGCAGATGTATATCAGTGGACAATGCAGTGTTGAAGTGCGAACAAATGAAGGTCACAGTACACAACATAAGGAGAAGAGACAACCACAGTAAGAAAGGTAAATCTTTGATTTACCTTCCTACTATTCAAGCAATTATATAAGCATATGAAATGTAAAATCTCCCGTGCTGAAGCAGATCTAAGCTATTTAATAAAGAGAAGATTCAAGGTCAGAAAAGCTGAACCATGGTCCTGGAAGCATTTCTAAGTAAAGGGTCTAAGTCTGGGCCTTAGTATTTGTTATTGGAAGATCAATAAGAAGAATTTTTTGCGAGTTTTTGTCCTGGCTCTAGGAGCCTAATCTTTGTGTCTTGCGTTTTTGATAATTGACTTGATGAAAGATTAACTTAACCTAAAGAAGACAAGACATAAGTACATTCACAAGTAACTATCAAGAAGAGAATTGTATTAACCTTCAAGCCCTACAATTTCTCAACATGGTTTCAGAGCTAAGGTGACAATTAAGGAAGGGCATCTAAGGGACACGCAAGGATAAGATTTCAAAGCATATAAGCCAGTCAAAATTCATCGCAGAAGGGATAAGTTCAGAGATCTAATTCTCTGAGATTTTGAGAGGTAATCAGAATCCGAATATCACAGCCTACAATTCGGATCATCCTCAGGAAATCTCGGGCCAATTTCAGAGGTGTTTTTCGGTAACAGATCAGTGAAATCACAGCAATGCTCTTGGCATACCTAGTGCAGATCACATGTTCGGACAAGGGCATATTCAATGATACAGTCACATGTTTTGTTTTGGTTCTATCCCTTATCTAATCCAGTGCTTCCTTCAGATCTCTGTAAAGACAATAACAGAACAATATCACAGTTTTGAAGAGAAGGTCAAATAATATCAACAGCAAAGATGATCTTGTCTTGGCAATATGACATCTAACTCAGTTATAAGTCTAGCAGGATAAAAGGCATTTTTATCTCCCCATTATTGCAGCAAGGATCCCCTCCATACACATTGAAGAAGATCATCCAAAGAAGTGTCAATCAACATCAACAAAGGAAACCAGATCTAAATATGTTGTCATCATAAAAGGCAACAATCTCATTTATTGAAGAAAAGATTTTTCAATTAGAAGAAGATCGTCCAAAGAAAGCATTAATACATCTTTCCTCAACCACCATCGAAGTGACCAAGCTGAAGACTTTATCTTCACTTGTCAAGTAAGTATCTTTCCTTCTATAATCAAATTTGGTAAAATGACTTTGTTTTTGCAGGGAGATCTATAAGCTGGTTGGGTTATCAAGATTCCTTGCATGAGGAGGATAGTCACAGCCCTTGAAGAAAGTAAAGTCAAGAAAAGTCTCCAAAGGTCAAGATTCATCTAAATACATGGAAAAGGATAGAAGGGCTCAAGGATTCTTTTGAAATCAGTCAAAGTCCTTGCATCCCTATATAACAGGATTGGAGACGTCAAAAGAATATATGATAAGTTGAAAAAACCATTCAATGCAATAAAGAAGGTCATGACACTTAGACCTGATTTACACAAATTTGAAGGTATCAAAGAATGAAGGGATATCTTCATAAGATTTCAACTGTGAGATCTGGAGGAGATGATAAGATGGACAAGCAGGAAAAAGAAAAGTTTAGGAAAAGTGGAAGACTTATGGATAGTTGGTTCTAAAGAAACAATCTCAATAAGAAGAAGAAAGGAAGTTAAAGAAAAGAATAATTCAAGGAAAATCACACAAACTTATGAATAAGAAATTGACTTCTGTTGGTTAAGTGATAATGTAGCATCCTGATCTAAGCATGGCAGGAGCTCCTAGTGAATCAGCTCCGGAAAAACCTCTCTGACAAACATTACTAATGGAAAGCAGTCATCAATAGCAAGGGTCATCTGGAAACATATTTCTAGATGTAATGATATATTGATGAAGAAGGCCAAGGGAATAAAGCTCTTCATTCTTGAGAAATTGCTACAGGATGACTCAAGGGAAAAAGGTATGAGGTATGTATATATTTATATGCTGACACTGGATGTCTTGAAGTCATGTCATATGGTTGCAGGTAATGGACTTCTGTATTTAGAAGTATGATCTATGGAGAAGTATCTCTCAATGCACGGACAGATGAAATCAACATAATATGTCCTCATGAAATATGAGGTGGTTGTATATGAATAAGAAACTAGGATAGTTGTACGTTCCTGGGAATCAAGAATGTGTAGAAAGGAAGAGATCATGAAATGCAACCATGTCAAGAGACAGTTATCATTCTGAGGCCAATAAGATGTGACTAGGAGATCTCTTGGAAAGATTTGTAGACTCTAACAAAAGTCTAGTAAAGAAGAAGACCCGTGGAAAACACATCATTAGGAGATGTGTCAATCTGTATGAAGGATGCCGATGCTTATAAGAAGAAGTCATGGTGAAAGATCATCACTAAGGTAACTTTTGTTTTAAAAGGTTCATATGTAAATGTTTATCTGGATGAATGTGTGCAGGGCTACTAATCATGAGAAAGGATGTATCATCCTGGAAGATGATACAAAGGAAAGTAGCATGGCACAATAGTTTGGTTAATCACTTTGATAGCTGACAAGGCTCAGAATAGAAGTGATGAATGATCTGTGCCCTATGAAGCTAAAAGATGGAGATTCCTCAATATCGAAATCCATGACATCGAGGACAGAAATTCTTCATGAGCAGCTGGGTGTATCACCATTTCTGCTGGAGGTCCCTGATTAAGAGGGAGCTTGACGGTAAGTTTCTTACTTGGAAGAAACTTGGTAATTCCTAAGGACGAGCTTAGGTACATTCTTTGTATAAGAATGAGTACATTCCCTTGTGGAATAGGTCCTCCCTGGGAGGGAGAGATAGACACATCATTCTGGTCTTGGGAAGACAAGATGGAGGATTGGGTAATCATCTGGCATTGGATACTCGTTGAGAATGTGATTGGGCATTCAAGATAAGAGTAGTCGGGGACCGATATTCTTTGATGGCTAGCTACCCAAGAGAAGAATAGTCCAGGAAGGTCATACTTTGGGAACACCCGGGTAGAGTATGTACCTTGGAGAGACAATGACGAAGGTGTTTATAAGTCATGTGTCTCGCCAACATTGAAGCCCATTGTCTCGTTGAAGAGATGGGGCTGTTAGTCAAGGCCTTGCACTAGTACAATGCTGGTTGGAATGATGCTATACAGATGCGATTACCAATCCGATTTTTCTTATGAAATTCTTTAGTTTGAAAGTGATCATGTAACTATATGAATACCTCCTTAGTTAAGAAGGAGTGTTGTAAAATGTAACTAGGTCGGTCTTCATGCTGACTATGTAATCACGAAAAGAAGAAGACAAAGATAGATATGCTACAAGAAGCCCTCCACAAAGCCTTCAAAATGTGTTAGAAGTCAAGCTCCTTATACAATGAAAAACAACGTTGAAATATATATGAAATAATGACGAAGAACATAAGCTGATTGGTCGGCCAAAATACTAGTTGTTTGGTCGGCCTAATAACTAGACAAGTCATATATATATATGACTGTTCTGCGGCCAATTTAATATGAAGAACATTGCGGACTGGTCTCTAAGTAAGTGCGGATATTTAAGGATGACATCACAGTGAAGTTTGCGGTGGATAACAAGGAACAGACCTGAAGAGTATTGCAGACAATGCAGAATGAAGACCAGAAATAATAACGTAGATAAAGAATAAGCAGAGGTACATGATTATGTGGTAACATTCTGGCAAGGATTGCGGATATACTCTGAGATTGAAGTCTGAATATAACCGAGATCTCAGTGTGAAAGATTTGCAAATTCGGTTGGGCTAATAACTACCATGACATATGAAACTACAACAGACATATATTAAAGAATGCAGATGTATATCAGTGGACAATGCAGTGTTGAAGTGCGAACAAATGAAGGTCACAGTACAGAACATAAGGAGAAGAGACAACCATAGTAAGGAAGATAAATCTTTGATTTACCTTCCTACTATTCAAGCAATTATATAAGCATATGAAATGTAAGATCTCCCGTGCTGAAGCAGATCTAAGCTATTTAATAAAGAGAAGATTCAAGGTCAGAAAAGTTGAACCAAGGTCTTGGAAGCATTTCTAAGTAAAGGGTCTAAGTCTGGGCCTTAGTATTTGTTATTGGAAGATCAATAAGAAGAATTCTTTGCGAGTTTTTGTCCTAGCTCTAGGAGCCTAATCTTTTTGTGTCGCGTTTTTGATAATTGACTTGATGAAAGATTAACTTAACCTAAATGAGACAAGACATAAGTACATTCACAAGTAACTATCAAGAAGAGAATTGTATTAACCTTCAAGCCCTACAATTTCTCAACAGGACTGAAGCATGAGGTTTTGAAGATCACTCAGTTGGCTTGTCTCGGATCTCTCGAATAACTTGAGGAAAAATTCTTTCGGTTTTTGGTTCTGAGCTTCATGCATTATGATGGACAAATCTCTGCAATAAATTTGCATGATATGGCTCGTATCACATAGCTCAAAATATATTATGACATATGAATTGTTGAAGTTCGTTAAGCCTTGGACTTGCATTACAGTGAGATACTCGCACTCTTTATTTTAATCATTGTGGCATGGAATAGGATTAATTCATACTATGGATCTACGTGGTTTGCACTAAGCATCAAAATGAATATAATGATATGGCTTGCACTATTCTATTCTGTAGCCAGGGACAACATTGCTACAATGGTGTCGAGTCTCTGTATTATAAAATTTGCGTGGCATAGTTCATAGTTGTTTTCTCTGCAGTAATTTCTCCATGATGGCCTGAATCCATGGCTCGTTAGTGAGCCTGCGAACGGATCATTTAAGTGACTCGTTATAGGGTGGATTTGAATTCCGTGACAACTCTTGTCATAGCTCGTTGTATCATCATATGGCTTGCATAAAAACGAGTATCTCGCATGACTGTAATCTTTAATATCTACGTACATTGTATTGCAGTTTTGAGACCCGTCCTATACACACACACACACACATATATATATAGAAGTTTGAGATCACAATGACTTGTGGCTTAGATAGATGGCATCACTGATATAGTGGCTTGAATATATTGAAGTATTGTGGCTCATCATGGCACATTGCCCTGTATACAAGACAACATGATTACAGTGACATCACATTATGACTCGCATTTATGGAATCCACTCTCTTGATTCTAAGTGTCATACGATCTCGGCTCATTGGCATCAACTATACCTCATATACCTTAATGATGAGGTTGAAGATGACTGCTAGATATTGTTGATATCTACAACAATGTATTGAGTAATTTCATAAGGCTGACCTGAAAAAAGTCAATATGCAAAGTCCATACTTGTTCCTTTGACATGATAGAATGGCATCGTGTTGACATCTATAGTTATAGTTCCCTGTGCAATCATGATGGCTTGGCAATGAGCTCAATGTCACACTTTGCAATGATATAACTGCAAAAACTACATTCATAAGGGCACGCATTGTATGCTTGTGGTCTGCACAATAACAATGTTGTTTGTCATGTCATTTATGGTTAATGAACAATAGTTTGATAGCCTTGGAAAAACCGACCTGAAGTTTGCTATGGCTTGTAGTAAAAGAATCTATTTAACAGTGAGAAAATGATTGTGATAGTAACATGAGACAATGACAATGATAGTTCTTTAAGTTAGTATGATGACCTAAGAAAGGACGATGTCAATGAAGCCGACTTAAAGAAAGTTGTTCAAGGTCGGATCTCTACAAAAGAAGAGGCTACATAAGGTATGTATGATTTCTATATGTTTTGTGATCATTTGAGAGGGTCCACTTAGATATGGATATAAAGAGTCTCTAGGTTTTTGCGTTAGTAGTATGGTTTTGCAATTCCTAGTAGGTCTTGATAACCATAAAGTTTCTAGGGTTTATAATACTTGTACATTGTGAATTCTTGAAGATTCTTGGTACTTAGGGTTTCTAAACCCTAGTTAATTGAATTAACCCTAGGTATAAAAACCCTAACCCTAATTGCTTGTTCCCTCTTATGAAACCCTAGCTTTTGACATGTAGGGTTTGTAGGTATTCTAAGGTATATGGTAAACCCTAGCGAGTGTGAAAATTGGATAAAATCTAGGATTTGACATCAAAACCCTTGGAGTTCACCCCCCTGAGGTATTGTAGAAACCCTAGATTGACATAATTGACTTCATGCTCTTGTATTTGTATATTGTGCTTGGTTGTACTTGTTGGCAAAAAAAACAAATTTTGCAGGTACATAGAGGAAGCAAGTTAAGAAGGATGAAGGAACAAATCAAAGCAAAGATGAGCATGATGGAAGGAGGGAACTGTAAGGACCCTGAAGGAATTGATACTAACAAAAGAGTAAGCATGCATTGTTGTGTGTTCTAGAAGAGTCTTTATTTTGTGTGGAATCATAGATAGAAGCACTTGATAGTAGAAAGATTAGAATTTACTTGTTTGATTTGCTTTGGGAAAGATCATTTAATTTAAAGAAAATAAGAACAGGACCACATTGCATATTGTTATTCATTCTAGCATCTTCTAACATCATATTGAAGGTAGTCATTCTACAAATAAGGATCGTCAAGATCCTATAAGAATCATCATTATGGAAGATTCTTGAAGTGCCATTATGACTGGTATATATATTCCATCTAGTTGGAAATAATATATCTAATGGATGAAGGAATGCTAATGGTCAAGTTGTAATAAAAGTCTTGGAAAAGGAAACTTATCTTTGACAGGTATAAGAAGCAATCTCAGGATGACTCGATGATTACATGAAAGCAAAGGTATGCATATTTGAAGTTATTCTTCCCTAGAGCATGGTTCATATCTACATGAATCATGAAGGAAGAATTGATGTGCTTGGTAAGTCTTCCATGTGGCTACATGATGCTCAAAAGAAGTTTGAAATTCTCTGGAATGAATAAAGATCAAGACTCTCTCACAGATTGCATGGATATAATAATATTGATAAACATCAAGTATAGTCTCCAAAAGAAAAGAAGGGAGTTAACAATGACAACTCTAAGGAAGATATTACAGGTTGGTAATCAAGCTTGATCCTTGGGCAATTTGATGCATGAAGTAAGATTCGTGTGGAGATGGATCATAAGGATGTTGATGTTTTGATGAGAAGGCCATCATGATGAGGTAAGTCTAATATTAATAATTGTTGTTGGTTATCTGGTTAACATACTATTTTTCTACCTGAAAGGATATTGCAAGAATATATGAAGAATGTTGAGGCAAGCTCAACATATTTGACAATTGTGAAGTCAAGATGTGTTCATCTTGGGATTAAAAGGTAGCAATGCAAGAAGATAAGCTGAAGGTCAAGTTCGTATAACAACAAGGACATCACTTTCATGAGGAAGCAATGATCAACTTGAAGTTTGAAAAGGCTCAATAGAATGCCTTCATGGATGATGACAAGACAAAAGTGATATGCAAAATTGATGACCTGAACCTTGTCACAAAGAATGTGGCTCCATGATACCAAGGAAGGAAGCAGGCTCGATACAGAGGAAAGAGGGAGCCATACAACTGTGAAGAACTAGTAGCTGATAATCTTATAGAGACAAAGCTATAAGGCTTGTGGTGTTGGCTTCCCAAATTGAAAGGAAGTTTGGAATCTCCTCTGGATTAGGAGGGAGTAAAGGGGTCTCCTTTAATAGGAGCAAGGATCTATTCCCAAATCAAAAGGAATAGGGATATCCTCTCTGGTTGAGAGGAAGTGATGTTGGACATCACATGTGCATTCTCTTCTTCATGTGTTAGACACTTGACCAAGACTAACAACCGTAAGTCTAAGTGAAGGCCTTGGAGAGAGAATGGTGGAGGATTGGATAAGCATATGTGGTTTCTTTGAGGACAAGGCATCCAGGAAAGGAAAGGGACCAATACTTTTTTAGGATAGGACAGGTGTCCAAGATAAGAGTGGTCAAAGAGGACCAATATTCTTTGAGGATTGGGAATCCAAGATAAGAATAGTCCTAGAAGGACATACCTACTGAACATCAAGATAGGGTATGTACGTTAGAGGTAGTGCAGTATCACACGTAAAGCCCCCCAGCATAATGCTCTCGAATGAAGTAGATCTTGTCTAATTAGGCCTCAAAAGACAGTGTGGGTTATAATGTTGATGCTTACAGATGGCTTATCAATCCGACTCTTCTTATGAGAATATTTCAACTTGTGAATATCCTTGTACCAAGTGTACAATTATGAATACCTCCCTAGTTAAGAGGGAGTGTTGGAAGGTGTAACTAGTTTCGGTCTTCATAATTTGTAGTATGTACCATTATGTATTTTCTGTAAAAACAAAATAAAAATTATTAATATTTTTCTAGATAAGCATGTTCTTCGTGCTTCTAGGTTTTTGAGTCAAAGAGTCAAAGTCCTATTTCGGACCTATTGTAAAAGAAAAAAAATTAAATGTAAATTTTTGGGATAGAAACCCCTCTAGATGCCAATTCGACCTTGCCCCAATGGACATGTCTATTCACACTCCTATGAATTGTATAAATTGAGGATGGATGGAGCTCATTTGGACACACACACTTGGGTTGTTTTGGTCTGAAATATTGTAGAGAAGATGGAGGAGATCAAGAAGGCCGAATTCTGGAAGAATATTTGCCTTGGTACATCTCTTGTTGTTGGTTTCTTGCTGGTGAATCTATTGAAAGGAAATAAGTTTTGGCTTGGCATCTAGAGGAGGAATTTTTGTGGTTATTTTGCAAACTTCAGTATTCCTTGGAACATAAATTTATTGTTTCCGTTCTAAATGGTTCAAATATGTAGACTGACTTAGTTTTCTGCTCTTGTGATTCGAATATCGATAAGGAGTTCTTCTGGTTGGACTTCCCCTGATCTTGTGTGTGGCAGTTTCCTTATTTACTTTAGTTACTGTTGTTGCTGAATTGGTTACAAAACCTTCACTTGAAATTTCCATTGTCTAGATTGTGGCATCTGAATATGTTTTTCCTTCTATTGGTTTGTCATTTTCTTGAGTTGTGATATTGATTGGATCGGTGTTTGTATATTTTTCTTCAACATGGATTTCTTATCATTTTTAAGTTTCTTAATTTGAGTGAGTAGACTTGATTATGATTTTTGAGACATAAGAGTTCCTCATTTTCCGAGTCAACTCTACTTTGGCATTCAAACTTTTCATCTTTTAAACACTCAATTTGTTAATAATTTTTTATTAAGGTTCTTTAAGCATATCCTCTTCTTTCTCTGATAGACTTTTATCGGAACTTTCCTTTTCTTGTTGTAACTTGTGCTTCTTAGTTTTACATTTTTTTTACTTTTACAAGTAGTTTCTGGATATGATCTTTTAAACGAGATTTTTCTTCATTTTTATTGGATATGACCTCCTCAAGCCCTTTTTGCTTCTTTGATATCGAGTTTTGATTCATTTGAGGTATCAATTTCGTAACATCTTTAAAGTCTTCTGATGAAGACATTATTGAGTCTGACTTCGTCATCATATCTCAAAATGTGATCATCTTTCCCTTATAAGGAAACATCATAATTTTTTTCTCTATGTTTAACATGAATGCACCTAATTCTTTAAACCAAAGTTGACCAAGAATGATTTCAACCTCACTGTCATACATTTTTATAACACAAAATTGAGATATGTACTCATTATGATCTACAATTATAAGGAAAAACATATTCAGATGCCGCAATCTAGACAATGAAAATTTCAATAGTCGATTCGCCGGATTAATATTTATGTAATTTTCATCGTTGCTTGTACTAATAGCGATATTAAATTTTTTCCCTTCAGTGGTCCCTCTTAATGTAATTTACTCGTGATGTGTACTTAAAATACCCTTATAGGTAAACCGTCCTTCCTTTCTGAATTATTCATTCTTTTTTTTAAATGAACTTTACTATTTATGAAAAATAATTCTTCAAATTCGCTCTTTTATATCTTTCTAACTTTAATAACGATACCTTATAAATGAATTTCCTTTAATTTTTTTCTTTTAATAAGCTTCAAACCTTAAAGATATTTCCCTTTTTATTGAAATCTCAATTCTTTTACACTTTCATAAAAATTATCAAAGGTAATCATAAAAGATATTTTTATATCTGATTACCTTTTTACATAATACCTCTCTTCCTTTTTCCTTATTTTCCGCTTTATTCAAGGTTATTTTAATTTTACCCGATTTTTTTGTTTTTTAATAATAATATTGAATAATATCTTTCTTTTTATATATATATTTTTTAAATCTCCTATATAACCTTTTTTTTTCCTTTGTTTCTTCAATACTTTCTTTCATTTTATTTTCTTTTTTAATTTTTTTTATATAAATTATATATTTTTTTATTTGAATTATATATATATATATGTATATGTATAACCTTTTTTTCTCTTTTCTTTATAATTTTTTTTTCCTATATATATAAATTCTTTGTTTTATATTTTCTTTTCTTTTTTTATAAAAACTTTTTTTATATAATTTTTTTTTTAATGGCCAAGGGCTTCAGATAAAAGAAGCAAACAGAGAAACTCCAAAAACTTCTATAGAGACACTTTCAATTTCACAACAACAAGGTTGACGCAAGGTTACTGGCCGAAGGCCGGATTAGACTGGTTCTGTGCAGCAGTTAAGCGGCCAGAGAATCGAACAACTCTGATATCAATGTAACGAACAAAGTTTGTCTTCTCAGAGGAATGCTCTAATACCAATGTAACAAACAAAGTTTGTATGCTTCAACAATATGCTCTGATACCAATTTAACAGACAAGGTTTGTATACACAGCAATAATCTTTAGAATACTTTGAAGACAAAAAATCCATTGTAGGACAAGTAATTGCATATTGATTATTATATAAAAGAAGTGATGAGACATGAGATGATGTTGATTACAACTGAGGCTCTTGTATATATACCTAGAGAGATACCCTTTCACGAATGACCATGTCTTTAGAGACATGTCCCTTCATTAACTAATTACTAGCTTATTAATCATTAGTTATCGTTATTATTGTTTACATTATATATATATATATATATATTATTCATAACAATGTCCTATGATCAGCATTGCCATCCACAGTTCCCTTTTAGCATTCAGATTTAAATTTTTGATGTTCCCATGTTGAACAACAATTATCTCAGGCAGGCATTGACATATCTATTACGATAGAAAGTTGTGCTTTTAGCTAACGTTGGTCTGAGGGATTTTAGAAGTCTTTGAATATCTTTCTTTGTTACTAAAACCTGAATTGCTGCATTTGTCTTCACAAAAATTCTGCCATTCACATTGGAACATCAAAGTTAGGATCTTTATCCTGAGACAGACCCTTGCATAACTCTTTAATTTAACATTGGTGCTAAAATTTCCCCTTTTTATAGTGTTCCTTGTTGGGTTTCAAAATCAATTGTTTTCTGACATTTTTATGGAATTAAGATGGAATAGAGGGACTGGTTCTCACTTTTGGTCATAACACCTCTTGTTAATGAGAATTATTTAGATATGTCAAACAGTGGTGTAGTTTTCGTGAACCAATAAGTTAATTTTGTGGAATATTTATTGAACTCAATAACCTATAATAAAATTGGTTACATACAGATTCCAGGCAAACAAATGTGATTGTTAGTGTCTAGGTTTGTGGCTTCGAGTTTGTTTATATGTTGATAATAATAATTATTTCAGTAACTGAACTTCATGTCCCACAGAAATTGCGACTAAGAATTGAGGATCCCCCAAGACGTAAGCATATGGTGTACCTGGGAGGTGCAGTTCTTGCTGGGATAATGAAGGTGTCTTAGATTGGGACTTGTTCAGCTTGTTTCTACTTCCTGTGATTAATTTTAATTGCACCTCTAATTTTATTTGCAAAAATCATATGCAGGATGCACCTGAGTTTTGGATAAGCAAGCAGGAATATCAAGAGGAAGGGATTGAGTGTTTAAGAAAATGTGCTCAGGCATAACTGACGGCATCCTGTAATACTGGTTAGGAGGCAAGGTCATAATTTTAGAGTCTAGACACAGTGCAGTATAAAATGGTTGTGATGTATTATTTTCAGCAGTTATCAAAGAAAAACTACGTTTCATATCTTTATAAAGGAGTCCAGATATATGCAGTTCCATGATTAGCATGTTAAAACAATCATGGAAGAACACTTAACAAAATTGGCCAAATTATTCCATCATGTAAAATATTCTTTGATAATATATTACCAGTATCATTCCTTATGTGTCAACTCTGGTGAATGGAAAAGAGAGGCCACAATGATTTTCCTAATAGACTGCATTGTGCAGTTCTTCTACAGTTATGTATTCCCTGAAGTTTTTCATTCTTCAGAAGACCTGCTGGCCATTTTAGGTTTGAGTATGAGAATCCCTATTATAGGATATCTATTTTAAAAGAAAAATATTTTGATTGAATAAACTTTGGAACATTATTGTTAAAAATCATGAGATAGAGGATTTACAGTGAATCCTCCAACAAACTCATTCCATTAAAATAAACAAGCTGAAATGTGACGGCACCTTAATGAGAGAAGAAGATGAACCTACAAACAAGAGAAACACCAGAGATGGTGCCCTTAGGAAAAATAAGGAATATACTCACTTGGCAAGCATCTAGAAAACAAATTTGAGTAGGGGAAGGCACGGTGGGATTCTTCACCCCTTGGACTTGTTCACAGTAACATCATCAGCCCATTCTCTCACCCATCCACAAGCAAGACCAAGCATGTTTTGATCTTTATTGATGATGGGTCAACTAAGTCACTTGAGATGATGACACAGGACACAAAAGACACAGAAATACATCTGACATGAGACACAGCAACCCAAAAAACAGGACACAGAGGATGCATATTATTTATATATAACAATTAGTGAATTACACATACAAAAATGAAATATAGGCACAGATTCAAATTTGTTAGATTTTAAAAACCAAAACATTTACATGATGATGATACAAATTCAATCATATAGGTTTACAACTAGTTATTACTTAGTATTTATTAGTACTACATCAATGATAATCAAATGACCAACACACACAAACACAACAAATTAGTGAACTACACATACAAAAGTGGGAGAGACATAAAGATTCAAATTTTGTTTGGATGATGGTACAAATTCAATCATATAGATTTACAACTAGTTATTACTTCCTACTTACTACTACTAGTACTACATCAATGATAATCAAAAGACAAACACACAAGCAATTAGAACCAATGTTGCGAACATCAGCATCAAGGTAAAATCGACAAGGGTCCAAAAAACCAAAAAATCGTAAAAATCAGGAAAATATTGGCAGACATCGGAAAAATTAATTTACCGTAAAAATATCAGTAAAAATAAGCAAACATCGGCTAGGCCAAAAAATCATGATTTCGAGAACCATAAACTATAGTTTTCTCATTAATTAATCAAAATAAAAATGCATTGCATATATACAGAGCCATTGCTTCTATAATTGGGAATGTCAAAGGAAAATACGAAATAGGGTAGATACAAGAACTGTAGATGTAAGAATTTCATAGGTTGTGATTGTCAGTAGTCCTCCTCCATGTCAGAATGATCAAAATCATCATTGGCACTGTTTTCTCCCCCATCCTCTTCTATATCCATTCCAATCATTACATCTATTGGTGTGGAGGATGGGCCCTCAAAAGTGACCAGCTCTAGCACTTTTGCTCTTGAGCTTGTTGTCATGCTATAGCAATGCATTTTCAGCATTTGAAGTTTTCCTTTGTAGCCCTACTTCAAGCAGATGGAACACCAGCAACTGCTGATGAAATTGGAAGGGGGACAACTTCAATAAGGGAATTCCTCCCTTTCCTTTGACCTTTTCCAGCTTCCCTTGCTGATTGAGCCATGATTTCCTGTGAAATGAGGAAGAAAATAGACTGGTGTGGGAAAAAACTTGAAGATTAGTGGAAAATTCCTCTTTCCCAACACTTAGAATCCCTTCAACATTACACTCCAAAACCCCTTAATGCTCCAACATGTTATAAGTGAATTGAGTGAAAAAGGAAGACATATCACATTTTTAGCACTTTTTCCCAGGACACGTGTCCTAAACTTGGGACATGGATAGGACAAGCATTGGACACATGGGATTCCTAACATGGAACCCCTAGGAGTGTGTCTTACGACTTAGTTGCTCAAAGTACACCTGGGTGTATTTTTCTCAAGAAAAAATATGAAGTGATTGAGTATCTCAAATACTTCAAAGCAATTGCAATGAAGCAATCAAAGAAGGGGATCAAGATCCTATGTAAAAATAATGGGGGGAGGGTATGTGAACTGGGATGTTTGTCATCTATGTGGAGAAGCAACTATTGATTTGCCACATTCACTTCACCAAATCCTTGTAGACATCTGCATATGTATCAAGTCTATCTCTAAGCAGTAGTTCAAAGACATATGAGCACACTTGTGAGTGTTGTAGACTTCAAGGGAGACTACATAGTGTGAAAATTCCTACACTGGAATCCTATTGCAACAACTGGAAATTATTCTCATAATTGTTAATTTTATTTAACAATTTATATGTTGTTTTCTACAACAAATATTGAATAAATCACATTGCAATATACACAAATAAAGTTGAGGAAGAATAAACGCTAGAAGAAATGTTAGCACACATAAAATTAGCACAATTATTTTTTGACACAAGTCCCCAAAAAAACCCAATGCGGGAAAACCGATGTAGCAGTTGAGGATTTTTATTATTATGCAGTGGTGAGAAATTATAAGTACAACCGGATGTCGAAATACTGACAATCCTACTGAGAAAAATACTGGCAAAAATCTAGTGAAGTTTTTTTACTCACCCCACAGGCAATCTCCCGTCACGACTTGCCTTCAAAATTATGACCCTCTGACCCTCTGCGTCAGCCTTTGCGCTACTATGTGCAGCCTGTTGGACGTCTAGCCATAGAGTGGTCTCTGATGAAGTTGTTCTTCCTTTTGTTGATTGGAAAGATGCTTCTCCGGCACTTTGGGACTCCCTCCTGGCCTTTGGAACTGTAAATGTCTCTCCTTCTCAGCAAATCGATTTTGCCTCTAGAGATTACTGTGTTGCCCCAACGTCAGCCTCTCTGTTGCTCTTCTGCCTCTCTTCAAATGCACTCGCTAGATCTGGAATGCTTCCTCCAGCCTCACTGTCTCTGCCCCTCTCTCACTACTTCGATCTTCGACTCTCTCTCCGACAACTAACTGCAGCTACTCTAGAAATCGTTCTTCCAAGAAACCGAACTCTTCAAGTGTTGCAAGTGATTTCTCCATCACCACATCAATCTCCCCTTATAATCCTCTGTTGGAGCACCAACAACCAAGATTAAAACCTAATCAATGGCTAGGATCATCTCTGGATCAATCCATGTGAGTTCCGAGACTATTCTCGCCTTATCTCAATTAATATTGATTAATTAACCATATTCCCTAAGTTTAGACTTAAGAAATATTTAAAAATCGGTTAATAATCTAGTTGAGACACTTCTAGGCGTAATTTCTAGAAACAATTGCTGGGTTTTGGAGATCTCATGTATTCTAGCCTCTCCACAAATTTTCGCGGTTAGAACACATATGATGCTATAAAAATTAACACTCCCTCTTAGCGAGGAATATGTTCTAGTGCTATCGCACACCCTGTAGCAACACCCTATCTCTGCAACATCTCCTGTCACACTGTTGATGTATGGCTCTACTGTTGCCCACCAAATACTGCGCAACTCTGATATGTGTTGCATCTATGCTACTGTTGACCCTGCTGAACTACTGCCAACACTACAACTCTGTTGTTGTTGCTACTGCAACATCTGCAACTGAAAAACATCCAAAACTGAACCAATTGTGTTCAGTATGATGCGTCTATCACCCGAGCCCTAACTGCTACTAGCATTTGCACTGTCACTGAGGAATCTATGCTGATCCTGACTCTGTACTGTGCCATCTGCACTGCGCTTCCCAGCATCTAGTTGCTACTAGTGTTTGTAATTGTCACTCTGGCATCTGACTGCACCAACAGCCACTGGTCCATCCTACTACTGAATACTGCGGGCCCCTGTAGTTAGGTACTGATCCAAGAGGTGGACTCCTCAAGGATCCTGCCCATTTGTAGCTCTCTGGGGCTACAACACCAAGTCGCCCCACTTCACTCCTGGAGGTATATCATCGAACATAGCAAAGTTTTCCTCCAACCTATAAGAAAGCCTATCGATCTCAGCAGAAGTTGCTTGTTGGTCTTGCTTCTCCTCCTTAACGTTTTCCTGAGAGAACACTCGGTATTGTAGTGACCGAGCTCACCACACCTAAAGCATTTGACCTTTGACAGGTCCTTCTTCTTCTTCCTCTACTCCCCTTGTCTCTGACTGGGACCCTTAGATGCAAGGGCCACATTCTCCTCCTTCACCGTCTTCTGCCCGCTACTACTACCGCTAATGGAGCTCTTCAAAAGAGCTCCTCTCAACTCTTCCCGCTGTAAATCAGCCACATTTTGTCCCGTCCTGGTAGCGTGTCTCTGCCCAATCTACTTTGGACAAAAACTTGCCACTTCTCAGACACATTGTTGAGCGCTAATCGCACTAGCTCTGAAGATTGAGGTGTTGCCCCAACAGTGGCTAGCTGGTCTCAGACCTCTTGAATCCTGGTGAGGTAGGGGTCTATGCCTTCCCCTTTCTGCATTCGGATGAGCCTAAGCTTCTCCTCAAGGTAGATCTTCTGCTACTCGGAAGTACCCTGATACAACCTGGCAAGAGCATCCCACATCTACTTGGCAGTATCTTTGCCAGCTATATGCAAGACTACATGATTGCTGACTCCATCTAGGATGAACCACTCCGCCCATGCCATCTCCTTTCTTTACTCTTTCAGTTGATTTGCATACATGGGGATCGCCACTACATTATCAATGTAGGATTTTAGGCAAAATTCATCCTAAAGGAAGGAGATCCGTGCCTTCCAGATAACATAGTTGGAAGCACTACCCAACATGTCTTGATCTCTAAGCCTTGCAGTGGCCATGTCTGAAAAAATGTCGAAAACTCATTCTTCCCCTTGTGCTCGGTTATCGCTCTGCCACTCGCACTCCCTCCTGGAATGCATGGCTCTGCCAGTTGCTAGTACTGATCTGCAACTGGAAATTCGAACCTCCGAGACTAGAAGTTCCTTGACAGAAATTTTTCCTCAATGTGTGCTCTTCTTCCACCCGACGCAGGTTTTGCACTAGCAAACTGGCGCAGAAACCCTCTGCATCCAACCAGGGAAAATTTTAAGAACCCCCTTAAATTTATATGTATAATAAATGGGCGAATCTCCATGATACATAGGAAAAAAGGAAGGTGATTTTATCAATAATATAATATGTATATATAACTTTTTGGCGAATCTCTCACCATATTATATTATCTTAGAAAATCAAAATCAAGAATAAAATTCCTGAATGCAGGTGCCTCGTAGAGAGAAGGCGACATGCCACACGGCCCCCCCTGCACCAAGCAATTGTCCTCACCACGAGGCAGCACATGGCTCTAGCATGGGTGCCATTAAATTCTCCTTGCTTGCTTCAAAGCAAGGCACCATAACTGACACTCAATTCCGCATTCATTTCCTCCATCGTGAACTCTCTCCGGTCTGTCCTGGTTGCAGAGCACCCTGGCCATTTATGGGCAATGGCGACGACACTCCTCCACATTTCTCCCTTTGCTTCTCTGTCAGGCTGGCTCTCTGCTCTATTTCTTCTGGTTGTGCCTCCGCCCCTCTATCATCCCTTCAAAATCCCTCCGCCCACTCGACCCACGTTGCCTTCAGTCTCTTTGCTTGCCCTTCACTCTCCATTCATCCCACTCAGTTGCATTCTCAGAATTATGCCGCTTCCATGCCTCGCTGCCATCGTATGCATTATTGCAAAGGCGAAGGCTAAGGTTCGCCCGCCCACCCTCCTATCCCTACAATTGCGGAGCACACAGGGGATTTTTCCTTGGCCATGGATGTGCTGGAGGTTCTTGACCCTCAGCGCCTCTCTGCCCATATTTCTCTCTAAATTCAGTACCTAACGAGCCCTAGAAGCATGAAGAACATGCTTTTATCTAGAAGACCATCATTAAAGAACATGAAACCCATGCTTTAATAAAATAAATTTTTCTTGTTTGTTACATAGGATACACACTGAAATGAGTACAACAAAAATTATGAAGAACAAAACTACTTACATTTTCAACAAATACTTAGTCACTCAACCAAAGGTTTAAGACTTAAATATCCTAAACTACTTAGGTGTGTTCACACTAGAAATTTAGGATATATAAGAATTGAAGTGTTAATAAGAAATAAAACTTAGGGAATTATAGCTAAAAACCTAAAACGTGCCATGCACCTTCCAAGAGATGGAATGAAGTGGTATCTAAGTATGAAAGTGAATTTTTCTTTGGTGAAACGGTTAAGATTCGATGAGGTACACAAATCACATAGGAAAAATGATGAGGTGCCATCAAAATGTATGTGTGAAGTGATTTCACCTACGCAGAAGTTATAATATGCTTGCAATAAACAAATTGCCTAGGTAAAACTATGGAAAAATGGCATGAACATTAATGAAACAAGGTAAGTGTATTACCACATTAGAGGATAATAATGATCTAACCCTGTAGCACAAGGTGAAAGTGACCAGGATGTGATTATTTGACCACCTTGATGTTGGTTCATGAAGAACATTATGCACCACTGAAGCAACCTCCACTAATAATGTAACCTTGTTAAGGCTAGAATCATCATTCCAACCAAGACAACCACATTATTATCAAGGAGAATCACTATGCCGATCATTCAGGAAGATGATCACATGAAGGACTACTCTCAACCAAAAATAAGTTTGTTTGTGGTCCTTGAGCATCCTGCAAGTTACCCCTGAAATATGCATTTACCAATCATGTCAACATGAAGGGGTAACAACAACCACCAATGTGATCAAGTGGACAATGACAAGAACATGGCTGTAGGGGTTCTCAACCTGCAAAGACAAAACCCAATTCCAACCTTGACAAATTGATGATCTTTTTCTTCAGATAGGATAAATTATAGTCTCTGCTGAAATATTTATTGACTGGTAGATCATATGTACCAGTTAGAGCCAAGGAGAAAAACCCAATTCAAATGATCGCATGACCATTATACCTCCATGTCAAGCAGGCAATCACCACTGCATAAGGAATCCCAACAGCAAGAAACTCTAAAGATTAAGGGAGGAGACTTGGAATTTGTGTTACACATACCAATACCAAACAATTTCAAGAAACAAGCTTGGATATTTAATCTGGGGTCCGCAGGTATCCCAATCAACCAGTCCCATGCAAGGAACATTGGTCAACATACCCTTGTAGCACAAGGTGAAAGTGACCAAGATGTGATTATTTGACCACCTTAATGTTGGTTCATGAAAAACATTATGCACCACTGAAGCAACCTCCACTGATAATCTAACCTTGCGAAGGCTAGAATCATCATTCCAACCAAGGGAACCACATTATTATCAAGGAGAATCACTATGCTGATCATCCAGGAAGATCATCACATGAAGGACTACTCTCAACCAAAAATAAGTGTGTTTGTGGTCCTTGAGCATCCTGCAAGTTACCCCTGAAATATGCATTTACCAATCATGTCAACATGAGGGGTAACAACAACCACCATTGTGATCAAGTGGACAATGACAAGAACATTGCTGTAGGGGTTCTCAACCTGCAAAGACAAAACCCAGTTCCAACCTTGACAAATTGATGATCTTTTTCTTCAAATAGGATAAATTATAGTCTCTGCTGAAATATTTATTGACTGGTAGATCATATGTACCAGTTAGAGCCAAGGAGAAAAACCCAATTCAAATGATCGCATGACCAATATACCTCCATGTCAAGTAGGCAATCACCACTGCATAAGGAATCCCAACAGCAAGAAACTCTAAATATGAAAGGAGGAGACTTGGAATTTGAGTTACACACACCAATACCAAACAATTTCAAGAAACAAGCTTGGATATTTAATCTGGGCTCCATAGGTATCCCAATCTACTAGTCCCATGCAAGGAACATTGGTCAGCATACCCTTGTGCTGCATGCAAGGCACACCACAAACCTTTACCCTTGTCTTATGTCAATTAACTGTGCTACAGCTAATGCACACAGCCAACATTAGCAGACCATTAAATGCTTGGAAAAAAGTAGTTAATAATTCCAAAGGGTCAAAGATTATGAAAATACAATGCATCTCTTTGAATGTAGAAATTAAGTGAACCCAATTTTAAGCTACTAAGTGCATATTTACGAGGATCAAATAAGGAAGTATACAACATAATAAAGGTATGCAAAAATTTCAATATTTGAATCACCTATCATAATTATCCTTAAGAAGCCTTTAGAAGAAGGAAGAGCTCCATTCAAAGAGAGGGTATCCTTGGCCAGATTAATAAGATAAAAAATAATTATTAATGTCCAACAGATGACCACAAAAGTAGGTCAATATGATTTTGCTAGGTACTAAAGGAAAATGAAACATCTCTAACTGCATCATACTGGAGTGTGGAAACAGTGAGGTGATACAGAGGCATAAGGAGAGACTGCAAACTGGTCTTCTTTATAGCTTTAGTTACTACCAAAGAAGTCACAATCCTGAAATAATTGATATATAGGCTTAAGAATCTGATCAGGATTTACATAAGATTCTTTCGTCCCAACCTGTACAGTAAGAAAGTCCAAACCTATGCTCAAGTTCAATGGGGACTCTTGAGGTTTCATTCTTCTTGTAACATCAAAGTGCTTTTCCCTGCGATTTATGAAATATGCAATGAAAAAAGAAGCAAAACTAGCACCTTTTCTTGAATCATCAATATGTTGGAGGTTTATTAAGTTCCCAAAAGAATCTGGCAATGACATCATGCATGCTTGGAGTCTAGTTCTTCAATGAGTAGATATGAAAAAAATCTTCTGGCAATGTTAGGATGTAAGCTTTCCCCATATGTTCCTTCAATCTGACTGTGCATCCTTTCAGAGCAATTGTTTCTAACTTTCTAGATGCTTCAGCTGCCGTATCTTTGGTAACCATAAGGAGGCGAGATAGATCAAATCCGTTAACTGTGGAGGCTCCTGCGATGCACTCTTAAATATTAAATATGATTATTTCAAGACCCCCGCCTTCTAGCAAGGTCAAAATATGAGCACAAGTTTTCTTCAGAACTAGAAAACTTCACTTCAATTTCATTCTCAATGTTTCCTTAGAAAAGAATTCTTTTAGGAGGGACAAGTAGTCTCTGCTAGTGCAAGCTAGTAGATTGTTGGAACATTATTACTAGAGTCATGTAGTAGCAAGTCTAAAGATAAGAAATCTAGATTAGGTTCCATAATTGTACTCTTTGGTTATTACATAAATAAATAAAAGTATTTATCAACAAGCTGCAAATTGGTATATTATTAAGCAATGCTTTCTTTATCAAGTTTCTATTTGTTGTTACTTACAAAAAGGTTGCATGCTATCTGTTTGTAAAAAGCCCTAAAGAAATTGAGAATATAGTTGTATTCAATGTGTCTCATTGAGGAAAGGGTTATTTTTCATCAACGTGCAAATACTTGAAATGATGTCACTATTGTAATAAGTAGCATACATAGAACATTGTAATAATTTGTGAAATAAGTAAGCTATCTACCTAAGGGGATATAATAGTTGATGAACCCAGAAAATAGAGAATATGTGACACATAGATGAAAGAAGAAAAAAATTGATTTTTTCTTATTCTGAATCAGAGGAAGAAGAAGTAGAAATGGGTGATCAAGAAGATCAACCATGGGGAAGCATCATGCATGCCTTGAGGAATTTAGCTAGGGACAACAAGAGTTGGTACAATGGAAGTAAGAATTGGTGCAGGCCATCACTCAATCATTGACAAGCTCAATGCAAGGGAATCAACAGTATAACAACAGGAGTGGCATTGGGAGATCAAATGGCCAAAATCTGCAGCATGAGAAAGACTTCAAGTTTAGCCAAATTTAACTCGCAATCACCCACCAGAATAGCACATAGACCACTCCTACCAAAGTTTTTATAAGAACAACCAAGGAATAATACAGGGAAACAATAGAAGGGTGATATTTTTGATGACTACGTAAATAATATCAGAAAATGTGGGAATATTTTCATTCTTCTATGTCATTGTAGGAATTTTGCACCATACAATATAAGGGTAGGCCTAGGGAACATGGATGGGGATAACAAACTATGATATTATGAAAAAGGAAAGAAAAATAACTCTGCTGGCTTTTGATGGGACACTAGTTGTACTTCTAGGGCATTGGTTGAGAAGCTAGATACTTCCAACTCAACCCTATGACTGGGATAGAGGCAATCCAATATGCTACTCTACATCTGGAACACACAGTTTTTCCCTATTCTGAGTTAATCCTATTGTGTATGAAGCACTACAATCTGCCAACACATCAATTGTTCTCATCCAACAGGGAGTGGCATATTTCACTCCCCACAGCATCAATACCATGTTCACCACTCTTCCAACAAAGCAAAGGAATCGCTCAAGCAACCACAGCATCCATATGCACTGACCAACTCCTTTTAGAAGAACATAAAACAAAAGCAGCAGTGCATCAGGAGTACAAAATTGACATTTTCCAGCCCCCATCCAGAGAGATAGTATGGTTTCTGTGTAAAATCTATAGAGAAGTCAATATGAAGGCCATGTACCATTATAATGTTTGAGTAAATGCAGAAGTTTCGAAGCAGTGGGCAAGATCTACTGGGGACAAGTGCAACCAATCAGTGATTCAATTCATTACCAGGAACAACATTCCCTCAATGCAACACATTTCATTTAGTTTCTTTAGTAGTCTACACACTGTTACCTACCCCAAAATGCCTAAGGGGAAGTACAATTGATCAAAACATCATAACAGTCCACCTCTAGTAGCCACTGATATCAAAGACAAAACAAATAGCTTCTTCAACAAAATGCATTGCTTGTTGAAAGAGTACTCACATAGAGCCGCAGAAAAAACACAGCAATTATTGAGGGGGAAAGATGCTTATTTCTTCCACAAAGATTGTAATATTGTGTCTAGTGCTTTGACAACTCATCATCTACCCATTTCCTCCTCCCGAAGTGTTAGACAAGCTTCTATTACAAGAATTCTGCAGGAAATTCATGGATGGTTTCATCCAGATCACAAAGTCTAGGAAAGCACACTATGTTCAGCCAATGAGCCTGGTCAAGCCCATATACAAATTTATTCCAATGAACTGTCAAAGCTGGAGATTTTGACAGCTGAGCCAATCTTCCACTACAATCCTGAGAAAATATTGCAGAATTAATGAGAACTAAAAAACCTAGACTTTCAGCATACATAAACAAGAAGAGAAGATTCATAACATCGTGGACTAGAAATGGATTGGCAGAAGACTAAGGGGAATTTTCAAATGGGGAAAGCAACAACTCTTCAGGCTTTTTTGGAGAAAGCAGAAAAGAAGAGGGGCGTGAGGAAGAGGAAGACAATTATGGTAAGGTCATATTTACTTGTAAACTCTAGCTGTTACAGATATTGCCCAGATCTCAATAACAACAACAAAATCACAACTTTTACAGAGAATTCCTCCAGCCCTTCCAATGCAGTCTTCTCCAAATTTTAGGCAGCACAGTCCAAAGGAGACCCAGCCGCTTCATTAAAAACAGAACAAAGCATCCCAATCTCTGGTGTCCGCTAAAAGCTTAGCCTCCACCACAAAGGGCAAATCCACCAATTTTTTCTACAACTTCTTCATAATAACATGTGCATTACAACTCATACTCCTTATCCAATTTTTTCTACAACTTTGTGATAATAACATGTGCATTACAACTCATGCTCCTTATCCAATTTTTTCTACAACAATTTCTCTACAATAACATGTGGCATTACAACTCAAGTCCAAGATGGCCGCTACCACCACATCACTTGCTGACTAGCCTACCCTTTTCACATTTATGTGTGTAGAAGAGTCAAGGCCCTAGTCTAACCTTTTGCTATACAGAGTTGGTCTTGAATGATAAGGCCTGCTGTCTACATTCGTTGTGGGCAACAACTGAGATATTGACCCTAAATTATTTCCACTTAACCAACTGTTATACCTTGGGTGCAATTGGATTACTATTCGCAGGTTTAGGTGGGGCTGAAAAATGCTACCAACACAATATTTTGCCAGACAATAGTCAACTATTCTGAAGCTTAAGCTTCCTAAACAAACTTATCCCATAAACTGCAGCTACACTGAGCATGACATGACTAATATTCCCAATACTCCCTTCAGAAAGGTGATTCTGTGACTCTCTCAAGTCTAAGTCACATATTCTGCTACAGACTCATAATATGGGTTAGAAAAAACCATTAAGATTTGAAATCTGGAATTCTCATCTGACATTCTAAGATCATAATACCTATATTTGTCTAATGATACTTTGAGTGTAACGAACAATCATATCCAAATAGTATCTCTGCTAGGTTTTATGCCTGATTTTGTGGTGCATGGATTTTTGGTCTAGCACAGTCCTTGTGGCCATTAATTCATGTCCCACCATCTTAGTTGGCATGCTTGGGCCCTAATGGCCCACACCCATCATAAGGTATTTAACAACCATTTATGGTTCATCCTCAGCCCAAGGTAAGATCAATTCATTTGAACTCATCATTAAGATAACTCTACAGAGCAACTTTGTTGCCGTAAAGAAGCTGCAAGATCACTTTCATCACCACAAAGCAACTCCCAAAGTTTGTTTACAATCTACAAGGTAGTGACAGTCCTTTTGAGGACATTTCCATTGATATACATCCAGAATGCCAAATTAGTTGCAGAATATATGAAAACATGCATATTTGTACATAAATCAAGATAGAAGAGGCCATCAACCATCATAGAACATTAATGATTACTTGTTTGGAGCATCAACCATCTAGAATCTAGATTTTATCGATTACAAACAATCATAAAAATTTTGAAGTCATACAATAGAAACTAGACCATTAGCTTAATGAATGAAATAGGTCATCTAGCAACTGCCAACAATAACATGACCAAATATTTATGTTTACAAAATAGGATCTACAGTGTACACACTTAAATATGAAGAACAAAAGGTCCAAAACAATAAAATGAGCTAGTTGCCAAACACCTCTCTATAAGTGTTTACCAATTCTGAAAGCACCCATGTTGCCAAATGTTGTCTCTGTGGGGTAGCACAGCCACGCGTCTTCCAAACCTGTACAGTAAGCAAGTCCAAATCTGTGCTCAAGTTCAATGGGGACTCTCGGGGTTTCATTCTTCTTGTAACATCAAAGTGCTTCACCCTGCAATTTATGAAATATGGAATGGCAAAACTAGCACCTTTTCTTGAATCATCAATATGTTGGAGGTTTATTAAGTTCCCAAAGGAATCTGGCAACGACATCATGCATGCTTGGAGTCTAGTTCTTCAGGAGTAGATACGAAAAAATTCTTGTGGCAATGTTAGGATGTAAGCTTTCCCCATATGTTCCTTAAATCTGACTGTGCATCCTTTCAGAGCAATTGTTTCTAACTTTCTAGATGCTTCAGCTGCCCCATCTTTAGTAACCATAAGGAGGCGAGATAGATCAACTCTGTTAACTGTGGAGGCTCCTGCAATGCACTCTTAAATATTAAATATGATTATTTCAAGACCCCTGCCTTCTAGCAAGGTCAAAATATGAGCACAAACTTTCTTCAGAACTAGAAAACTTCACTTCACTTTCATTCTCAATGTTTCCTAGTGGCTTCTCCAGCCTCTACCACTTCTAAAATAGTTCTTTATAGGAATCTGAGAACGCGAGGAGGAGTATGGACAACTATCCCAGTAGAGGCATTGAAGATCTGACCATCTCATCAGGATATAATATATATACACTTCCCAAATAATCACCTTCAAACCTTAGCAGCTGCAACCCACTCATATCAACAGAATAGTTACTGAACTCCTGAGGTTGTCAGTTATGCGCCACATAAGCTGCCAAGTCTCCTCCTCCTCCAAAGGCTATGCCCATTTCACAGAGGTGATCGTGCAACATACAGATTTTACTGTTGACCTCTACAAGACACTTGTTTTCCAAGTTATGGAGACTCAACAATCCTCCCCAACCAGATCCATCCTTTATTCTTATGCCCTATAATCTTCTTCTATGAAGAAAAAGTGACTGCCAATATTGAATTCTCTTCTTTCTTTTGGTGATCCATTTTTTTTAAATAAAAGGTTAATTAAGATATATTATATATACTCATGAAAAGAACTATAACTGAGAATCTAAGATACAAGGTTCCAGGTTTCAACGATGGGCAAGGATCCCAAATTTCCATGAAATGCCCCCTATCTATCATATTCATCCCATGAGACCAAAAGGGAGATTTAAAGAGACTTTATCCTATCCCTAACTACAACCACTCCCTAACACAAAGGGGGATATCCTTTGTTATATGTATCTACATTTTTAACACAGAATGTCTTCATAGTAGATATTCTGAGCTACATTCCATGTGCCTAACTGCACTGTACAATCTATCAAAAATATGAAACAAAATGAACTCATGAACAAGGGATATCTATCCAATGCCAAAGCTGAAGCATACTACCACAATGACAAAGAAAAGATACTCTCACATGACCCATACTGAAATGTTGATCACAGGGATTGGGATGTAAGAGACTTCTCCGCAGTGGGTTCTTACACCCCATCTCATGGCTAGATAGCAAGATAGTTATCGGTAAATTTCTAGAGTAACAAGGGACAGAGGAAATCCACAGAGAGAAAAATATATCTTTCTCCTCTTCTTCAAGTGTGTCATAGCTAATTTTAAGCCTCCTTTGTATGTCTGAAGGAAGTGCTTCAGATATTTTGCAGAATTGGGCATTCAAATAATCCAAAACATTTTGTCCATGAAATGTTGCACCAATAGCTATCATAGATAAGGGAAACCCATCACAGGCATCCAAAAACTGTCTTACTACTTCATATCCCACTGCAAGATGTGGCTTGTGTAAGGCATGCATGCCAATAACAATTTGAGAATGTTCTCTGTTGAGGCTTGTCAAATTCTAAATGGCTTGCCTTCTTATTGTTGAGATGGTAAAATCATTGTTAATGTGGCTTGTCAACTTTTAAGTGAAGCAACCTTTTGATTCCTTATATGGTAAAAATTTAAAATCATCATTGAGGCTTGTCAACTAAAATTAGGTTACCAGAATGAGGGGCATTGAAGGAAAGATGTCCTTCACCGGTGAAAATAATTCATGCAGTTGCTCACCATGATCCACGGCATATAAAAATTATGAGGTTGAAAACATGAAAGATGGTGTCTGAACATCACCATGCCTTCATTGATGCTATATATTGACTGACCCACTACAGTCAAATTCTCATAAAGTTTCCTTTGTAATGATGTTAAACAGCTCTTAGCTGCAACTTCTCTTCAGTAAAAAAAGAGCAGGATCGATTGTATCCTGATCTTCTCTTCAGTAAAACAAAAAGCAGGATTGATTGTCCATTCAATTTTATAGGTTCGTGATTTTCCTAAATGGACACCGGATCAACAAGAGTAGCATGATTTTGATTTTAATGGCATTCTAATTATAGTTCAACACTACAATCAACTATTTTTTCTGAATGTTAATTTATCCTCATTCACACCTTTCCTTTCATCACATCTTGATATATTTCCCTGAAACAAGCAGTATCTTTGTTAAAATCCACAAGTTCCACCTCCATACAATTTATGCCAGTCCAGAAATAATAACATCCTTATCCATATTACTTCAAAGAAGTTTATCCTTATCACAGAAGTTTACACTCTCAAATTAGCTTCTTTGTTTACTTTGAGAAAAATTTTGTGCTGCTTATCACACCTTAGACATACACTTATTTCTTGAGTAATCTTATATTCCCACTAACCCTGACACAAATCTTAAAAAGACAAGCAAGTAACCAACAACAGAAACTATTGTCCGCATCCCAAGCAACTTCACACTTTACAAGCATTTTCACTATAGCTTGCATTTCCCTTAACCTGGCATCAAGCTATCAAAATTCAAAAGACAGGCCAGCAACCAATATAACATCTTGGTAGCTAAGAGTAAAAATTAGATATATGGATATGAGATTCTAGCCAGCTCAAACAAAAAAATATTATATGGCCGCAAATTTTTTTTACCAATTGCTCAATTTGGTGACTCACCAAATATGTACAAAAGAATTCACATTTTTACAATATAAATACAAATGAAGATTTTTTGACATACAATACACTTGATGTTTGTGGCTGAATAGGCCAATCATGTACATCATTATTTATTCTAGTTGCCCAGAAAACAGGCGCCAATCATCATGTTGTACCAGAGTAATATGATCCTGGTCTTGAGATTACCATAAACAGCACTCCATTATGATAAGAAAGCCACCTTTCTGGTTGTGTTTAGTTCTGACATAGCACAGCCCACCAAACACACCACAATATTTGGAGGTAGATGTTGTTTCTCTCTTTAGACCCATAAGAAGGTTATTTTCCTGTACAGTCTTTTTTTTCAAATTGATAAATGTAGGTAATTTACAACTATTGTCTACTGCTATATAAAGCCAGGCCACATGCAGCTTTATTTTTCAGTAGCCTTCTCATGAACAAGGCCTGAAAACAAAAATTGTAATATCACACGGCCTAAACTATTAGCCAAGATTCTCCAAAATCTCCCAAAGGCAAAACTGTTGTTGGCTCTACCGCTAAGCTTCAAAACATCACAAATATGTTCTTTGCGTGAATCTATATTATCTTGCAACTTCTTAACAGCTTTATTCCTCTCGTCATGAAACTATTGAATGAAACATGTATCTCTGATTTATTTGTTTAGTGATCAAAGTACATCTAACTTAGTTTGGCATGCTTCAATTTACCATCATGAGAACAAACAATTTACCCTCATGAAAACATGTATCTATGATTAATTTGTTTAGTGACCAAAGTACATCTAACTGAGTTTGGCATGCTTCAATTTACCCTCATGAGAAGAAGAACTATATCACAACAAAGGAAATAATCTAGAACAAGAATCATGTTATAAAAGTCATTACCAAATGTTTGATATTGTGACACATAATATTAAAAAAATTTCAATAAGTTGTGCTCTTTATCTAATAACTCGTCCAAAACAGGTGGTATGTAAATAAAAGAAAGGAAAATGCTTTAGGTGGTTCAAACTCTATCCAAAATTGTGTAAGGGGGTTCAAAAAATGTTTGCATCAGGTGAATCTCTGGTTAAAATACCAATTAAACATTAGCCACATCAAGCTGACGTATCAACTGAATTCTTGCTACAACCTTCTACAACTCCAAATGCAAGACAAGGTCATTTTCTGTGCAACTAAAATCTCTAGGGGTCAAACCCCTTCATAAATGCAATGAAAGCTTGGCTACTAGGCAGGCATGCTTGTTATTGCTGGTGCCTTCCTAAACTACATTACAAGAATTACTACAATCCTAAGTAATTTGCCAGACAAGTTTACCATAACTGAATCCAGACAAACTTATCAAAGTATAATATTCCACAACATTCAACTTTTTCTGAAATTGACAAAATTTGACTTTTGCCCCTAAAAATTATTACTAAGACCTGAAATTGGGTTGATTTGATTCTTTGTACCTCTAATAGAAAGTATAATTGTGCCAAAAATATGAACTACAAATTAGGAACATGCCATACTTTAAAGATTACATTGGACACGTGTCCATTCATTACAATGCAAATCCCATTCTCTTGAGCAGAATTTGTAATGCAAAAGTAAAAGGATGTCAACCTCATTTAAACCTATAATATTACAAGATTAGTTGTTTATGCAACAGTATGGATAATAGAATTGACTAGCCATGTAATTTCTGTTCAATTCTTGTATTCAATGCAAAGCTCAAAATTTTACTTTTATTTAATTGATATATTAGTGTCCACTCATGGCCAAAGATGGGGACTGCAAAAAGATCAATATTGTATCCAATGGGATTGTATAAAGCATTTCTGACAAAGTAAATATCAAAGAAATGGAAGAAACTATAATGCATGAAAATTTTGAGAAATATAAAAGAAGTTGGACAGGAAATGATCACGAGAAAGAGCCTGAGAGCTCAGAGAAAAGTCAATCAGAGACACTCCTAAGATTTGAGACTGAAAGGATATTGCTGATAAGGTTCACGTACTGGTCTCTAACAGAAGTTGTTGAACCCTACAGAAATTAAACTTCATAATCATTTAAAATAACAAGATATCAACAAAAAGAACAGAACAGAGCAGAGTATCTAGCTAAAACATCTCATCTTTGAAGGTAACAAAGCATGGTAAAAAATGTAATTTCAATCAAGAGACCTGCACTAGAAGTTCATCCTGCGCCTCGTTTTAGTATTGATTTAGTGGCTTTCCATTCTGGAGTTGCTTTTATCCCCTGTAAAATGAGAAATACGTCTAGGTGGGCATCATCTATTCAATTCATATTTACACAATGACACGCTATGCACTCAGCCTTATCGCATAGGATATGATTTCTCTCTAGATGAATCATTGCCATCTAAACCACCATATCAATGAAGCATTAAAAATGGCAGAGACAAGATATGGTCGTATTTCCTGATTTCACTTATTGACACAATAAGCAGTCCCCAAGAACAATATATTGACACTGGACAGATTCACTATAGTCTAATTTTGTTGCCACATGTCAGTGGACTGGCATTGAGTTGAATTTGTTACCTTTTGCCCATGTTCTATTGAAGATTCAAAGCATGACAAAATGACAAGGGAGCGTATTGGCTGAACAAATCTCCAAACTAAAGATGGATTTAAATATAGTTTGGTGCACACACAAAAAGATCAAACCCATAAGAAAATACAGATGTATCTTCCATTTAAAGAACTATAAATAAACATCAATCAGTCAATAAATGGTAAATCCGTAATGTCGTTCAAATTATGAGGGAAAATTATAGTCGTGTATGCCAGTACCAGTTTAGCCAGTTTTCCAAGGCGAACTGTTATCTGACTATTGATATTTGTAATTATGATTATTGTAATTTGATCCAATCTTTTATAAGTTCTGAAAGTGATTCGGTCTTGGCTCACCCCATCCATTCTGTGTATATCATCCAATCATTAGAGTCCATGACACTGGCATACCAACCACCGTCCACAATTCGACCCTGTAGTCAACTAATCTTCTTGAAAGGTTGCATTGTCCTCAGTCAACCTTTCCTTTGTTAAATATTGATACATCTCTTGTAACAAACATTCTCATGAAAATTCTCATGTTCCACATTCATTCAATCAGCGAATGCCGATAACCCTCCAACTTTCCAAGCCAGAAAATGGAAATGGAGACGAATGCAACCCAAAACCTTCTGTTTCCCTCATCAACGGCATAAACTGGGAGCGAATGCCATTCCAAAACATTCCAACCCAATAAATTGGCTCCATTGCCCTCATCATCGGCGTAAACGGAATTGGGGACGAAATCCATTCCAGAACATTCCAGAACCCTCCAACCCAGTAACTGGGCTCCATTGCCCTCATCATCTGTGTACACTGTGGGATAATGAACCCAATAAATCAGGGGCGAATGCAACAGAAAATAGACCAAACCAGTAGATTGGGAGGCGAATCTAGTCTTTCAAGTTTGATGCACTCCTATTTTATTGGGCTTAAACATAACAATGAATTATTTTTAAAATAATTTTAGAGCTAACTATACAAAAATTACAAAAAGGGTTTATATAAAAAAATTCGCCTTTCCAAAATCTAAAATCCCTTAAATTTCGCCCTTAAAATTTTCCCTGCATCCAACTAGAGAGCCTCCCAGCAAAAAAAATTGAGTTGCTCCCTCTGCCTCTGGAATCACTCGATCTGGAAAACTCGAAGTTTTCTGCCTCAGAAAAATCGAATTTCCTCAAGCAACTCGGCCCCCTAGCACAGTGATTGCATTGCCCTTGGGAATTTCGATTTGTTGCCCACACTGAACAAAAAATTTCCTTCCTTTCGCTTCCAAGCTCTTTGACTGATCAACAGCGCTCTGATACCATGTGAAAATTCCTACACTAGAATCCTATTGCAATAACTGTAAATGATTCTCTTAATTGTTAGTTTTATTTAACATTTTATCTGTTGTTTTCTACGAAAAATATTGAATAAATTACACTGCAATCTACACAAATAAAACTGTGGAAGAATAAACACTGGAAGAAATGCTAGCACACATAAAATTAACACAATATTTTTGGACAAAAGTCCTCGGGAAAATGCAATGTGGGATAACCAATGCGAGGATTTTTATTATTATGTAGCGGTGAGAAATTTTGAGTACAACTGGATGTCGAAACACTGGCAATCCTATAGAAAAAAATATTAGCAGAAATCTAGTGAGGAATTTTCCTCACCCCACAAGAAATCTCCCGACACAACTTTCCTTCAAAAATACGACCCTCTGACCCTTTGTGTCATCCTTTGCGCTACTTTGTGCAACTTGTTGGATGTCTAGCCTCAGACTAGTCTCTGATGAAGTCGTTCTACCTTATGCTGACTGGAAAGGTGCTTCTCCGACACTCTGGGACTCCTTCCCGGCCTCTGGAACTAAAACCATCTCTCCTTCTCAACAAATCGATTTTGCCTCTAAAGACTATTGTGTTGCCCCATCATCAGCCTCTTTGTGGCTCTTCTTCCTATCTGCAAATGCACTCACTAGTTCTAGAATGCCTCCTCTAACCTCACTATCTCTGCCCCTCTATCATTGCATCGATCTCTGACTCTCTCCAAGCATTGACTCCTGCTACCCTGGAAATCGATCTGCCAAGAAATTGAACTCTTCAAGTGTTTCAAGTGATTTTTCCATCACCACATCGATCTCCTCTTATATTCCTATGTTGGAGCACCTACAACCAAAAATAAAACTTAATTAACGGTTAGGATCATCTCTAGATTGATCTGTGAGTTTCAAGACTATTCTCACCTTATCTCAATTAATACTAATTATTTAACCATATTCCATAAGTTTAGATTTAGGAAATATTTAAAAATCAATTAATAATCTAATGGAGACACTTCTATGCGGAATTTCCATAAATGATTTCTGGGTTTTGGAGATCCCGTGTATTCTAGCATCTCCCAAAATTTTCATCGCTAGAACACATCTAATGCTACAAAAACTAATATATTGTCTACTCCAATGTTATTGGAACCAATCGAAACACTTGTGCACCAAGAACCTTTCAGAACCAGTAAAAAAATCAGCACAAAAAACCAATTGACCAATAACACAAAATATTCAAATTTGAAAGAAACATACACAGACATGTGTGTGTGTGTGTGTGGGCGCCCGCGTATCAATATGAACCCAAACCATTTATACACAAATAAGCAAAGGTTCTCATTTATATAGCATGTTTTGGATGATAGAGACCATATAGAGCCTCTTTGTTGATGTATTTTTGGTGCAGAGATGGATTGCACTTGACGTTATTTTGGTTATGTGCACCCTTACATGCTATATAAATGAGAACCTTTTCTTATTTGTGTATAAATGGTTTCGATTCACACACACACAGATATGTATGTGTGTATGCATATATATCTGTGTGTGTGTGTGTGTGAATCCATATGAATCCAAACCATTTATACATAAATAAGCAAAGGTTTTCATTTATATAGCATGTAAGGGTGCAAATAACCAAAATAAACAATCCATCTCTACACCAAAAATACATCAACAAATAGGCTTTATATGGCCTCTAGCATCCAAAACAAATCATGCTACAATAAATACCTACATATCATCAAAATTATTACCTATATTGGAATCTTCATCATCAATATAACCCTTGAAGCATTAAAATAAAACATAAAAAATGTAGTATATCAAGTCAAGATCATTTTTAGCATAGGCATGATAGAGGAGTTCGACAACCATTGCCACTAACATCAAAGGACATATGGGGCTTGGTGTTCTTGATTAAATACTAGTTCCATACCTTCATTCATGACAAAATCAAATGGAAACATTGCAATCCCCCCCACTTTGAAATCCTAAAAAAATATCAAGTTTGCTAGATTTTGAGCCTGATCTAAAATTCTACTTTCTCCATATGAAATCCAATGAGGTTGGAACTACTCTCAAACATCCTAAGTTATTTCATGGTAATGTTAAAAATTTAAATAAAGGAGAATCTCACTTTTACTTTAAGAATTTCACATTACCATGAATTACATAACAATACTAGGGCCATGGGATTTAATGTTAGGCTGGCCTGGCGGAAAATTAGAAGTGGGCCAAACAAATAAAAAAATAAAAAATGGGAGAAAATTTAAGCTAGCCCGCACGAGTATGGATTGCACAGAACCGGTCTCAAACCGGCTAGTTCCATACAAAATCGACATATTTTGGTTTTGAAGCCCGAACCAAACCGATTTTGGGCCCAAATCAGTCGAATCGTTGACTTTACGAGTTCCAATAACATTGGTCTACTTTGCATCATCATCTTTCTGGAGGGAACTTTCCATGTTTTTTTCCTTGTTTGCTCCCTTTATGAGAACTTTTTTATTGTAATTGGGCACTGTTGACCTTGCCGCCTACACCTACCTACAATTAGTGAGAAAATCCTTTAACCCCACAAGGTGTGGTTGGTGGCAAAGAGCCTAGAGAAGGGGTTGTCACCTATTCCCAACTCTCTCTGTATAATTTATCTCCTAGGTTAGCTATGGGGGGTGGTCTCTAAAAGAAAACTAAAGTTAAAGATGTGAGGTTTCTAGGAGAATTGTTAAAGTGAAATAGATTGCTTCCTAAAATTATTAAGCAAAAGTGATATGAACAATAACCATCGATACATGAGATAAGCATAAAATATATGAACAATTAGTGCCTTCAAAGTATTTCTCTAAAATGAAATTATATTTGCTTAAATGAAGTGAAATGTTTTCAAATGGAAATCAAAAGTAATCATGAAAAGTGAAACAAAAATATGTTAGCATAATACAAGATACAAAAATGCTTTTAAGATAAAAAAATTTATAAATCAAAACATGTAAAGATATTTTGCCAAAATATAAACAATTAGTAATCTATTTGAAGAATGTAAGTGAGACGATTCTAGTCAATGCTCATCAAAGTAACTTGCATTCAAACATTAAAAAAGCATATAAGAAAACTTGAAATAGAATTTCAACATGAGGCTATTGCATGTAAGTAAACCATAATTAAATGAGATTAAGACACAAATGATAGAAAATTTTAAATGTTAGAACAAGATAATATCATGAAACTAAATTCGCAACATGAAATAATTAGTGCTTGGAAATGAAATAAGATGCATCAATCATCCATGAGTGTAATGACCATTTCAATGATGACATGCAAATGGAGTTGCAAAAGTAAACAATATTCCAAGTACAATAGAATTAAATTTTGTTATAAAATTTAAGAGATTACCATGCTTGCATCCAAAGTGCTTCTTGAAATAGGAAATGATATTTGCATGTGAAACATTAAACCATCAAGATAGAAAAAATTGAGAACTTGCTATTAAAGTAAAATGTGATGTGAAATTCTCTTGGTTTATTTTATTAGTTAGATTCTAAAACCAAGATTGCAATTAAACTCTAATCTTATGACCTCATCGTCACCCAAAGATTTGGATCTCACAGTGAGGAGTCAATAGAAGTAGAGGGTCCCTAAAATGTCTATTCAATCAACTTAAGTTGGAGGTAAATTTTAGTGATGCTTGGGGCATTTAAGATCTCTAAAAGTAAATCAATCAAAGAAGGAAAATTCAACTTCAACTTGAAATGTACTTGTTTGACACGAAATAAAATGTTGTTTTATGGAGAAAAAATTGCCCAAATACTTGATGCATGTAAGATGTGCTTAATGGTGAAGCATAAGTAAACTTGGAATAATGTTCAAGCCAAATAAAATCAAATTAAAAGTGTTTGTATGCAAAAAAAATATGAACTTGTTATGGACTTGAAACTTGTAGTAAATCAAACTAAAGAGCATGTGGAATGAATGTGATGCATGGTTGTGATAACTACCCAATTAAATGATATGCATGCAAGTGAAATAGATAAAAAATCAAGCCACCGGGCCTCTTCAAAAGGTGGAGAGAATAGGGATACCAATGGGTAAAAACCACTCTCCCAAAATCAGAAATTTTATTAGTTGTTACAAGAGGGAAATGGCCATGAAATCTCCTCTAAAACCCAAGGAAAGTCTTCACAATTGAGTTTTAAGTGATAGATCTTTCCTTGCTAAAAAATTCTGCAATTTGAGGCCCAAAAATACTCAACAAAATTCATATTTTACTGGAGGAGAAGAGAGGTTAAGTGTCTTCAATTCCCATGACCAAGAGAGAAAGAGAGAGGCCCAAGATGAACTCAGCCTCACCCAAGAAGAACTCGACCCACAGAAGGAGATAATCTTGAAAATTGAGCCCCAAGTTCTTGCATGCAAATTTGTAAGTAGTTTGTTTGGAGATGAATCCTGCAAATCACTGCAAGAAAAAAAGTTAAAGAAGGGTTACAAAACACAAGACTTTTTATCTTAATAAACTACAAAATATGTTACAAAATAATCTACGAAAGGCTAGGCCAAAGTGTATGAGTAAACTTTCCTCTTTGACTAGCCATAATTTAGCTCTTTGAAATAGACAAATATAAATAAATGAAGTGCAATACTTGAAAAATAGATTTTCAATTTGATTTTGATTTTGATGCAAGAAATAAGAGCTTAAAACTTAAAGGAACTCCTGCAAGACAAATCAAATTAGATGAGACTTTGGAATTTAACGCATGCGAGTTCTCCTTGAATATTTTGAAGGGTGAGTTGGTTTCTCCGAGAACTTCCCCTCACGCTTGAAAGCTTGAACAAATAAGGATTCTTCTACAAAACTTCGCCAAAACCCATTAGATCCACATGAAATTAAATAAATGTAATGGAAAGAATTTCTAGAGATATATTTGACATCAACCATAATATTTTTCTTCCTAGAGCAATTAAAAAATTCTTATGCTAATATAAGATAGTTGCATATCAACATAACTTGAAAAGCATGAAGAAAATAATAGTATGAGGAAGTAAATAGAAACATAATAACAAATATTTCAAGAATTTACCATACACAAAGAGAAGAACACCTCACAAGTAACCCTGAAGTCTATTGTATTATCTTGCAAAATGTGTGTACAATCCAACAACGTATCCTCAAGCCAAATAGTGCTTATTACATGATACATATGAGAGCCCATGGCTTTATATATAGAGAGTTGGGAGCAAATTCCAAGGAAGAATACATGTGACAAATGGCCTTGGAGCAAATCCCAACAAAGAACAAGTAGCGTTCCAAGTGGAGATGAGAGAGACACCAAGGCAAATCGAATTCCATATGTGGCACCCAACGAAAATCGAATTCTCTGTGTTACAATAAAAAAATCCACGAATGAACCAAAGCAGTGAGATAACTCCAGTCAAACAATCCAAACTCAAACCAAGTGTTTACCTCATCCCAAAGAAGCTCAACGTAGATCCCAAGGAACGGTGTGTTCATCTCTAAGAGAAACTCGTAATTCCTCAAATGAAGTGCTAAGTGTAGAAGCACTGGAGATAATAGTGAGATAAGTCCCCACAAAATTCTCAATCAAATAATTCCATTGAATATTCCTTTAGTGCATGAGCTCCCCCAAATAATTCGATTTTCCACATGTGCAACTGCTGCATTAACTCTAGGAAATTCGATTTTATGAGATATTGGTGCATTTATGATGTAAGGTGCTCAGGCATCACCCACATGTCCCTTGATTCCACTCTTTGACTTAGGAAAATTTCCAAGTTATTTCCATGTCATTTTTTCACATGGAATAATTTATTTCCCTCTAATTAATTTATTTCTAGCCTAATGTATTGTCACATTTTCCACTAAACTTAAGAAAAGTAGCTTTTGGGGGTCCTAAACACATTTTTGACACCTCAAAGGGTGTCATAGTAGAAATTTGAGTGTGAGATGTGTAAATTTTATTGCTCATACCTCATACAACTTTTCTATACATCACTTGTTACATTACAAATACAATTTTTATTGCAATTTCCGACCTGTAGGAAATCTAAAAAATTAAAAAATGACTATCTAGACTTAACCAAATTCCACAAATTTTTTTATGTGATGTAGTATGGTAATATATATTGAATCTAGACACTAGAACTCACCCAATACCTCACCATCAAGTTGTACTCCGACTTTTGTAAATTTAAAGGAAAAAACTCAATTAATTATTAAGTCCTGGTAGGAGATGATAATTCACCAAGTGAAACAAACCTCCCACAGTAATACTTACGTGTTGAAAAGGTCCCAAAATACCTAGGCCTGATACATTACTCAAAACTCATCATTATTAGCCTCACTTGTTACAATTCTCCGAGGGTTGTAGAATCTGGGTACAATAGAAAATGATGAGAAGTAGAAATAGAGTTTAAAAAATCTAGTAATCTGATGATATCTGATGATATTTGATGGTACAAGTGTCCTTTGGTACATCCTTGGGCACAAAGTCTTCATATATTCATCAGGTGCCACTCCAATGGTTAACATTTGGCTCCATATGGAGATACATGTTATGTATGAAGTGATACGCTACAAGAACCTGGAATCTGCATCCACCGACAAAAGACATATATCAACAATATCCGTTCAAAACATGATAAAATGAAATCAAGTACAAAAATGGAGAAATGGAAATTTATTCTAAGAGCATGAATGACAATTGATTCATGAAATAAAACTACTTAACCAAAATTGACAAGGGATAAGGTTAGAAATATGATACAAAAATATGCCCCTTGGCATCAGATGTCCTTAATGAAGTTCATGTTGAGAACATACCTACTTTCTAGCAGATCCATGGGCTACTTTTCTAATGTGCCTTGTCCAATTCTGATCCGTCCCAACATTGTGTTGTACATGGTCATCAAATTTACCAAATCCTTTTCACTTTTTTCTTTTCTTCTTAATAGATTTTGATGTTGATGTTGATGCGATCAAAGTAGACCTTTCTGCTTGATCTTGAAGATGTTCAGATGGAAAATTTGAAGTATCCAAGACTTTTGCCACCTGTCTTTATCCATTTTGCATCTAATGTGACACAAGTGATGGATCAATCTCATAAATATAAACATGATTCCCCTCTGTTTCTTTGTCAAACACAGTTACCGATCAAACGAAAAAATTACCTGGTACCCGTTTTTTTGAGGTAGAAAAAAAACATCCGATTTTGAAAAGTAGTGATGCAGAATCCCCTTTTTTTTAGCATATATTTTTTTTAATGTCATGATTTTCATTTCGATTTTAAAAGGTGGTGATATATAATAACCTATTTTTTTTAGTATATTTTTCGAACTTCAAATTTTCTTTGATTTTTTTTTTTTAAATATCATGTCGATTTAGAAAAATGGTCATTTTTTAGCACTTTAAATTTTTTTATTTATGAACATTTGTTTTAAAATGTTAGTGATTTTCACACTAATTTTGAAAAGTGTTGATGTTGCTTTTTGTTTAGAGTGGTGATTTTCATCTTGGTAATAAGACATAAAAACAAAATAGATAAAAAAAACATGACAAAAAAAAATCAAATATAAAAAAATATGAAAATAAACCAATAAAAGTGTAAAAAAAACAAAAATAACTTGTAAAAATAAAAAATTAATAAATAAATAAAACTCATAATTTAAAGACAAAATAAAAATTAACCAAAAAAAAAAAACCATAATTAAAGAAAATGATAAAATAAAAATTCAAATAATCAAAATACAAAAATTAAAAATAATTAAAATTCGGAAATTTAAATTAAAAAAATATATATATATAATTTAAAAGCAACATTCAAAAAAAAAAATTAAAAAAAACAAACAAACACACATATATTAGAGCTAAAAGAAAATTAAGATATTATAAGGAGGACATCGACCCTACTCTAGAGGATCACAAGTATCTCTCTATTTTAACTAGCTCAAAGAAAAAATTAATATATCCAAGATAAAAATGAACTCTCATAAGCTCCATAGTGAAACAGTTCATTGGACAGTTCCTAGAACACCATGGGTAGAAATTATCTGTCATCTCTGTGAAAATATGAACATTAAAGATGAAAAACACTTCCTCTTAGAGTGTCTTGTGTACACCCACATTAAATCTCAGTTTCATAATATTTGTTGCAATACCGACCTTCCTAGCCTTTTAACATGTCAGAATTATAGTGAACTCGAGACACTTCTCTCCAGGCTCTTTGAGCATAGGAGTACAATTTTAAAACAAACTAAATAATTCGTTTCTTTAGGTCGAATAGACCAATGTTTGATCTCAGTGGATTTTAACCATCATCAACATATATATATATATATATATATATATATATATATATATATATAATAATTTTTAAATTAAAAATTTCAAGAAAATTAAAAATTAAAAAAATTTAAAATAAACAAATTATTAAAATCAAAATTTAAAAAATAAAAAATAAAAACAAATATTAAATTTGAAAATAATATATATATATATATATATATTAAAAAATGAATAAAACAAAAAAATTAAAAACAAAAATTTAATTTAGAAAATAAATATTAAATAAAAATTTGAAAAAATAAATTTAAAAACAAATAAAATAAATTAATTAATTAATTAAAACTGGTATTAAACGGCAAGCGGCTACCCTTGTATTAATTTTGTTTTTAGTTGTTTTTTTATTTTTAAATTTTAGCCTTAATTTTTATTTTTTTTCAAAATTATTTTTTTTTTAATATATTTTATATTTTGGTTAATTTTCTATTTAAAAAAAAAAAAAATATATATATATATATATATATATATATATATATATATATATATTAAATTAAAATTATTATTTAAATTTTCATTTTTAATTTAAATTTTACAGCCTTTACTTATATTTATTATTTCTTTTTTTAAATAAAAAAATAAAAATAAAAACTCGATCGGGGTGCCACACGGAGGTGGGCACGTGACCATCAATCATGATTAAGGTTTAATGTGTGGAGTAGGTTGTCCTTACCACGATCGGCATTAATGCAAATGAATACCGCCATCCTCAGCCAACAAAGCATGTCAAGTGGAATTGGGAAACCACGCGAGATGCGGGAAGGTGCAAGGAATATAATGTATTTCCAACAGAGGAATGTCATTGCAAACCATATAGGAGTTCAGTTAAAAGACGCGGAGGAAGGATTGCTGCAACATCGACGCTAGGATCATTGGACTACTATACATTTTTACAGGAGAACTTGTCTACCAAGCTATTATGGCCAAAGGTCAAGCAAGAAAAAGAAAAGGCACAAGCAAAGGAAAACAACAGCAAACAATACAGAGTGCAGGACCAAGCAAGAGAGGAAGGAAGAGTAATAAGTAAGTTCTGGAAAATATATCTGCTCTTTATGAATTAGAAAACCCAGCTCATATTCGCAATACCATCCAGGGTTGGGAGGGAGAAAGTAATGATGAAGATGAGGATATCAAACAGCAGGAGGCAACAATGGATTTCATTTCTGACCCGGGAAATACAAGAGGTCGAGTATCTCTATTTCATCAATCAGTGAACATATATTGGAAATTAAAATGTGTCTTAGCAAAAACAATGTCGAGTATGCAAGAAATGGAAGGCAACCCAATAGTGATTTATGAATTACAGCAGATCAAACAGGATATTCGCGAGATGGCCAAGTCACAGTTTCAAGCAACGACACGAATTGAGAGAACTGAGAGCCAACTCCAAAGCATGCAGCAAGTAGAGATGTCGGGTTCCACTGCAAAGTACCCAACTCCTGTGGATTCACCTGATGGATAATATTTTCTTGTAATAGTTTTAAATGTTTTTTGTGGATAAGGTTATTAGTTTCTATTTCAATTGCAACTTTTATGGACACAGTACAGTAGTCAAAGCAGCAAGTAGAAGGAAAAAGAAATTTCAGTTTTGGTTGGCTTTTAACTCTCTAAGGTGGCCAACAGACCTGGCTTCCTTTGGGTAGGTTGAGACTACCACATACAATAGAATATGTATAGCAACTTGCTTTTTGAAAAATAGAAAATAAAAAAGCTCTACGAAATTTACAAATATATATATATATATATATATATATATATATATATATATATATATATATATTATTTGTCTTTTAATTTTAATTTTTTTAAATTTAAATTATTTTTTATTTTAATATTTTATTTTATTTTATTTTTATTATTTTTTAAATTTTAACTAATTTTAAATTTTTTATTTTAAATATTTTTTTTATCAATTTTTTTTTAATTATGTGGTTTTTAATTATTGTTATTATTATTATTATTTTTTTTTTTGGTTAATTTTTAATTTTTCTTTGAATTGCATGTTTTTTCTAATTTTCCCTTTTTTATTTTCTTTTGAAATTTTTGTGTTTTTGTATTTTTGTATTTAAATTTTTTTAATTTTTACAAGTGATATTTTATCTTTAATACCATGCTCAAAAATTGTTGGAATTTTCTTTTCATAAAAGTGATATTTTAGCTTGAATGTCATCTTTGAATTTTCAAGGCTTTTCAGAGACACGATAATAGATTATTTTTAATACCATGCGTAAAAATTGTTGCAATTTTAAGACTTTTGATATTTTATCTTTAATGTCATGTTTATCGTTGAAATTTTAAGGTTTTTTAGTCATGATATTTTATCTTTAAAAGAAAAAGAAAAAGACATTATTCCAACATCAACACTTTTCATTTTCAAGGTGTTTTTTGCACACAAAAAAATTGACGATGTTATTCGAGCAACAACACTTATCGTTTTCAAACTACTTTTTGCACAAAAAAAATTGGCGACGTTATTCTAGCATCAACACTTTTCGTTTTCAAGTTGTTTTTTGCACACAAAAAATTGGCGATGTTATTCCACCATCAACACTTTTTGTTTCGAGGGTGTTTTTCAATCCTTTTTCAAGAAAAAAATTGGTTTTTAGCATAATTTTAAAAAAGGTTGAAATTTGACCCTAAAAAAATCAGCGCATTCTAGAAGACACTTTTCTTTTTTGGGTTGTTTTTTCATTTTTTTGAGTTTTTTTGGGCTAGAGTTCTCGTTTTGAGGCAATAGTTCTCGCTTGATCGGTAACTATGTTGCTATACAGGTCACCTTCAATTAGCCATTTTTCAATGGAATAAATGACCTCATAATAATATGAATCTTGCTTTAGTGGATCGAGAGGCTTATGATCTGTTTCTTTGTTCTTTTCCCATTCGTCATCTGACCTAAGTTCGAATTTTTGAACCTGTGATCTCTCCATTTCCTCCAATTTATTTTGAAAAGTGATCTAATTAGCCTTCATAACACTTATTTCCTTGGTATGATTTGTTTCCATGGTGTTGATTAATTGTACTTGTTTTTCTTCCATGGCGAGCAACCTATTTTGAATAGAGGTCATCTGATTAGAATGATTGATCTCCAAGGCCTTTATTGCTTGTGCATGATTTGCCTCCATGGTCTTAATGAGTTGAGCTTGGTTGAGTTGCTTATCCTTAATCATTTGAGTCAACTCCTTGATGAGATCCTTATCATTCTCATTTGCTTTATTTTTTTCTTTGATCTTTCTTTTGTCTCCATTTTTTTCTTCAAAGGCATCAATGATTGATTCTAGAGACTCAAAATTGTTAGTAGGTAAGTCTATGAACTAATCTATAACATTGCCATCTAATGAAAAGATAAAAAGTCTCATTTTAATGTCCTCATGGTTAATATCCTAGCACCATTTTCTCACACAAAAGTGGAAATTCCCAAGGTGAATTTCAGTACTATTGGCATTGTTACCTAAAAAACTAGGAAATTCATCAACAAGAGCACATCAGGGTATTATTTTAGCCTGGGGTTGGCCATGATATCTTGGATGAGCAGGAAATAGAAGTTCATTTCCCTTAGCACGACTAAAGTTGAATATATTGTTTCTGGCATGGCTAGTTGTGGGGCAGTATGGTTGAAGAACCTCTTTGGAGAGTTGTTTGAGCAGGTTTTGGATATGACAATGATCTATTGTGATAGCAAGAGTAGGATCCGACTGAAAAAGAATCTCGTGTTCCAAAACAAGTCCAAACATATAGAGATTAGATCTCACTACATTCTAGATATGGTGCAGAGAGGAGTCGTAAGACTCCACATTTCGACTAATGAGCAGATAACATATATTCTTACCAAGGCTTTACTAAAAGGGAAGTTCTTGGTCTTCAGAGAGCAACTTCGACTAGTGGATGTGACCCTCTTAGGTAAGGGTCACAGCTGATCAAGGACATTGAGCTATGCTCTTCCGCCCTGTTTGAGCTCCCAGGGAGAGGAATTGAGTTGTAGAGCTCCTGGGGTTGAGAGATCTCTAGAAAATAGGTGTGTGTGATCCCTATCCTTTTTATTAGGTCGGGTATCTCCCCTTATTTTCACAGTAGGGTGTGTGTGATCATTTTCTTGTATGACAAGTCGAGTATCTCCCCCTATCAAGTATGGTAGTGTATACCCTAGTTAGCATCCCACCGACAAGTTGGGCTTGTTGGGATTGTCGTCCATGTGGTCAATGGGTGAGGTAACCTGGGTGTGTGTGATCCTTACCACTGGTAAATCGGGCATCTCCCCCAGGTTGAGGATGCAAGTGTTATACCACTTGACTCTTGAGGGTTAAGGTGGGAAGATATCCTTACCTTTCATGGTAAGTTGTATCTCGCCTATTGTCATTGGTTATAAGGTGGTAGATTTATCTCCCCTATGTTGATTCTTCCTATTTAGATTCAAGAATGTTCAATAGATGCATTAAAGGAAATTTCAATCTAAAAGTGGCCTCCTAAGGAAAAATAGTAAAATAATAGTTGAAATAATAAAATAAGGGTTATGAATTTTGGAGGGAAAAGAAGAAAACTATTTTTTTAATTGTATTTTTGGCTTATCTCCTTAAAGGTTTACTCAAATTTCAAGTGTATGCACTCATTGGATGCATAATTAAATTCCATGTCCAACGAGTACCCATTATGCATACTTTTAAGAGGACCCACCTTGATAAAAATTGAAGATACATTAAAAAAGTGTGTTGAACACACTTTTTTATGTATCTCCATTTTTTTATCAATTTGGGTGTTCTCAAAAGTAAGCATAATGGGTACTCGTTGGATGTGGAATTCAATTTTGCATCCAATGAATGAATGCACATGAAATTTGAGTAAACCTATAAAGAGATAAGTAAAAAATATAATTAAAAAAAAAAAAAAAAAAAAAAAAAAAAAAAAAAAAAAAAAAAAAAAAAAAAAAAAAAAAATTCCTCTTTTCCCTCTCAAATATTTACATTTACCTTTTTTTAAATTTAAAGGATTTTGATTGGTCTACATATTATGATGTTGAAATTACATGAAAACTTCATGGACACTTTTAGGTTGAAATTTCCTCTAATGAGCAAAGTCGATATATGACATGATATAACCACGACAATGATGAGACATTTGAGATAAGATTTACGATGCAGTCAGAAATTCCTCCCTTGACGAGATGGAGTGTTGAAATTTGGTAACTCAGGGAGAAATCCCCTCCTTTGGGAATCCCTCCTCATCCTTTGGAGACCTTTTTATCCCTTTGTAAAATTTTATTTTCTTAAGAAAAAATATTATTTTTAATGTGAAACCCACATCTGCACAAAAGTACAAGTTGGCCTGGGCAAGGAAAATACACCTCATCATCCACATATAAATAGGCTACATGTCACAACACTTGGAGGCATCATCAACAGATCACATCTTCTCTTGATTGGTTCATATAACTCTGAAATTGCAGGTTCGAGTTCAAACGTGCGAAGAGGAGAGAGAGAGAGAGAGAGAGAGAGAGTGAATATGTTAACTACATTGGCTTTTGTTTTGGGCCTTGACTAGTGTTGGATTTTGGGATTTTGGGCATGGTTTGACTTAGTATTTTAGATCTGTTTTGGAGGCTGAATTCAGGAACAAGGAGGATAAATTTTTTTGGGCACTTTGACTACATTTAACTACAGACCTAATGTAGTCTTTGATTACAAGGTTGGCTTTGGCGTTGGTTTATTTTGAGGCATAATTTTGGGACTGTTTTGACCAAGTTTGACTAAGGGAAATATGTTGAATTTTATGATGCCTTGACCGAACTTTTGGAGCAACTTTGATTGTTGATTTTTGACTGGTTAGGGTAGATTTGACTATTGTTGCCTTTGACTGGATTTGAATTTTTGGGCTTATCTTTGATTGGATATTGGATGATTAGTTTCGATAGTCAAGGATTTGACCTTTGAATCATTGTTAATGTATGTGGACCTTGTATCTCTCCATTGAACATTTGATGACAATCTAATAAAAGAAGAATTTGGAAAGATTTGTCCTCCTTATGGGGTTTTTCCCTAGTCTTTGACCAAATACTTGTTGATCAGTGGTTGTCATTAAGGTCAACCCAAGCAGCACCAGGGGCTACTCTGATCTTGCATGGGAATTTTTACTTGAAAAATTGCTCTATTCTGAGTCAAGGATATTTTGGATGGTTTCTACTTGTTGAGATGTTTCCATTGATATATGGCACATCACGTAATTCTTCACGATTTGAGAGATATTCGTGTTTGAAGTTAGTAACCCCAGTTAGTGGGCTAAAGTCCCATGGGGTTGTAGCATGACACTAATAATAGGTTATGGTCATTGAATATTCAATAATTAATAATTTTTTAAACTCCTAAAATCCATAAAATTTTCACTTGTTGAAGACCCTCTCAACCTAAGCATTTATATAAATTGTGACCCTCATATCCTCCTGATAAAAGGATTTCGCTACTTAAAACAAGGCATCGTGGCATTATCGCTATAAATTTTTTTCTTTGAAACTTCAGATGCTGAAAAAACCCACTTGAGCCAAAACCCTGATGAAGCTCGTGACTAAATTTCACATATTGGTTTGCTATATTTTCAGAGATATGATCTGAGGAAGTTAGGGTTTTTGTAGGCTCCCGAATTTCATGTCAAACAGGCGACCTTGGGAAAATAATCATAACCTTCTCTCTAAGCATTGGATTCAAATTTCATAAAAAGTGACAGAAATAGGACAAACTGTAGCTTGTTGGATATCGTTTTCGAGACCAAAGGTTAAAACAGTCACACGTAGAACTTCGTACAAGTTCGCTCTACTGAACCAGTCTATAATCAGGTCATCATAGGAGATTGGGAATAAATATTTCTTGAAGAATCCAATATTGATCAGACCTACAGGGTTGGAAAGAGGACTCAGAGAGCTACCACAGGACAAAATTTCAGACATTGTAGATCTGAAATTACATAGATACAACATATTCAATATCGAGCTTCTAGAAGGCAAGAAAAAATATGCATTCAAGGATCACTATAGTAAGGAAAACGCATCAACAGTCAAGGGTAAGTCTAATACAACAAGGTATGTATGATTAGTGTTTTAATTTTAATTTTAATATCATCTATGACATGTGTTTTTGCAGGATAGTGTAAGTATTTTGTATGTATGTCTGAATGGGTTTTGTTCATAAACATTGAGCATATTAGCATTTTAATTTTGAATATTTATCTGACATGCGGTTTGCAGGACAGTGTAAGATTTTTGTTTGTATATTGGTTTAGGTCTTGTTAATTAATGCATGAATAGGAAGGAGGACACAATAGGACAACTCAGACATATACTAGAAGGACAATGCAACACCATGTTGAACCCTTAATTAAATTGAGAGGGGAGGGTGAATCAATTTAACACATTCATGGTTTTTTGAAACTTTTCATTAAAACTTATTTACCCTTAATTTCATGTCCAACTTAATATGTGAGCAATATTAGAATGTGAGCAGCAAGTATTAATATAATATAACAGTAGGCTCTAATATGAGAGCAGCAAGTATTAAGAAGATGATATAAATCAGATCAACACATAAACATCATGCACAGAGACACCAGATATAAGTGGAAACCCATAAAGGGAGAAAACCACATCTTATTATTGTTGTGATGCAAAGGCAAGCTCCAACTCCCTCTCACCACTGTTTTTCTGCAGGCACCAACCTACAGGAGGCTCCAACCTCAATTCTGCAAGCTACAACTTGCAAGGAAGTTCCAACTCCCTTCAATTTTCTGCAGGCACCAACCTACAGGAGGCTCCAACCTCAGTCAGCTACAACTGACAGCTATCAAGCTTCAACTTGATAGGGAAGCTCCAACTTCCTCAATTTATCACAAGAAGTGTTTGTTGATTTACCTCAGATATTAGCTCTGTTCTGTAGCATTTCTTTCTGCTCCTCTCTTCCTTATCTTCTCTGCCTCAATCTTCTATATTTTTCATTCTTTATTCTTACTCTCTCTCTCTCTCTTTACTTATGCATATCAAATTATATATAGAGTTCCTCACATGACTATTTGTATTCCACAAGGAATTTTGAGTGACCAGCCATGACTCTTTGACTTCTGCCTTCTCAATTCTTTGTCCAACTTATTAAAAAATATAACAATATGTACAAATTACAGTGGGAGTTTTTCTTATCCTTAGGATACTTGCCTTTGCATCACAAACAATATAAAAAAAAATATTTACATTTTCAGTTACACATTTCAATTCCACTCAGCTCCTTTTCTGGACTTTGGCTTTACTGGATTTGTCTTTTCTGCTGCTGTTGAGTGACTATTCTGTATATTTTGGTTCACCTCTGTGCCTATTCATCTGTTCACTGTACTTTTGTGCACCTGCTGCATATATAACTGCCTTTTAAATATAATAGCTGATTTTAAATCTGGGCAAACTCTCAAGGTTCTAATCTCTTGGGCTGGCACTTTAATCAACTGTGGAGGCTTCTTATACTCACGATTATAAGACCCATAAAATACATAATATGCTCTTGTAATAAACCCAATCAATGTTTTAATACAATTTCGAAGCAATATTACAGCTCACTATATTAAATATCAGCGTAGTATATATATCAGCATATATATATGTTTCCCACCAAATGTGAAGACCCATGTATTTACTTTAACGTATGCCCATCTCCGAGTCAAACATTAAAAAACTATTAATAAACCGTGGCTTTTGTTTAGCGCCCAACGTAAGCATGGTCACGGGTTTTATAACCTTTATATCATCAAACTGTATTACGTTCCCCACTTAATTAATTTTATATATATATATATATATATATCCCGAGCTTTTAATTCAATTTAAACCATTTATAATGAACCTCTGGCTCCGGGCCCACATATATATAAGCGATGGCTCAATTAAGTACGTGCACCAAACCTTGGTTTATCCTTCGGGCTACTTCCGAATGCAATCGACGTTTAATGAGCCTTCCTCCAGATCGATGGCTTGTATCAATATCGCACGGGGTCCTCAGCCGAAAGTTAATGCGCAATGGCATGCAATGACAGTGGTTTTCCCAACTTGCTTAGGGACACGTGCCACCCATCGTATGGAATCGCTTCGATTCTCAAATTACCACTTGCCCGTCGAAAGCGGTGCGATGAAACCCGGAAACCGCCTTCACTGTTCACTCCCGCAAGGTTCCGCCTTCAAGGTTCCGCTCTTCTCCTTTATGCTCAGGTTCCGCTCACTCTTGACTATTCGTTCTTGATTCGTGGTTCCTATGTAATCCTGGTTTCCGGCTTCCTTGCAATTAGACGATGCTCCAATGCACCTCTACGCATTTCATTTATCTTTACCCTTATGCAAGCAGCGTTGACTCTTAGTCAAATTTACCCTGTCTCAACGATTAAAAATTTCACTGTAAGTGTTCAATTCATCATTCGAACAATATTGCTCTTCTTCCTAGTGCTTCTCTGATTCATATCGATTATTCACAATCTTCAGGTTGGACTTGTTGTGACTTCTGAGTCAAGATTCTGCGTTCAATATTCTCAAGTTCCAAATGCATTCACTACTTGTCTCTGCTTCAATACATTGCATGTCTCTGCTACCTCACTGCTGCTTTGTTGTTGTTTCAGGTGCTCCTTTGCCATCTCCTTTGCCATCAATGACAATATTTCCAACACGCCAAAGTACCATTACTTGAAGCAAGCACAACAATACCTCAACAACTGTTAGTCTTCAAAGAAGCAGTGTCAAGTCAAGTATCAGGTCGGGTCAAAAGTCAATATCATAAAAATCATCATTGTAAAATTGTAAAAGAGTCATTATTGTAAAATAGTCAATCTGCCTAGAGTTGGAGAGGCATTGTTGGGAGGTATAAGTGTCATTTTTGGATAATGTTATGGTTGGGTTGCAGGTCATAGTGTGATCTGATGATTGGTCTAGTTCAAGAAAATCATTGTGAATCATATTGTATCATGGATCATTGTCCCTGGTACAGGAGTCCACACTCTTGTCTTATTTTTTATTATTATAGGGTGGCAGGGAGGTGCTAGTTTGGTGCATGAAGTCATCTACAAGTTGGAGCCTGTGAACACTTCAGGGTGGTAGGTTGGTTTAGGATGTCGGGGCAACCATTCAGTTGACTACTAAAGAAACAAGGGCATTGGGGCGTCCTTCCAGTCGGAGAAGGAGAAGAATGCTTTTCTAGAATTCTAGGAAGTTGTACCTTTCATTTTAGTTGGGGTTGAAGATTAAAGAATTTATTAGAAAATAATTTGGTGGTTTTTGACTCAGAGGGGGTTTTCCACCTAAAATTCATGTGCCTATTTTGTTCTATTGTTTAATTTTGTTAATGGATAAACATCAAGAATAATTGAAGATTAACTAATGCTCTGAAAATATTTAAAACTGCTAATTGATAAGAAATACTAATTCACCCCCCATCTCAATATCAACAATTGGTTTCAGATTTTGGTTCCTTCAATATTAGTCTAACAACTAGAAGGAGATCATGGAGTATACTAAAAATAGATTTCCTCTGTTCAATGGAAATAACTACGTACTTTTGAGTGGAAGAATGCAGGTTCATTTACTGGCACAAGGATACAAAGTATGGGAAATCATTGAAAAAGGCTTTACAGCGACACAGGATGAACATGTAAGAAAAATATGGTATATGATGCAAAGGCTAAAGATCTCATTATCAGTGGGCTTATCGAATCTATCTATTTTAAGGCATTGCATTGCAAAACTGCTAAAGAAATATGGGCCAAGCTTGAGCATATATATGCATGTGACTCAAATGTGAAAGAAGCAATGCTTCAAATTTACAGGGAAAAATTTGAGCAACTCAAAATGAAGGAAGATGAAAATATTGATTCATACTTACATCTTGTTGATGAAATAACAAATGCATTAGAAGGTTTAGGAGAACCTTTCGACATGAAAATTCTTGTCTGAAAGATCCTTAGAACCTTTCTGACAAGATTCAACCCAGAGGTATCTATCTTGGAATATAGTTCGAATCTAGCCAATTCAACAAATATGGATTGCATGGATTGCTTACAGCATATGAAATGAGGATTGAAGAAGAGGACGACACATCTCACCTAGAAACAGCATTCGCCACATCCAAGAAAACTAGCAAGGACAAGCATACTCCGAAAGTGAAAACTTGTAGTTGTAAGGAAGAAAAAAAGGAAGAAGATGAAAAATAATTTTCAGATAAAGAATTTGCCTACTTCATGTGAAAAATGAGAACAAGTACGAGTAAATTCAAAGGTAAACTTCCATTGATATTTTTTGATTGTGGTGAGGTTGGAAATTTTGCAGCCAAGTGTCCTCACAAAAATGAGGCTATTACAAAAGGAAAGAAAGGTCTGAGGAAGTTCAACAAGTAAGGCAAGAAGAAATGGTTTAAGAAGAGTTTCTTCTCCAAAGAAGATAGCTCCTCATCTGATGAAGACAGTGATAACGAAGAAGAAATCAACAGAAGAGTATTGTTCATGGCCAAGCATAATAAGCAAGAATCATCTGACAAAGAAGAAGAGATGACTGAGGTTGAATTTCAAAATGAAGTGATTAGGGTTATCAAAGAGCTCAAGGTCGAGAAGAAGCATGTCAACACTCTTGAAGATGAATCAAATATAGAAAGGGAACAAGTCCTAAATCTTAAGATTGAAGAATACAAACAATTTGAAGGATCGCTCAGGGAAGAATTAAGGGAAAGCAACAAGGAAATAGAAGCATTGAAAGCTGAAATAGTTTCTCTAAGAAACTAAGTAAAAAATGGAAAAACACTTCAAAACTACACCAACATCTCCAAGGCATTGGAATAAATCATCAAGAATCAACGATCAAACTGTGACAAGACTGATCTTGGTTACAAAGAAAAATCTGAAAAGGATCCAAGGCCTTATATGACAACAAAAGAAGATGGATATACAAAATATAACATGCAAGTAAACCTCCCACCCAACTCGAGATCAGGACTCACAGGAAGAACCATGGAAGGTAATTCCTTGAAGAATGTTTCCTCCCAAGTATCAACCTAGCTTCTATGGTCATTGTTATTCATGTGGAAGGTTTGGACATAGAGCTATAGAATGTCGAACGTATGTTTGGAATAAATACAGTTTCAAGAGATCTTTCATAAAGGGATATTCCGAAACTCAGTAGAATATTAACAAATTTTATCATTTGAGAGATGATGTTGAATTTTAAAAATGTAATAATTTTGGGCACCTGGCTAAAGATTACAGACTTGGAAGTTCTTCAAAGGAATTCTCACAAAATCATAATGAAAAAATATGGAAAAAGAAGACTGAAAAATGTGATATCTCTCTCAAGGCTCAAAGCAACAGAAGCGTTTGGTTTTTTGATAGTGGTTTCTCAACTCATGTGACTGGAGATAGGAATAAGTTCATATCCTTGAAGGAAAAGAAGGATGGAACAATGTCTTTTGGAAATGATGGGTCTTCAAATGTCATAGGAGTAGGTACAGTCACACTTGAAAGCAAGAATGCATTAGCAAAGATGTGTTGTTGGTTGAAAATATGAATCACAATCTGCTCAGTGTTGGACAAATGTGTGATCAAGGACACGCGATGCTATTTAACTCTAAGAAATGTGAAATCAGGAAAGGCAAGTTTGGTAAAATTGTGGCTACAGCAAGCAGAGCTCAAAATGGCATATATTGTTGGGAAAAATACTGAGAGGGGGGGGGGGGTGAATCAGTATTTACTGCATATTCAAAACTTTTTACTTTTTCATTCCTTAAAACCCATACGCTACTTTGCTGAAGCCAAGTAGCGTATACACGCGGATATCCTTCATAAAACTCGCGTATACACAGAGATCTAATTATGCCATTAGTTCTTCACTTATATCATTCCATTCATTAGATGTTCTATAAACAGTAAACATGTGCAGTAAGAACAGAATAAACCATCACACAAAGCATCACACATGAACACCAGGATTTTTAGGTGGAAACCCAAGTCGGGAGAAAACCACCGCTGCAGTTGCTCACCCTTCAATATTTTATTATAGAGAAAACATCATACAACATATGTGCTGGCGCAGACTTGACCAGCACGCAGGCACCCACCTGCGCTCGTTTACCAGCCTCTCCTGGAAGGGAGCTACGACCCCCTGACTCGTTTACCAGCCTCTCCTGGAAGGGAGCTACGACCCCCCGCTCTCGTTTACCAGCCTCACCTGGAAGGGAGCTACAACCCCCTGACTGAAGGCTACAACCCTCAGCACCACCTTGGACCACGTTTCATCAATTTTCACACTGGATCCAACCAACTTCAATAGAACTCAACTTGCAGGCCACATTTCATCATATTTTCATACTGGACCCTTTCCATACTTTTAAGCACAAACATACATCACCAACAGATACATATCAACACAGATCAGTTAGCAGAAACACAGCAGAACAGATCAGATATTTCATACCCCTTGCTTCAGCAAACCCTAGTTTGCATACGCGCTTTCCCTTTACTGATGTCGCGTATATACGCGCTTCCGTCCACACAAACCGGCGTATACCTCAGTGTATATTTCATTGCGCATACGCGCTTTTACTTCAGAGAAGCCGCGTATATACGCGCTTCCTCCACGGCAAAGTAGCGTATAGATCTTCAACCATTACAGAGCTGCATACTTCTTCAGATCATACATTCAGTTCAGATTCAACCCTTTTACTTCAGACAGATGTTCGCCTTAATTCAGATCTAAGTCTTCCATAAGCAGATCTAGCAGATACAAAATACATTTCAGATCTAGATATCTCGCTTCATCATTTCTTCATAGGTGCATCATAGATTCAGATCTATCATCAAACCTTTACCCTTTCCATACAGATATACTTCACAAAGAAGTATTCATTCAAGCTCAGACATCTTGCTCCCACACTTTTTTTTTTTTTTCATAATGAATTTCTTCTCTTTATATAGGTTTTCCCTTCTTCAATACCACGGGCCCCTTTTTCAATACCATGAGCCAAATCAATACCATGAGCCTTCAATACCACGGGCCCCTTTTTCAATACCATGAGCCAAAACAATACCATGAGCCTTCAATACCACGGGCGGGATTAATTAGGCGGATCCTTACCCAATACAATGGGTCAATACCATGGTGGTTACCGTTGGTTTTGCACTTTTTGAGCGCTTTAGCCCATACGCGACTTGGCACGTTCTTTTCTGCGTGCATACGCGACTTCCCCTAGGCCAATCCGCGTATACCTAGAGACATACTCTTTTTCATCATTTTGAGTACATTCTGAAATCCTTTCTTTATTGCCTTCTGTAAATACTGTAGATACATCAGATTTAGTTCATCAACCCATATTCTATCAAGCACAACTTCATCAAGTAAGTTTCCATCCTCTTCATCAAGAGGGTTGTCATTCAAAGACAACATTCAGCATCATATTGTCAACAAACATCATATCATATCAGAATTACATCATTTACCAAGTCCATCAAGTCAAGGATAACTTCATCAGGTGGATTGACATCAAGGACAACACATGTCAACAGTCGCATGTCTTCATCTTCATTCAATGGGTTGCCATCAAGGACAACACTCTGCATCATATTTCCAACATATATATTTTGGATGAGACACCTAAAGAGTCCTTTTTGGCGAAAAAAGACGAAATTTGGTTATGGCACAAACGAATGGGGCATATAAATTTCGACAATTTGGTCAGGATCAACAAGAAGGAAGCAATAAGAGAAATGCCTAAAATTTCAAAACATACCAATATGATATGTGAATCTTGTCGGCACGGAAAGCAGGTAAAATTTGAGTTTAATACAAAAGAACACTTTGCATCAGTTCCATTGGAATTAGTACCTATTGATTCACCCCCCCTCTCAGTATTTCCAACAATTGGTTTCAGAGCTTGGTTCCTTTAATATTAGTCTAACAACTAGAAGGAGATCATGGAGTATAATAAAAATATAGTTCCTCTATTCAATGGAAATATCTACGCACTTTGGGGTGGAAGAATGCAGATTCATTTCCTGGTGCAAGGATACGAGGTATGGGAAATCGTTGAAAAAGGATTTACAACGACCCAACATGAACAAGGTAAGAAAAATATGGTATATGATGCAAAGGCTAAAGATCTCATTATCAGTGGTCTTATCGAATATGTCTATCTCAAGGTGTTGAGTTGCAAAACTGCTAAAGAAGTATGGGGCAAGCTTGAGAATATATATGTAGGTGACTCAAACATGAAGAAGCAAAGCTTCAAATTTACAGGGAAAAATTTGAGCAACTCAAAATGAAGGAAGATGAAAATATTGATACAGACTTACAACGTGTTGATGAAACAACAAATGCATTGGAAGGTTTAAGAGAACTTTTCGACACAAAAATTGTTTTCCAAAAGATCCTTAGAACCTTTCTGACAATATTAAAACCAAAGGTATCTATCTTGGAATATAGTTTGAATCTAGCCAATCTCAGCAAAGTTTAATTGCATGGAGTGCTTACGACATATGAAATGAGGATTAAAGAAGAGGATGACACATCTCAGCTAGAAACAACATTCGCCGCATCCAAGAAAACTAGTAAGGACAAGCATACTCTGAAAGCGAAAACTTGTAGTTGTAAGGAAGAAGATGAAGACAAATTTTTAGATAAATAATTTACCTAATTCACGTGAAAAATGAGAACATGTATGGGTAAATTCAAAGGTAAAATTCCATTGATATGTTTCGATTGCGGTGAGGTTGGGAATTTTGTAGAAAAGTGTCCTCACAAAAATGAGATTGTTACGAAAGGAAATAAATGTTTGAGGAAGTTCAACAAGCAAGGCAAGAAGAAATGGTTTAAGAAGATTTTATTCTCCAAAGAAGATAGCTCCTCATCTGATGAAGACAGTGATAACGAAGAATAAATCAACCGAAGAGTATTGTTTATGGCCAAGCATAATAAGCAAGAAGAATTTGACGAAGAAGAAGAGATGATTGAGGTTGAATTTCAAAACGAAGTGATCAGGGTTATCAAAGAGCTCAAGTTCTAGAAGAAGCATGTCAACACTCTTGAAGACGAATTAAATATAGAAAGGGAATAGGTCCTAAATCTTAAAATCAAGGTTGAAGAATACAAACGAGTTGAAGAATCACTCAGGGAAGAATTAAAGGAAAACAACAAGGAAAGAGAAGCATTGGAAGCTAAAATAGTTTCTCTACGAAAGCAAGTAAAAATGGAAAAAATATTCAAAACTACACCAACAGCTCCAAGGCATTGGAAGAAATCATCAATAATCAAAGATAAAACAGTGACAAGATTGGTCTTGGTTACAAAGAAAAATCAGAAAAGGAGCCAAGTCCTTCTATGACAACAAAAGAATATAGATATGAAAAATATAACAAGCAGGGAAACTTCCCAGCCAACTCAAGAGATCAGGACTCGTAGGAAGAACCATGGAAGGAAATTCCTCAGAGAATATTTTCTCCCAGGTATCAACCTATCTTCTATGGTCATTGTTATTCATGTGAAAGGTTTAGACATAGAGATATAGACTGTCGCATGTATGTTTGGAATAAATACAGTTTCGAGGGATCTTTCAAAAAGGGATATTCCAAAACTCAACAGAATATTAACAGATTTGATCATTTGAGAGATGATGTCGAATGTTACAAATGTAACAATTTTGGACACCTGGCTAAATATTGCAGACTTGGAAGTTCTTCAAAGTAATTCTCACAAAATTAGAATGAACAAATATGGAAAAAGAAGACTGAAAAATATGTTATCGATCTCAAGGCTCAAAGCAACAGAAACATTTGGTATGTTGATAGTGGTTGCTCAACTCATATGACTGGAGATAGGAATAAGTTCATATCCTTGAAGGAAAAGAAGGATGGAACAATGTCTTTTGGAAATGGCAGGTCTTCAAACGTCATAGGAGTAGGTACAATCACACTTGGAAGCAAGAATGCATTAGCGAAAGATGTGTTGTTAGTTGAAAAATTGAATCACAATATGCTTAGTGTTGGACAAATGTGCGATCAAGGATACACTATGCTATTTAACTCTACGAAATGTGAAATCAGGAAAGGCAAGTTCGGTAAAATTGTGGCTACAACAAGTAGAGCTCTAAATGACATATATATTTTGGATGAGACACCTAAAGGGTGCTTTTTGGTGAAAGAAGATGAAATTTGGTTATGGCATAAATGAGTGGGACATGTAAATTTCGACAATTTGGTTAGTATCAACAAGAGGGAAGCAGTAAGAGAAATGCCTAAAATTTCAAAACCTACCAATATGATATGTGAATCTTGTTGGCACAGAAAGTAGATAAAAGTTGAGTTAAAGACGAAAGAACACTTTTCATCACGTCCATTGGAATTAGTACATACTGATATATGTGGTCCTATGAGAACAAAAGATTTAGATTGATAATTATATTTTATGCTATTGATAGATGATTACACCAGAATGACAACTGTCAAATTCTTAAAGAAAAATACTCAGGCATTTGAGTGTTTTAGAATCTACAAGGAATTGGTTGAAAATGAAATTGATTTGAAAATCAAATGTCTAAGATATTCACTTCACTTCCAAGGTATTTCAGTAGTACTGTGATGAAAAGGGAATAAAAAGGCAATTCTCAACAGCCAAAACATTGTAGCAAAATGAAGTTGCTAAAAGAAAATATAGAACTACACAGGAAATGGCCAGAACAATGTTAAATGACTCAAAATTAGATGATAAATTATGGGTTCAAGCAATCGATACAATTGTATTCATTATAAACAGAGGTTTGTTAAGGAACAATTGTAACATGACTCCATATGAATTATGGAAAGGAAGACTGGCTAACAACAAATAATTCAAAATATTTGGAAGCAAATGCTACATCAAAAGAGAAGATAAAAATTTAGGCAAGTTCTATTCCCGTTGCTAGTGTCAGAATTTGCATTCTGCCATCAGTGATCAAAATCACTCTTTTCATATTCATTTTAGGGGTCCCACTCAAATTTTTTTTTATCATTCCACTAGATCATGCAAAAAATTCACTCACTGATGGTAGCCCTAGTCATAAAACCTCACTCTCCCTCAAAATTTCACATTGGTTGACCCACCTTCATGTCTTGTTGAGCATTAAACAATCTTAAAAACTCATTTCACTATGTTATTATGTCAGTCAAAGTCAACCATGGAGTCAGGTCATTCAAGGTCCCATTAGGTCAATTAGGTTTCATTTTTCAAGGTTCATAACACACCATTTCACCTCAATAAGGTCATAAAAGGTGTGAGAGTGACTCAAATAATAGTTTCTCAATCATCTGCAAAGGATTTATCAACATGTAAATATGATTTTTAAAGGTTGTAATTATGGTTTTAGAGTATGATTTTCATACCAAAGTGTAATTTTATTTTTTTTAAAAGAGATGTAATTTAGTTATATTTTTTTATGTAATTTTATGCTCATTATATGTAATAAGTTTTGTCCCAAGATTCCAACTCAAACTTCATATGCCAAACTGAAGATAAGCAAAGTCAAAGTGAAAAAGTGCCAAACTCTAGCAACATCCTCATGCAAAGAAGAAAAATCAAAGAAAAAGGGTAATCAACAATGTTTTCAAAAAGGTGAAATGAAACATTAGAAAAGTGGTTTTTTAATCTAAATTCAAATTCACTCAAGTATTAAAGCCTTCTTGACATCATTTCAAACTCATTTGTCTCCTACAAACATCAAGCAAACACTCCAAGAGAGCGAAATTTTGATTTTCTAGGTGAAATTAGAAAAAAACATAGCAGAGGGCGCATATCCTTTAGAGAGGGTGCAGATCCTTCAAGCACTATTCACAGCCTTCTACGAGGGCACATAGCCTTAAGGCACTGCGCATATGTCTAGAAAGGCCAGAATTGCTTCAAATTTTTCCAAATTTGCCTCCAAAACTTCAATAAAAGTTTTTTTGACCTTCAGCAAGTGAGTAAAGGTGTATTCCATCAATTATCTCCTCCTTCAAGTTCATTTGTTGGCATTGTGAAATTTGTTTAAGATTTGGGGTTTAAAATCATTTAAAACCCTAGTATTTCCCTCTTACACTCACAATTCCTAATTTTCACTCCCCTACACCTTCATACCCTTCCAACATTGCAAAATATCCATTCCAAAACCCTGTATTACATAATTCCCTTTCCCCTAAACCCTTTATCCCAATACCCTATGCCCTAGGTGATACATTTATCTAGGCTCCCAATCCCCAAAACCCCATCCTAAATCCCATGATACTACCACTCCTTATCCCCTCCCCCATTTCATACATCCCTAGCACCATCTCCTTCATTTTCCCTTTCCCATTCCTCATTCCTAAAACCATATTACACAACATCACACTTCCCTAGGGTTTTGATAAAAACACGATGGCAAAAGAGGAAGAAATCAGATCATACAGTGAGAGAGAGGAAATAGAGGTGAGGAGGCCATATAAAGGGGGGAGAATACTCAGACATGAACCTACTAACACTAGGGAACTCTTGGCTTCTCCAATGGTTGTGACATGCTTCAAAAATGTTGGTTGTTATGAGTTCTGTGAGAAAATCCAGAGGGTCTAACACCATGCCATGTTGACTAGACTTTTCATATCTAGAATCCATGACAACCAAGTTACTTTAGCTGGTGTTACCTTTACTATATCAACTGCTATCATTTTAGCTACCATCGAGATCCCAAATTTTTGGGAGAAGTGGTTCAAAAAGAGTGATTTGGAGGAAAAAAACTTTGAGCCTTTCCTAAAACCAATATACAAGAATGAGAAAAAGAGGTTCTTTCCTTTTTCTTACCTCCACGAAAGATATGCACCATTGATGAAGATAATCATGAAATACTTTTCATGTGAAGGTACATTTTCAAGACTTTATACTTATCATATCTACCTCTTAATGCATTTCACTAGGGTAAGGATGCTTAACATACCCTACTACCTTTTCCAGAGCATAGATAAGATGGAATTTATTGTCCAGAAAATGGAGTATGAACATCAAATGAGAAGTGTTTTTCATCATTCCCTTATCAAAATCATAGTCCTCTATCATCTTAATAAACTAAACATTGCATGGAGTGCCTTCATTGCCAATGATATATTCAAAGAACCATCTACTCACTATGCACAAAATTTCCCTTCATTATCTCAACCCATAGCACATTCATCGTCATCAGATCAGTCCCCTTCACCTCCTTCATCTCCATCTCATCATGACATTGGATCACCTAGCAGGATTGAGGTCAGTGAGCCTAAGTGGACTAATGTGGTTGAGGTTGAGCCATTGCCAAAAACCTACCAGAGAGGTCACGTGAATGTGTTTGCTCCACACATAGTGGAAGGTGCCATGCCTTCTACATCAACAAAGCAGGTGGACAAAGGAAAAGAAAAGGTGATTGAGGCATAAATTCATCTAGAGGTTAGACATGATGAAAACCTCCATGAGGCTGAGCATGATTTTGAGCTTGTTGACCTAAATGAGGATGAAGATGATAAAATCACTAGTGCATTCATTAAGGGAAAGGATGTCAAGATTAGAGAGCTCCAAACTAATCTTGAAAGGGCCAAGTATGTCATAAACTTCCTTGCGCAGGAGAATAAGCAATTGAAGACTAAACAGGTCATTGATGAGGTTAAGTATTTCACTGCTCAAAGGGAGGCAGAAAGGTCAAAGTTATGCTAGATGAGACACTTGAAAAGTATGGGTTGCTTGATGAACAAGATGAACAAGAACCAAGAAAGAGACCTAGAACTAGAGGGCTGAAAAGAGCTCTAGCTCTAGAAAAACAAAAAGAGGCTGAGCTTTCTGATCAGCTAACCCTAAATGAACAACTTGCAACGATGATCAATGAAAATAGGGAGCCATGGCTTGATAGATCCAATCATCATTTGGAGAAACTTTTAGAAAATGCTAACAAATACATTGACCTACTAAGAAGGAAGGTCAAGCATCATGCTCAAAAGGAGAAAATTGCAATGGCCAAGTTCAAAAGAGCCAATGCAAAGGTTGAGGCTTTGACCATGCTGGAGGAGAAAAGAAAGTTAGACATACTTGTAGAGGCTTCACTCCAACCCTAGCCACCTCACCAACACTCTCTCCACCAATTTTGATTCATTTTGAAACATTTTTGCAAAATCTGTGTTTTTCTAAGTTTTTTTTAACAAGCACATATCAGAAATTAGGTCATATGCGCAGCACCCTAGGCGTTGCACAAATGTTTGAGGCACCTTTTGAGGAAAATTACACCACCAATGGATTCCTAAGGACAAATTAATTCCAGAAACCCACTTTTCCAGCCTTGATTTGTAGATTTGATAGGTGAAAAGGGCAAAAAACTAGCTAAAAATCACATTTATGCCCCTATTTTGTCCTAGGCGTCAGAGAAGTCTTCGGTGAATGAAATTTTGAGGGGTCAAATCGGCTTCATTTTAAAAACTGGAGGAATATTCAGAAAGAATACTTGAAGGGCTTTCCAACAATCCATCTTGGGCCTGATTTGGACACCTAAAAGTTAGTCAAAATCAGCCATGAATAGGGAGGGAGCATATGACATAGCGAAGGCGCATATGACAGAAAAATGGCGCATATAACCATTTGCTAATATTTTTGGCATTTCACTGTAATTTTTTACTTTATCTCATAAATTGATCTTTTTACCTATGTCATTGAGCATGGTAATTTTAATTATGTTGTGGATAAGTAACCTAGGGGTATATTCATTTGGTAAAAGTTATCCTTAAGTCAAATGAATCAGTTTGAATGTAATTAGGACTGAGTCACTTGGACCATCCTACACTTTAACTTTCAGTTCATAATTTTTTGGATCTCTTCCTCACCTCATGGATTAGACCCCTGAATATGATTGAATGCTTTTTTTATGTCTATTTATTCCATTTCTTCACACTAAGCAAGGGTTGGAATCATTTTGGATGTTATCTCATTGATCAAGGACTATTGTACTCGGTTTTGGCCGGTTAATAAAGAAGAGTTGAAGCTATTTTTTGGGATACATGTGGTATGATTTCTATCATTTTTTTTCCTTCAGCTTCATATGTTATAATGTGTTGTCTTCATGTTCATTACATCTCTGTTGTATGATCTCTTTCAATTTGATAGGCAGAATACAACTTTTCTCATGCTTTGTTTAGGGAAAGTTATCATAATTTGTCCATTTTCCTTTGTCTAGGAAGAATACATATCCCATGCTCTTCCTAGCTTCTCATCAGTCTTAAAACCATCTCATCACAATCATCTTAAATTGCTAAGCCTTATTCCTATTTTTATCACTCCGCCAAATTCCAAGGCTGAAGAAGGAATCCCAACAAAGGTAACCACAGACCAAATTTTTAACTTGGTAGCTAGCCCTACCAAGTCGGAGAGGGCTCTCTCCACAAGGTCATGGCCAATAAGGCTGGATGAATTAAGGTTTTTATGCTAGGTATGAGTGAAGAGGTTGTTTTAATTTATTTTTGGTTGGGTTTCACTAGATGAAGATATTAGGTCAAGGGAGCTAGGTCAAGGAAAATGAGATAGGGTTGCAGAGATTAAATGGGGAAAGGTAGGCATTAGGCTTAAAAATTTAAAGATGATTGTGATGAGATGGTTTTAAGAATGATGAGAATCTAGGAAGAGCATGGGAGATTTATTCTTCCTAAACAGAGGAAAATGGATAAATTATGATATATTTCCCTAAACAGAGCATGAGCAAGCATGTGTTATGCCTATCAACCTGAAATAAATCATATAATAGAGATGTAATGAACATGAATGCAACACATTATAACATATGAAACTGAAGGAAAAATAATGATAAACATCATACCACATGTATCCCAAAAAATAGTTGCAACTCTTCTTTATTAACTGGCCAAAACTGAGTACAATAGTTCCTTTATCAATAAGCTAACATCCAAATTGATTCCAACCTTTGAAAATTAGTCAAAAATTAAATGATATAGGCCTCAAACAACCTCTCCTAACCTCAGGGGTTGAATCCCTAAGTTTAGGAGCTGATCCAAAATAATCTGAACTGATACCTAGAGTGTAGGGAGCTCCAAGTGACTCCTCCCTAAATACATTCAAACTTATTCATTTGACTTAAGGATAAATTTTACCTAATAAATCTACCCCTAGGTAAATTATCCACAACATAATTACAATTACCATGCTCAATTACATAGATAATAATATCAATTTCTGAGATAAATTCAAAAATTATAGTGAAAAACCAAAAATAATAGCAAATGGTCATATGCGCCATTTTTCTGTCATATGCACCCTCCTTGTTCAAGGCTGATTTTGACGGACTTGTAGGTGTCAAAATTAGGCCCAAGATGGCTTTTTTGAAATCACTTCAAGTATTATTTCTGAATATTCCTCCATTTTTCAAAATGAAGCTGATTTGACCCCTCAAAACTTCAATCTCCCAAGAATGCTTTGTGCGTAGTGCCTTAAGGTTGTGCGCCCTCGCTTAAGACTGTGCGCCTTCCAACTTGCAGACCACTTTTAGAGGCCTTCTCGGTGTCCAAATTAGGCCCATGATAGCACTTTGTAAATCTTATCATCTATAATTTCCAAATATGCATTTATTTTGCAGAATGGACTTGATTTGACCTGTAAAAATTTGATTCTCCCAAGACTGGTCAAAAAGTGCAAAATGAGGGTGAAAAAATGAAGTGTGATCTTGAAGGAAAATTTTGGAGGTCTTCCTCAACTCCAAATTGAGCTCATGATAGCTCATTGGAAATATATCTCTGTCAAGTTACCATTTGACTCAAAAAGCAAGTCATTTGGACACTCCATCTAGAAAAAAAAATGATTTTCCCAAGGTCACTCCAGAAGTACAGCAAACCTCTTGTAGCAACTGTATTTTTGACATTTCTCCAAAAACATGACACTTGTGTAAACACTGAAGGACATTTTTTTTCCTCGGCCTATTATGGACAAAATCCTCTCTTAGTTTTTTCAAATTCATCTCTTTTTGGTCAGAAACATAGTTTGAATAAAAACCAACCCTTTGTGTGGCAAATGATTTGTACCTTGGAATGACTTCTTGAAAAATGGTGGGGACATGATGTTTATGAGCTAAAATGACTTCATACTTTCTGATATGAGCTCCCTTATGCCTCCTTTTCTCATATGTCTTTGATTCCATAGCAAACCCTAGCTCGGTGGGAGAGGAAATTAAGGTTTGGTGTAGGCAAAATAGGGGATTTAGGACTACCTTGTAGAGGGAGGGGAATGAAGGGGTTAGGGGCTGTCTAAATTCTTGGGGAAATTTTTGGGGATACGGATAAATGTTAGAGAGTAGGGGAAACTGGAATTTCAAGGATTTAGTGAGGGGAAGGGGTCCAAAAGGGAAAAACACAGGCCTATTCTAGAAAAGTGTCAAATTGTAGCAATAGGCTAGGGCTTGTGGAAAAATGATGATTTTGAGGGATAGTAGTGATGGGAAGTGTTTAGGAATGTATATTAAGGATTGGGGAAGGTATAAGAGCATCAAGATACAATTCTTGTTGATGATTTAACCATGGAATTCATGAAACCAAGAAAAATTCCCTTAAAACCTTAGGAGAGGGAAATGAGCTTTCCAAGCAGAACTGAGAGACAAATATGGTAAACACAAAACCAATTACTTGGAAATGATATTTTGGAACCTAAAATTGTTGAAGATATTTTAATATTAATACTCCTTCGAAAGATGAATTTGATGGCGAAATGACCAATTTTCATGATTTTGACCCTATGACCTAATGATGGCACAACATGGAAGAATGAGTTGAATGATGACCATGATGACTATGGGACTCTTTCAACAATGAATAGCCTGACCATGATGATGTATATTGAATATGGAGGTGAAAGGAGTAGTAATAATCTCAATATCCTAATCAGTGACCAAATTTTTGCATGACCTAGTGGAATGATAAAAAAAAATTGAATGAAACCCTAATATGAATATGAAAAGAGTGATTTTTTATCACTGATGGCAGATTGAAAATTCTGACACTAACACCTACCTTTCCCCATTGAATTTATACAACCCCAACTCATTTTCCTTGACCTAGCTCCCTTGACCATACTTTCATCCAGCAGCTCGACCAAAATCAATTATCAAAACCCCTGAACTCATGCCTAGCCTAAAATCCTAATCCATTTAGCCTCCTAGGCTGTGTTTTTTGAAGGGAGACCTCTCCGACTTGGTAGGGATAGCTACCAAGTTAAAATCTTGGTCTCTGGTTACCTCTGTTGGGGTTCCTTCTTCAGCCTTTGGAATCTAGCAGAGTGATAACACCCATGTCGATGAAGGTATTTCTGTTGGTTATTCATGCAAAAGGAAGGCTTATAGATGCTACAATCTGAGGTGAAAAAAAATAGTGGAAAGCATAATTGTGTTACAAAGGATGTCGATTAGATTTTCCCTTCAAGCAAATCTGATGGATCTTAGGGAAATCAAATAAGGAAACAATAGTAAACCAAGAGGAAATAAGAAATGATGAGAAGGATTTACAAGAATATTTTCCAAAAGCTTTAAAATAATGGTGTAAAAAGAATCATCCATCAAATCAAATCATCGACAACATAAATGAAGGAATTGGAACCAGAAGAAGTCGACAGCTTCGTTCATCACAACAAGCCCACCTTCCTTTTTTAGAAGCTTTTGAGCCTAGCAATTTTGAGGAAGCTATTCAATATGAACACTGGATAGTAGCTATGAATGAAGAACCGGATCAAATTGAGAAGAACGATACTTGGGAATTGGTTCCATGACCAAAGGATAAAACTTTTATTGGAACTAAATGGGTCTTTAGAAACAATTTGAATAAGAATGAACAGGTTGCCAGGAATAAGGCAAAATTAGTCTACAAAGGATGAATTGATTTTGAAGAAACATTTTCTCCCATTGCCAGAATGGGAGCTATCAGAGTTTTTCTCGCTTATGCATGCTCGAGAAAAATCAAGGTCTACCAAATGGATGTTAATTCAGCCTTTATAAATGGTGAATTGGAAGAAGAAATTTACCTTGAACAACCCAAAGGTTTTCTGTTCTCTGAAAAGGAAGACTATGTCTGTAGATTAAAGAAGACACTGTATGATCTCAAGCAAGCTCTTAGAGCTTGGTATGCTCATCTTGATGGATATCTACATCAAGATTCAAGAAAGGAAGTGCTAACAACAATATCTATGTTAGATCTAAGATTTTTTTGATCCATAATTTAGATAAAGGTCTTTCAGATTAATTACATCATTAGGATTAGGTCGACGTTTCGAACCATCTAGTGTGATTCATCCTCAGGACAAGGTGAAAAAAGATGATTGATCTCAATGAATAAATAGTTAGGATGCATCATTTCCCAGAGATAGTCGTTGAGACTAGCTGTTGCAAACTAGCTGTTAATTAGTTCAAAATTTTTATTAGTAAATGTTTATTATTAATAAAATTATTTATACATTAATTATAATAGGGTTAATAGTTGAATGTTTTGAAATTTAAAAAAAAAAAAAAAACAATTTCATAATAAAAAAATATAAAAATTATAAAAAAATAATAATTTTTATATTTTTATATTATGAAATCGGTTTTTTTTTTTAAATTTCAAAACATTCAACTATTAACCCTATTATAATTAATGTATAAATATTTTTATTAATAATAAACATTTATTAATAAAAATTTTCAACTAATTAACAGCTGGTTTTTAACGGCTAGTCTCAACGACTATCTCCGGGCAATGATGCATCCTAACTATTTATTCATTGAGATCAATCATCTTTTTTCACCTTGTCCTGAGGATGAACCACATTAGATGGTTCGAAACATCAACCTAATCATATTGATGTGATTAATCCGAAAGACCTTTATCTAAACAATCTTTATGTGAAAGTGGATAAAGATAACCTAACAATTATTGAGGTATATGTAGACGATATAATTTTTGGAATCAATGATGACAAATTAAGTAAAAAATTTGCCACAAAGATGCAAAGTGAGTTTGAAATGTCTCTACTTGGCAATCTGACATACTTTTTAGGGCTTCAGATATCCTAGCAATTTAAAGGAATATTTATATATCAAACCAAGTACATCAAGGAAATGCTCAAGAAATTCAAGATGGAAGATTGCAAGCCTATCATTACCCCAATGGTAATAGGTTGCAATTTAAGTTTAGATGATTCGTCAAAGGATGTGGACTAGAGTTTATATAGATCTATGATTGGTGGTCTTCTATATGTGACAACTTCTCGGCTAGACGTAATGCAGGCAGTTGGACAAGTAGCAAGATTCCAAGCAGCACCAAAAGAATCTCATAGTATTGTCGTCAAAAGAATTCTCTGATATTTGAAGGGAAAAACAGAATATGGTTTATGGTATCCCAAAGGAAATAATCTAGTTACTCAAGCTTATGCATATGCTTTTGGGTAGGAAGTGTTGATGATTGAGAGAGTACCAGTGGAGCAACATTCTATGTAGGTGGTTGCCTTGTTTCATGGTTAAGTAAAAGGCAGTCTTCAATCTTGTTATCCACAATGAAAGCATAATATATTGCGGCAGCAACTTGTTGTACTCAAGCTGTTTGGATGAAGCAAAATTTGCATGATCTTCAAGTCAAGTTTGATGGGCCTATTCCCATATTCTGTGATAACACCGGTGCCATCAATACCTCCAAGAATCCTATGATGCATTCCGAAACAAAGCATATTCCTATCAAATATCATTTCGTTAGAGGGAAGGTCACCAAAAAGAATATCAAGCTTGAATATGTTGGCACAAAGGAACAAATTGCTGACATATTTACCAAACCATTACCTCATGAAGCATTTGAGTATCTTTGCCTAAGGCTTGGGATTCTCCCAAGTTCTCATTAGACTCTTTCTCTTATCTAACTAAGTAAAAAAAAGGGGATTTAAGGTGTGTACATGTCTACAGGATGACGTTTTCCAGGGTGAGTTACCCTTTTCCATTGATGACAAAGGGGGAGAGAATGTTGTAGGAAGAGGTGTCATGATCGCAAGGGGAGTACTTGTGTTACCATCAATGCCAAAGGGGGAGATTTTTTATCAGTGGTTGTCATTGATGTCAACCCAAGCAGCACCAAGGGCTACCTTGATCTTGCATTGGAATTTTGACTTAAAAAATTACTCTATTCCGAGTCAAGGATATTTTGGATGGTTTCTACTTATCGATATGTTTCCATTGATATATGGAACATCATGTAATTCTTCACGGTTTGAGAGATATTCATGTTTGAATTTAGTAACCCCAGTTAGTGGGCTAAAACCCCATGGGGTTGTAGCATGACACTAATCATTGGTTGTGGTCATTGAATATTCAATAATTAATAATTTTCTTAACTCCTGAAGACCCTCCAACATTCACTTGTCGAAGACCCTCTCAACCTAATCATTTATATAAATTGTGACCCTCATATCCTCCTCATGAAAGGATTTCTCTACTTAAAACTTGTCATCATGGAATTATGGCTATAAATTTTTTCCTACGGAGCTTTATATGCTGAAAAATAAACCCATTTGAGTCGAAATCCTGATGAAGCTTGTGACTGAATTTCAGATATTGGTTCACCATATGTTCGAAGATATGATCTAAGGAATTTAGGGTTTTTGCAGGCTCCCGAATATTATGTCAAACATGTGACCTTGGGAAAATTGTCATAAATTTCTCTTCGAGCATTGGATTCAAATTTCTTAAAAAGAGACAGAAAGAGGACGGGCTGTAGTTTTTTGTATATCGTTTTCAGGACCAAAGGTTTAAACAGTGACACATGGCACTTTGTACAAGTTCTATCTACTGAACCATTGTATAATCAGGTCATCGTAGGAGATTGGGCATAACTATTTCTTGAAGAATCCAATATTGATCGGACCTACGCGGTTCGAAAGAGGACTCAGAGAGCTACAGTAGGACGAAATTTCAGACCTTGGAGATCTGAAATTACATATATATAGAAGATTCAATATCGAGCTTCTAGAAGGCAAGAAAAAATATGCACTCAAGGATCATTGCAGTAAGGACAACACATCAACAGTCAAGGGTAAGTCTGCTACAACAAGGTATGTATGATTAATGTTTGAATTTTAATTTGAATATCATCACTGACATGTGTTTTTGCATAACAGTGTAAGTATTTTGTATGTATTTTTTATTGATTTTTTTTCATAAATGTTGAACATATTTACATTTGAATTTTGAATATTTCTCTGACATATGGTTTGCAGGACAATCTAAGTATTTTGTTTGTATATTGGTTTGAGTATTGTTAATTAATGCATGTGCAGGAAGGAGGAAACAATATGAAAACTCAGATACATACCAGAAAGACAATGCAATGCCAAATTACCATTACTTGAAGCAAGGACAAAAATACCTCAGCAGTTGCTAGTGTTCAAAGAAGCAGTGTCAAGTCAAGTATCAGGTCGTGTAAAAAGTCAGTATTGTAAAAATTATCATTGTAAAATTGTAAAATAATTATTATTGTAAAAGATTCAATCTGCCTTGAGTTGGAGAGGCATTTTTGGGAGGTATAAGTGTCATTGTTGGATAATGCTATGGTTGGGTTGCAAGTCATAGTGTGACTGGGTGATTGTCCTAGTTCAATAAAATCATTGTGAATCATATTTTATCGTGGATCATTGTCCTTGGTACGGGAGTACACACTCTTGTCTTATTTCTGATCATTATAGGGTAGTAGGGAGGTGTTATTATGGTGCATGAAGTCACCTACAGGTTAGAGCCTATGAACATTTCAGGGTGGTAGGTCGGTCTAGGATGTTGGGGCGTCCTTCCAGTGGGAGTTGGAGAAGAATGTTTTTTTAAAATTCTAGGAAGTTGTACATTTCATTTCAGTTGGCGCTGAAGATTAAAGAATTTATTAGAAAAGTGTTTGGTGGTTTTTGACCCTGAGGGGGTTTTCCACCTAAAATTCATGTGCCTATTGTGTTATATTGTTTACAGTTTTTGTTATTAGATAAACATCAAGAATAATTGAAGCTTAAATAATGCTCTGAAAATGTTTAAAAGTGCTAATTGATAAGAAATATTGTTTCACCCACCCTCTCAGTATTTCAAACAATCGGTTTCAGAGCTTGGTTCCTTAATTATTAGTCTAAAAACTGGAAGGATATCATGGAGTATACTAAGAATAGAGTTCCTATGTTCACTGGAAATAACTACGCACTTTGGAGTGGAAGAATGCGGGTTCATTTGCTATCGCAAGGGTATGAAGTATGGGAAATCATTGAAAAATGATTTACAGTGACCAGGACGAACAAATAAGAAAAATATGGTATATGATGCAAAGGCTAAAGATATCATTATCATTGGGCTTATAGAATCTATCTATCTTAAGGTACTGAGTTGTAGAACTGCTAAAGAAGTATGGGGAAAGCTTGAGAATATATATGCAGGTGACACAAACGTGAAAGAAAAAAAGCTTCAAATTTACAGGGAAAAAATTGAGCAAATAAAAATGAAGGAAGATGAAAATATTGATGCATACTTACAACATGTTGATAAAAGAACAAATGCATTGGAAGGTTTAGGAGAACCTGTCGACAAGAAAATTTTTGTCTGAAATATCCTTAGAACCTTTCCGGCAAGATTCAACCCAAAGGTATCTGTCTTGGAATATAGTTCGAATCTATCCAATCATAGCAAAGATTAATTTCATGGAGTGCTTATGGCATATGAAATGAGGATTGAAGAAGAGGACGACACATCTCACCTAGAAACAATATTTTCCTCATCCAAGAAAACTAGTAAGGACAAGCATACTCCGAAAGAAAGAACTTGTAGTTGTAAGGAAGAAGAAAAGGAAGAAGATGAAGAAGAATTTCCAGATAAATAATTTTCCTAATTCACGTTAAAAATGAGAACAATTACGGTTAAATTCAAAGGTAAACTTCCATTGATATGTTTCGACTGTGGTGAGGTTGGGCATTTTGCAGCCAAGTTTCCTCACAAAAATGAGGCTGTTACGAAAGGAAAGAAAGGTTTGAGTAAATTCAACAAGAAAGTAAATAAGAAATGGTTTAAGAAGAGTTTCATCTCCAAAGAAGATAGCCACTCATTTGATGAAGACAGTGATAACGAATAAGAAATCAATAGAAGGGTATTGTTTATGGCCAAGCATAATATGCAAGAAGCATCTGACAAAGAAGAAGAGATGACTGAGGTTGAATTTCAAAATGAAGTGATCAGGGTTATCAAAGATCTCAAGGTCGAGAAGAAGCATGTCAACACTCTTGAAGACGAATTAAATATAGAAAGGGAACAGGTCCTAAATCTTAAAATCAAGGTTGAAGAATACACACAAGTTGAAGAATCGCTCAGGGAAGAATTAAAGGAAAGCAAAAAGGAAATAGAAGAATTGGAAGCTAAAATAGTTTCTCTACAAAATAAAGTAAAAAATGGAGAAACTCTTCAAAACTACACCAACAGATCCAAGGCATTGGAAGAAATCATCAATAATCAACGATCAAACAGTGACAAGACTGGTCTTGGTTACAAATAAAAATATGAAAAGGAGCCAAGTCCTTCTATGAAAAAAGAAGAAGAGGTCCGAAATCAAAGGTATGAAGGTCGCTCTGAAGTTAGGGTTTTTGGCTGAGCCATGGGCTTAACACTAGCGGATTCGGGCTAGCTATATAAAAGCTAGTGAATCGGATACTAAAATCACGGGCATGTAGTCTTATGGTAGCGACTCTGGGTTTGATTGTTGTTAATTGTCATCTGAAGGTTCTTGAAGATTCCTGAAAGCTGAATCGATTTGTCTCTAATATATTTGAACTTTGTGCAGAGGTTCATGAAGTTGTTGGGTTATATTATTGTACACATTTTATTGGGCTCATTTTAATCTCTGCTGAACATTTTAGGACAATACAATAGAAGAATATTTTCAAATGGTTTTCCCCATAGTGGGTTTTTCCTTGGTATTTGACCAAATTTGGTGTCTCTTGTTGATGTGTTTATTGTCTCATTTTTCATTAATTTTATTGTTCTATCTTCAATTATTATTGATGAATGGAAAGACTAATTTTAATTGGAAATATTTATAAGTGAAGTTTGGAATTGGGCTAAAGTAATTGATGCAACATAGAACAATCTAAAATTAACATGGTATCAGAGCTAAGGTGAAGGAAAAGCCTAAGAGGAGACAAGGTGTTATCGCCCAAAAAAATAAATTTAAAACATCATTGTGTCAAGTTTTTTTTTTGGTCATGATTCAAAATTGGGTTTAGAAGTCAATTTAGGATTTGATCAAGGGTAGGTTAGATTTTCATAAGTTCAAAGTCCATCCTTAAGTTCAAATAAAGTATTTTTCAAGGTCCATTCATTGTCAAGTATCCATAATTTACATTTGTGGGTCATTTCCTAAAGTTTCATGTCAAAATTGATCAATTAGCCAAGAAACCTTATTTTCGTAGCGCCACTAGTTCAAAAAATTTGATTTGTGCTACGAAAGCGCTAATAGTTCCATAGCAAAAATAGGGAAAAATACACTGTCGGCGCTACGAAAGTGCGGTTTCTAAATTGTCTTGTCATTTGAGCTGAAATATGTCAGAATCCATTGGGAAATGGTGGGTTAGTGGTATGATGAGTCAGTTAATGATGAGATTTAGTGTACTTACCCACGTTTCAGTCATCATGGTCATGATAGGGTAAGAATGAGGCATCATTTAGCTATGAGATGAAATTTCAAATTCAAAATCTTGCCTAATTGGTCATTCTCGTTTCCTTTGCCTCCATTAAAGTGTCTAAGCTCTGAAGTGTCAAGCCAAACCTGTGGTTGTTCCATACAAAGGTTTTCTACATCTTAATCAAGTGAGGCTATTGTTTCACATATTCAAGCAAGGCTGATTCAATTTATCAAGCGAGGCAGACAAGTTTTCTGTGGAAGTATGGCATAGGAAAAGAAAGTCCACAGAGGGGGACACTACTTGAGACATGAGCCTAAAGATATGAAGGCCATAATTGAGGACCCAGCAGTGATGGAGGCATTCAGAAGAGTAGGTTGTCTTTAGTTTTGTGAAAATTTGTAGGGTTGCCACACACAGGTTTCCAAAGAATTTTCCTTGAACTTCAATGGAACAACTACCAAGTTTGGGATGCTAAGTGTGTCAATTACACCAGAGATTATTGCTGCTATTACAAAGATACCAATAGGCCAAGAAACTTGGTTCAAAATTTTCAAATTTGATATGGAGCCATGCAAAGAGTTCATGAAACCTAAGTATGCAAATATGGACCTCAATAATGCTATCCCTAGAAGCTGCATCAAAGACACTTATGCAAAGCTGTTGTTCAACATTCAAAGGTATTTTACATGTGAAGGAAGATATCATAAGGTTTACACATATCATTTCAAGCTGCTTCTACATTTCACTGGTAAGATTTCACTTGATTTTCCCTTTTATTTGCATAGGAGTTTTGCAAAAATCGCTGATAAAGTACAAACCAAATTTGAAGGTTGTGAAACATCTTTGTTTCATCATGGTTTGATGAAGTTATTGATTTTGAATGAGATTCAGAAGATAGGTAGGGATTGGTCATCATTTTTGTTTATAAATGGTTTTGAGTTGGAAAGCCTAACTCCTACTAGAAACCCTAAAACTAAAGGAACTCCATTAGCACTAGTAGCAGAGTCTAGTCAACCTGAGGTTGCAAAACCAAAAGAATTTACAAAACTGAATCCAAGGAAACAAGTTGAGAAAAGGAAAGAGCAGACACAAGTGCTTGATACACCAACTCCATTACCTGCAAAATAGAGGTCAAATATTGTTAAAGAGGCAAAACAAAAACAAGATGTCAGCAAGCAGGAAATCAAAAGAGTAACAAGAAGCCAAGCAGTGGCATTAAAAGGAAAAACAATTGCTACAGATACAACGTACAGCCCAGTAATGGATGAAAATTTAAATGACATCCTTCATGCAATTGACATAGAGGAGACACCCATAGTTCAAGCTGAATTCATTGGAGAAGATGAACATAAACAGAAAAGGGATAAGTCTGCAAAAAAGCTTTAGTTTGAAGGGGAGGATGCAACCTTCATCTTTCAAGCAAGAAAACCTATAACTAGGCATGCTAAGAAACTCAAGGAAGGCAGCAAGGAAGTTCAAGAACCTATTGAGACAGCTAAATCCCTTGAAGAAGTGGTTGATCTCTCATCACCTACAGTAAAGCATGAAGCCAGCAGAACCAAGAAGGGAAAAGAAGAAATGAAAGAGTTTCAACATCTTGAGGAGAAATTGAGGTTGGAAAAACAAGAAATTGTTGTGATGATAAAGAGGGCTAGAAAGCACAGTATTGAGAAATTAGATTTTAAAAGAATGAAGGCACTGCGGGAAGGTCAAACTGGTTCTATTTCTGAAACTCCAAGCAGTGCAGAGCAGTTTTTCACATGGACAATCCCAGCAATCAAGGAATGCAAATTTTTCAGAGTAATAAATACTCACTTGAGAGTTAATAATAGAAGACTTAAAGATCAAGTGGAGGACTTGGAGCAGCAGCTGAAATTGATTCAGTATGAGTTAAAGAACAAAGGTATTAAAATGACAATCATTGAAGAGTCAAAAGCTAAATCAAGTGAAAATGAAGAAGGGACCTCATGAAGGTTGAAATGACTGTGTTTTCGGTTCATATGGATTTTTTATATGATGGAATCAGTTTTATTTTAAGTTTTGGTACATTTTCAATTTCCATTTTGGAAAATTTTGGACAAAACTGCCCACTCAGCAATTTCGTAGTGTATACAGTGTAAAAAGGGAGAAAAGCGCTAAGAAATTGTTGTAATAGCTTTTCTTGCCCTTTTTCATCAAATTTTCAGGGCTAAAAATATCAATCAAGAACTAAAAATGCTAAGTAGGATGTATTTAAATATAATTAAGTTAGTTTTGGAGGAAAGAGGTCAAGATTTTGAAGAAAAAAGGGTAAAAGAGCAATGCTACAAAAGGCGCTATGAAACTATGTTGTTTTCTTAGCGGAGTCTATTACAGCTCATTTGAAGAATTTGAAGATGGTTTTGGACAGCTGGAGTTTAGGGAGGATTTTTGGCAGGTGCTACTTCAATTTCTAACAGCAAGGGACCTCAAAATATTTAATTCATGATGGTCATAATGTTTCAAGAGTGCAAAGGACCCTATACCTAGAAAACAGGGGATTGTTTCCTATTTTGATGGAGGTCAACATTATGGTCATGAATATTTGAATCCTATCATCCAGATTCGACCATGTGTGAATACACTTGGAAAATGATGTAATTTAGTTTAGATAAGGTTGTTATGGATAGAGATAAGGTGTTTGAATCCTATTTGTAATAGGATTGTTTAGTATATTAGTTGTCTTTTTGTAATAAATACCATGTCATATGGTTATAAAAGGTGTCAAGAGTCAGGAATTCGATGTATCTAGCACAAGATAAGATTATCTCATGTTGTAAATGGTCTATAAAGGACCAAGAAGTTGAATGTATTAGGGTTGGATATTTTTTGGCAAAATATTGTGTTTATTGTAATTGATTGGTTTTCAGATAATACAGGAGATTTCTACTTAACCAACTTGAGATTCATAAGGAGTTTAGTGTGTTCTTATTCTATTTGCATATCTCTATTATCCCATTGTAGTGGAGTTTGTCTATGTTACTCATAATTCATCTTTGATTCTCTGACTTCCTATATAGATGAATTGACTGTGTTTTTTTTTTACAGTTTAACATGTGTATCTCTTGACTAAAACTCTGATATGCCTCAACTTCCATGTTAAGTATATTTATTGGTTTTCCGAAACAATTTTGACTCCATAAGCCTAATGTGTAACTCTTGATGTGATTTTCAACCTACATTTATCATCTCTCTGATTATAACCCCACATAGAGTTAGCCATCTATATTTTTATCAAAATCATTAACCTTTAAGAGAGCCCTCTCAGGTTGAGGAGGCTAAGCCTCAATCAAAAGATTGGTTTGAAACAATTACATGAGATTGATTTGATTAGCATCCTATCAAGTCCAATTTTGTGATAACATTTTGGTGTGTCTGCCAGGAGTCTGAAGATTATATTTTCCAAAAATTTTGAAGCTGAACTTCTGAAGGTAGCAATAGCTTAGGAAGATTTTCGAGGCTACATCTACCTTGGTGACTCCATTCAGAATTTATATGATCAAAGGTGTCTTCGAGAAGGAGATACATGAGGATTAATCCTGACCCAGATCCACCTACCATCGTGGACAATCCAAACAACATTTCTAGAGGCAGTCAAGGCATTTCTGAAATATCAAGTACTCCATCACATTTGAAATTCTTGTCCTCTGAAAGTTTAAGAAGTCCTGAAGATAAAAGAGTTGATGAGAAAATTCAAGAGGTTTTGTTTAGATCAGAAAGTGAAAAAGAGATAATTGAAATTGTCTTAGACTTGCATAAAAGAGGTATTGATACCTCAGCTCTAGTAACACAGGAAGACAAAGAAGAGTTTTGGGAAGCTGTTGCTTCTGAGTTGTTACTGGAAAAAGAGTCTTTAGACAAATTGAAAGAGCTTGATCCTTTTGAAGTCTTGTTGAAAATAAAATTTGGTTTACCTCTTCCAAATTGGATTTCAATTATTAGTGGACCACAAAGACTAAACAATCCTCCTCATAGCAGTTTTTCATCCTCTATTTCTACCATCCCTAAAGCTACTACAGTCCCTTTAACCATGGCTGGAAATATACCTCCTCCACCTATTGCACCTACTAGATATGCCCCTCTTGTTCTTCCAGTTGTCTTACATGACCTCCCTAGAAAATATGATGCTAGAATTAAAACTTGGGGAAGTGATGAAGACATTACAGGAGAAGAAAATGTGGACCAATTTAATGATTTTATATACAGGGAGGAGGTGGATGATGAAGATGTTAATTTGAGTTTGTTTGCTCATAGTTTTACTGGTGAAGTTAGGAAGTGGTATAAATCCCTTACTCCTGGAAGTATTCATAATTGGAATGAGTTTGAAGATACTTTTCTAAGAAAATGGGGAAATAGAACTAATCCAATACAAGCCCTCACCAAGTATAGTACTTTGAAGAGAGTTGCTGATGAAGCTGTTCAAAAATTTTCAAAAAGGTTTAATAAGGTTTATGAATCTATTCCTTCCCATTTGAAAACTCCACAAGCCATAGCTCAGATGAGATATGTTGAAGCTTTTGACTATGAGTTTTCTATACTGTTGAGAGAAAGAGAATCCCCTTCACTTGCTGAAATGCAAAATGATGCAGTGAAGGTGGAGGTTAATTTGATAGCAACTAAAAAGTCAAAAATGGGTAAGACTAAGTTGAAAGAAGAAGAGAAGCCTTCCTCCTCTACCTCTAAGGATAAGGTAGATTCAATGATGAAAACAATGGAAAAGTTGAGTATAGTTTGGCCCTTGGGAATACCTCTTCTCCTCCTACACAACATGAACCTCAATTTAGAAACCCTCAGTTCAGGAGACCTCGGAATCAGCAAAGGCCAAGGGAAAACAGAAATCAGCAACCTGATCCTCCAGTGAGACCTCCTTTCCAACAAAACTTGATTGATGAAGAAGATGATCCTGAAATTTCTGAAGAGTCTATTCACTGTTTTGATGAAGAAATGTCTGGAATTTTCTTGACTAAATAAGAACATGATCAAACAAACCAAGGTAATCATGGAGAGGAAAAATCAGATTATCTAAAGGGGTATCAACATGCTATTTTTGAGATGCAAAAAAAATACAATCGCAGAAATATAAATGTGCCTATCATTGCAAATAAAACACAGCCTAAGAAAGATACACCTAAGGTTTTTGATGGTAAGAAATATGATCCTAAGGTCACTAAAGGAAAGAACGATACACCGGCTCTTCCTCCTATCAAAGAAGCTGAAAATTATATTTCTATTTTCAGCCTTAAGAATGAAATTTCTAAGATTAAAATATTAGTCCCTTTTGGTGATATTCTCAAGGTAAATGAATATAGAAGAAGGATTGTTAAAATGATGAATTTGCAACCAGGAGATGCTGATATCTTGAATGTGCTAGAAGATCGTCCAACCATATACTTGGGTCCAAGACTAGAAGATGAACAGAATGAGGAGGTGCCTCCTTTTTATGTGAGCCTTAACATTCACGACATGACATTGCATAATGCTATGTTGGATTCAGGAGCCTCTCACAATATTATTCCCAAAGTAATCATGGAAAGAATGGGGTTAGAAATAACTAGGCCATATAAAGACTTGCTTTATTTCGATTCGAAAAGAGTTCAATGCATTGGTTTAATTAAGGATGTTGTTGTTGGTCTTACGTAAGTTCCTGCTAAGACTGTGGTCATGGACATCGTGGTAGCAGACATTCCACCAAAGTTTGGTATGCTATTATCAAGGTCATGGGCAGCGAAAATCAAAGGTACAATGCAGATGGACCTTACTTATGCCACCATTCCTATTTTTGGTGAGAAATAAAGATTGTATCGAGAGACAAGAATGGCCTACATGGTGAATAGTAAATACAAACCCCAAAATTTTCCAATTTATTCTCTTGATACTGAACTTGGTTTTGCTATTCTTTTCAATGAGTTGAATAATGAAGCAGAAGAGGAGAGGAAAGCAGAAAATCAAAGTTCTGAAATTCAACAATTTGAAAATCAGCAAACAGAAGATCAACAAGTCAGTGATAAGGAGGTGGAAATTTTGTGGTCATTGAATTTTGATGGATCGGCAGGCAGAGAAGGAGTAGGAGCAGGGATTTGGATCACAAGTCCAAGTGATGAGAGTAAGTTCTTTTCCTATAAATTGAACTTTGATTGCACGAATAACATGGCCGAGTATGAATCCTTGATTTTGGGCTTGGAGGTTTTGAAAAGAATGAATGCTCAAAACATTTTTGTTTTTGGAGATTTAGAATTAGTCATTAAACAAGTTGAAGGTGTTTATCAAACAAAGGATATAAGGATGAGGGCATATAGGAACTTGGTTTTGGACATGTTGGAAAACTTTCAAGCTTATTCATTCATGGTCAAGAAAAAACTCCATTTTTTATCTCGATGTCTCTGCAAGTCCATTCATTATTCCTATGCATTCCACAGAAAAAAATATGAGGTTCAGATTCGTCATAGACCAACTATACCTAATAATATTACTCATTGGCAAGTTTTTGATGATGATCAACAAGTGAAGAACTTTATTGAGATGAAAGAAGAGTTTGAAAATATACAAGTAGATCAACAAAATATACTTGTTGAGTCTAAAGGGAATTCTAAAGTTTTGCAACTAAAGAAAAATTCCATACCAAAGGGACTCATACCTCTTGAAAAAAAAAATTGATCAGAATAATGTTTTTAAATCCCCTAAAATACAAGTTGATGATGAAGAAGTTGAGAGTTGTAACCTTTTTACAGTAGCTATGCCCAAAATGATTAAACTTTCAAAGTTTCTTTCAGCTGATATGAATTTTAAATATATTGAAATGATGAAGAGATTCATAGATGTGTTTGCTTGGAATTATGCTGATTTGAAAGAATATGACCCCACTATTATTCAGCATACTATTCCCATAAAAGAAAATTAAAATCCTTTCAAGTAGAAGTTAAGGAGGATCAATCCACTTCTCATGCCATTGATTGAGAAGAAGTTCAAAAAACTCTTTGATGCCAAAATAATTGTCCTAATCAGATTTTCAAATTGGCTTGCAAACTTGGTTCCAGTTAGGAAAAAGAGTGGAGAAATCAGAATATGTTTTGATTTCATAAATTTGAATAAAGCCTCTCTGAAGGACAATTATCCTCTCCCAAAGATGGACCAAATTTTGCAAAATATTTTTGGTTCTCAGAGAATGTCTATTCTTGATGGTTTTTTAGGTTATAATCAGATCCTTGTACATCCTGGTGATCAGGAAAAAACAACCTTTACTGCACCATGGAGTACTTTTATGTACACCAAGATGCCATTTGGTCTCATGAATGTAGGAGCTACTTTCCATAGGGCAATGGATATTTCTTTTTCTGAAGAGAAGGACAAGATGGTGGTTTTTTATCTTAATGACATAATAGTCTTCTCAAGGATGGAATAAGATCACTTGAAACACCTAGAAAGAGTTTTGCTGAAATGTAGAAGGTTTGGTATCTGTCTAAATCCCACCAAAAGTATTTTTTCTTTAACTTCAGGTAAATTAATTGGACACATCATTTCTAAATATGGGATTAAGATTGATCCAAACAGGGTCAATGCAATTCAGAAGGTGTATTTTCCAAGAAGCAGGAAGGAGATTCAATCTTTCCTTGGAAAGGTAAATTTTGTAAGGTGATTTATTCCTAATTTTGTTGAGATTGTGAAGGACATAACAAGGATGCTGAAGAAGGGAGTTGAAATTAATTGGACAGCAGAAGCAAGACACTCATTTGAGGAAATAAAAAGGGCACTCACACAAGAACCAATATTATTCAGTCCAGATTTCTCAAAATAATTTCTAGTTTTTACTTTCGCATCAGAGAATACTATCGTTGGAGTTCTGCTACAAAAGGGACAGCAAGGTATTAAGCAGCCTATTTCCTTTTTTAGTAGAAAATTAGCTAACTCTGAGCTAAATTATAACATATTAGAGAAGCAATCCTATGCCTTGGTGAAGGCTATCAAAGATTTCAGAATTTATATTCTACATTCTCATATTGTGGATTTTGTTCCTAATATTGTTGTGAAAGACATCCTCACTCAAGTCGATCCTGATGGTAAGAGAGGAAAATGGATTTCTAAATTGTTGGAGTATGATATAGAGATTAAGCCAACAAAATTGGTGAAATGGCAAGGCTTAGCAAAGCTAATGGCGCAGTCAAACTTTGATTGTATTGACATAAACTTAATTGCAGAAATATCAGAAATTTCAGATGAGGAATAAGAACTAGTCCCTATTGAAGAGAAATACATCACCTCATATTGGTACAAGGAGGTTGTTTTTGTCCTACAACATCATAAAGCACCTACTGATCTAACAAAGTCTAAGGCAAGGTTTGTAAAGCTAAAATACTTGAGATATTTTATTTTTGACATAAATCTGTTTTGGAAGGATACTGGCAGAATTTTGCTGAATTGTTTGTTGGAAGAGGAGGTTGATAAAGTAATTGAGGAGTTCCACAAAGGATATTGTGGAGGTCACCATTATTGGAAGGTCACAGTGAACAACATTCTTAGAGAAGGGTATTATTGGCCTACAATGTTTAAGGATGTCTACGAAAAGTTTTTTGCCTACCATGAATGCCAGATTTTCGAGGGTAAGAAGAAGCTTGTACATTTACCTTTAATGACTCTCTATGTGGAAGCACCATTTTAGCAGTGGGGGCTAGATTTTATTGGATAGATTCATCCATCATCATTAGGACAACATCGTTGGATTCTCACAGCGACTGATTACTTCACCAAATGGATTGAAGAAATCCCAACTAGGCAAGAAAATGATTCTGTTATTATTTCTTTTTTAGAAAATAATGTCTTGTCTAGGTTTGGTTTCCCCATGAAGATTATAATTGATAATGCACAGGCATTTAATTTTAAGAAGCTTATCAATTTCTGTCATCAATATCATATTACTCTTGGGCATTCTACTGCATACTATCTGCAAGGGAATGGTCTTGTTGAATCTTCTAACAAGAGCATTGTGAGGATCATCAAAAAGGTGTTGCAGGAGAATAATAAGGCTTGGCATTTGAAGCTGAAGTATGCCTTATGGGATGATAGGATATGCACAAAAATTTCAATTGGAACCTCACCATATGAGTTGGTATATGGGGCTGAGGCCATTTTTCCTACATCTCTAGGGGTACCTGTCATGAAGCTGATTCAAGGGTTAGAAGAGGAACCAAATGTAGTCCAGAGGAGAATCAATCAGCTAATAGCTATGTAGGAGAAGAGGAATGAAGTTTATAACAACAATCAACAATATAAAAATAGAATCAAGAGGACATTTGATAGGAAGATCAAGGAGGAAAGTTTTCAAATTCAGGATGAAGTGCTGAAATGGGAGGCCATAATTGAAGAGAAAGGAAAACATGGTAAGTTTGAGAACTTATGGAAAGGTCCTTTCAAGATAGCAGCTTTCCATGGAAACAATACTTACATACTGCAGGATATGGATGAAAAATCATATGCTGGAGGACCTGTCAATGGCAGGTTTTTAAAGCATTACTCTTCCTAAAAATCTGATTGATCATTCATGTCATTATATATATTTCATTTTATGATTTTTTCTGCTAATAATGACAAACTAAATAATCAAGCTTGAGATCGAGGTGAAGGCCATTAGAGCTTGAGGAGAAAGCTTCGCAATTTCAATTTTTTTCTGTTTTGGTCAAGAAAATTGATAGCAGCACTTGAACTACTGGTTCTTAGTGTACCACAGGGGTAAACTATCCCAAGTGGAGCCACTGTTATCACCAAAAAAAAAAATTCAAAGCATCATTGTGTCAAGTTTTTTTTTGGTCATGATTCAAAATTGGGTTTGGAAGTCAATTTAGGATTTGGTCAAGGGTAGGTTAGATTTTCATAAGTTCAAAGTCCATCCTTAAGTTCAAATAAAGTATTTTTAAAGGTCCATTCATTGTCAAGTATCCATTATTTACATTTGTGGGTAATTTCCTAAAGTTTCATGTCAAAACTGGTCAATTAGCCAAGAAACCTTGTTTTCGTAGCGCCACTAGTTCAAAAAAGTTGATTTGCACTACGAAAGCGATAATAGTTTTGTAGCGCAAATAGGGAAAAATACACTGTCGGTGCTATGAAAGCATGGTTTCTAAACTGTCTTTTCATTTGAGCTGAAATATGTCAGAATCCGTTGGGAAATGGTAGTTTAGTGGTATGATGAGTCAGTTAATGATGCGATTCAGTGTACGTACCCACATTGTAGTCATCATGGTCATGATAGGGTATGAATGAGGCATCATTCAGTTATGAGATGACATTTTAAATTCAAAATCTTTCCTAATTGGTCATTCTTCCATTCGAGTGTCTAAGCTCTGAAGTGTCAAGCCAAACCTGTGGTTGTTCCATACAAAGGTTTTCTACATCTTAATCAAGCAAGGTTTCTGTTTCACATATTCAAGCAAGGCTGATTCAATTTATCAAGTGAGGATGACAGGTTTTCTACGAAGTATGGCAGAGGAAAAGAAAGTCCACAGAGGGGGACACTGCTTGAGACATGAGCCTGAAGATATGAAGGCAATAATTGAAGACCCAGCAATGATGGAGGCATTCAGAAGAGTAGGTTGTCTTCGGTTTAGTGAAAAGTTGCAGGGTTGCCACACACAGGTTTCCAAATAATTTGCCTCAAACTTCAATGGAACAACTACCAAGGTTGGGATGCCAAGTGTGTCAATTACACTAGAGATTATATTTATTGTTACAGAGATAACAAGAGGCCAAGAAAATTGGTTCAAAATTTTCAAATTTGATATGGAGCCATGCAAAGAGTTCATGAAACCTGAGTATGCAAATATGGACCTCAATAATGCTATCCCTAGAAGTTGCATCAAAGACACTTATGCAAAGTTATTGTTCAACATTTAGAGGTATTTTACATGTGAAGGCAGTTATCATAAGGTTTACACATATCATTTCAAGCTGCTTCTGCATTTCACTGGTAATATTTCACTTGGTTTGCCCTTTTATTTGCTTAGGAGTCTTGCAAAAATGGCTGATAAAGTACAAGCCAAATCTGAAGGTTGTGAAACATCTTTATTTCATCATGGTTTGATGAAGTTATTGATTTTGAATGAGCTTCAGAAGATGGGTAGGGATTGGTCATCCTTTTTGTTTATAAATGGTTTTGAGTTGGAAACCCTAACTCCTACTAGAAAGCCTAAAACTAAAGGAACTCCATCACCACCAGTAGTAGATTCTAGTCAACCTGTGGTTGCAAAACCAAAATAATTTGCAAAGCTGAAGCCAAGGAAAAAATTTGAGAAAAGGACAGAGCAGACACAAGTGCTTGATACACCAAATCCATCACCTGCAAAACAGAGGTCAAAGATTTTCAAAGAGGCAAAACATAAACAAGATGTCAGCAAGCAGGAAATCAAAAGAGTAACAAGAAGCCAAGAAGTGGCATTAAAGGGAAAAAACAAAGTTGCTACAGATACAAAGGACAACCCTATAATGAAGGGAAATTTAGATGACATTCTTCATGCAATTGACAGAGAGGAGACACCCATAGTTCAAGCTGAGTTCATTGGAGAAGATGAACATAAACAGAAAAATGCTAAGTCTACAGAGAACCAAGAAGGGAAAAGAAGAAATGACAGGGTTTCAACATCTTGAGGAGAAATTGAGGTTGGAAAACCAAGAAATTGCTATGATGAGAAAGAGGGCTAGAAAGCACAATATTGAGAAAGCAGAGTTTAAAAGAATGAAGGCACTGTGAGAAGGTCAAACTGGTTCTATTTCTAAAAATCCAAGCAGTGCAAAGCAGTTTTTCACATGGACAGTCCCAGCAATCAAGGAAGCCAAATTTGTCAGAGTAATGAATATTCACGACTTGGAGCATCAGTTGAAATTGATTCAGTATGAGTTAAAGAAAAAAGGTATTAAAATGACAATCATTGAAGAGTCAAAAGCTAAATCAAGTGAAAATTAAGAAGGGACCTCATGAAGGCTGAAATGAATGTGTTTTCAATTCATATGGCTTTTTGATATGATGGAATCAGTTTTATTTTGAGTTTTGGTACATTTTCAATTTCCATTTTGGAAAATTTTGGACAAAACTGCCCACTCAGCAGTTTCGTAGCACAGACAGTGTAATAAGGGAGAAAAGTGATATGAAACTGCTGTAGCAACTTTTATTGCCCTTTTTCATCAAATTTTGAGTGGTAAAAATATGAATCAAGAACTGAAAATGCTGAGCATGATGTATTTAAAGATAATTAAGTTAGTTTTGGAGGAAAGAGGTCAATATTTTGAATAAAAAAGGGTAAAAGAGCAGCGCTACGAAACTGTGTTGTTTTCGTAGCGCAGTCTATTATAGCTCATTTGAACAATTTGAAGATGGTTTTCGACAGCTTGAGTTTAGGGAGGATTTTTGGTAGGTGTTTCTTCAATTTCTAACAGCAAAGGACCTCGAAATAATGAGTTCATGATGGTCAGAATGTTTCAAGAGTGAAAAGGACCCTATACCTAGGAAAGAAAACAGGGGACTGTTTCCTACTTTGATGGAGGTCAGCATTATGGTCATAAATATTTGAAGCCTATCATCCAGATTCAACCATGTGTGAATACATTTGGAAAATGATGTAATTTAGTTTAGATAAGGTTGTTATGGATAGAGATAAGGAGTTTGGATCCTATTTGTAATAGGACTGTTTAGTAGATTAGCTGTCTTTTTGTAATAAATACCATGTCATATGGTTATGCAAGGTGTCAAGAGTCAGGAATTCGATGTATCTAGCACAAGATAAGATTATCTCATGTTGTAAATGGTATATAAAGGACCAAGAAGTCGAATGTATCAAGGTTGGATATTTTTTGGCAAAAGACTGTGTTTATTGTAATTGACTGGTTTTCAGCTAATACAGGAGATTTCTACTTAACCAACTTGAGATTCATAAGGAGTTTAGTGTGTTCTTATTCTATTTGCATCTCTCTATTATCCCATTGCAATGGATTTTTTCTATGTTACTCATAATTCATCTTTGATTCTCTGACTTCCTATATAGATGAACTCACTGTGTTTTTTTTTTTTTACAGTTTAACATGTGTATCTCTTGACTATAACTCTGATATGCCTCAACTTCCATGTTAAGTAGATTTATTGTTTTTCTGAAACTATTTTGACTCCATAAGCCCAAAGTGTACTTGATGATGTGATTTTCAATCTACATTTATCATCTATCTGATTATAACCCCACATAGATTTAGCCATATATATTTTTATCAAAATCATTAACCCTTGAGAGAGCCCTCTCAGGTTGAGGAGGCTAAGCCTCAATCAAAAGATTGGTTTGAAACAGTTACATGAGATTGATTTGATTAGCAGCCTGTCAGGTCCAATTTTGTGATAACACAAGGATTGAAACAATCATATTTAGAAATTTTGAAAGAGCCAATCTAGTCAAATCAAGATGACAATGACCACCTTCAAGGAGAATGAGAAATTGGGTGATTCATCCAATTTTTCTGCATAGAAAATTAGGTTGGAAATCATTATTAATAACAATGATGTTTTGGACTTCATTTAAGGAAATGTACCTGAGCCTCCTGAAAATGCATTTTTTACCATCAAAAGTGAGCATAAGAAATGTGAGAATAAAGCAAAGAAAATTATAGTTGATGGTTTACAAGACAACTTGCTTGCACGTGTTAGAAACTTGAAAATGTCCAAGGACATGTATGATAAGATAGAAGGTATGTATGAGGTCAACAATTTTAATGAAATCATCACTTTGAAATATCAACTCAAAGACACTAAGATGAATAAAGGAGAGTCCATACAATCTTACATAATGAGGATATATCGTGTTAGAGGTCAATTGATAATAGTTGGAGAAGTTATCCGTGATAGGGAACTAGTGGTCGTGACTTTAAGAGGTCTCCCTCCTATTTGGGAAACATTCATCACTACTATTAGCAACACAAATTTCCTTCCTTCATTGTATGAGATTGTTGGAAAGCTCACTCAAGAAGAGTCCAGGATGATAGGAAGAGGAAGGATTCAAAAGCATAAATAAGGAAAACCCGTTGTATTTATTGCTCATGATAAAAAGAAGAAGAAAGGGAAAGGAAGTCCATCAAATTCAAGAAATCCTCCTCCTCGAAATCAAAATAAAAGGAAAGAATACTCGCATATTGAATGCTACAATTGTAACAAGAAGGGTCATTATGCTCGAGATTTCCCCGAGAAGAATAGTGGACCCCGTTATAATACTAGAAGAAACAACAACATATTTAATGATCAAAGGAGGAGAGATGATCGAAGGAATGACCGTGATTGAAGAAATGATAGAAGAATGAGATATGCTCCAAGTGATCATGAAGAATATCATCGTCCATAAAAGAATTCAAAATTCTCCAAGTATGAAAGTAATGTTGCAAATAAATATGAATATATCCTTATTTCCGCTCTTACTAGTTCATCTCCTCCAAATTCCTGGGATAGTTGGTTGGTTGATAGTGGGTCCACTCATCACTTCTCTAGTTACAAGGAATTTCTCTCTAAATTTGTAGAGAGAGAATCAAATTTGAAAATTATTCTTGGAGACAACTCCACTCATCATGTCAAAGGCTTTGGATCCGTCAAATTTCATTTGAATTCTGGGGAATCTATTATATTGCATGGTATAATGTATGTGGCTGGGTTGAAGAAAAATTTGGTATCAATTTCTACTCTAGAAGACAAAGGGATGAGTGTTTTCTTCATTAAGGAAAAGTTCTTACATGGTGTTTAGTCAATTTAGTGTTCCTAAATTGTTAACATTAATTATCAACCAGGGCTTGTAACTTTGATCAAGTGTGGTGCACTATATGTGCTTAAGAAACCCACTCCTTACTTCGTTGTATGTGTTTTTCTCATTGTTTTTTGGGGTTTTGTATTTTTAGTCCTTAGTGTGTTATCCTAGGCTAAAAAGTGAGAATAAATCTAAAGGAAGGAAAAGGAATGTTATGAAACTAAGTTAAAAAGAAATTAAATTTTTATGGACAAATTCAAAGGCCTAGTTCTAGACAAAAAAAATATAAAGCAAGTACTTCAATTAGTAAGTAAACCTAATCCATGGATCTATAACTCAATTGAGATTTGAGAAAAAAAAACATGAAATGCTTTTGATAACTCAAACATTGCATTGAATCTAATCATTTAGCCATTCTTGCAAATCATATTCAGATTCAGTTTCAATCATAATGTCCTTTAAAGAGATTATTAGTTGCAATGGAATGAGGATCTTCTAACTGCAACTAATTAAGTGAATGACAGAAAGAATGAAAATGCTAAACAATTATTGTTTCTATAAGTCACTAACCATTTTAATATCAGATTTGAAAATATGAAAAATGGATTTTACTTGGTTGAACACAACAATTGTCAACTATGAAAGACAGTAAATGAAATCTAACCAATCACTGTACCTGTAAGGCACTAACCATTTAGTTGTAAAGATTTGGTAATATAGACAAACAGTTTTTACTCAGTTGGACACAACAATTGTCAATTATGAAAGTAGCAAATGGAATCTAAACAATCATTGTACCTATAAGTCATTAACCATTCAGTGATAAATATTTGGTAATGTAGACAAATGGTTTTTACTTAGTTGGACACAGTAATTTTCAACTATGAAAGCAGTAAATGAAATCTAAACAATCATTGTACCTATAAGTCACTAACCATTCAGTGATAAAGATTTGGTAATGTAGACAAATGGTTTTTATTGAGTTGGACACAGTAATTGTCAACTATGAAAGCAGTAAATGAACTCTAAAAAATCATTGTACCTATAATTCACTAACCATTCAGTGATAAAGATTTGGTAATGTAGACAAATGGTTTTTACTCATTTGGACACAACAATTGTCAATTTATGAAAGAAATAAACTTAAGCATGAGCAGAAAGAAATACTAAACATAAATTGAAGCAAATCTATCTAAAAAGCATAATAAAAACCTCCTTTAGAAGCAGGGGCCCTCTGCTCCTAAGTTGGTCGACTCCTAGCTTGTTAGAGGTACAATCAAACTAGCATTTGATGACTGAAATTCTTTATTGATAAACTCACAAATCTACATCCCATTCCATCTCAAGCTTTGTTACAAAACATTCTATAATCCTTTCTCTTCTTCTCCTATTTTTCACACCTTTGATAAGAGAAAATTTCCCCTATTTATACAAAAATATGAAAATTTATCTCATTAATGAGAGTCCATGAATCTCTTATTGATCAGTGGTTGTCATTGATGTCAACCCAAGCAGCACCAGGGGCTAACCCAATATTGCATGGGAATTTTGACCTACCAAATTAATATATTCTGGGTTAATAATACTTTTGATGGTTTCTACTTGTCGAGATGTTTCCGTTAATATATGGCACGCCATGTAATTCTTCACGGTTTGAGAGATATTCATGTTTGAAGTTTGTACCCCTAGTTAGTGGGCTAAAACCCCATCGGGTTGGGGCATGGGTCATTGAAAAGTCATAATTAATATTTTTTATGCTCCTAAAATCCCTCCCACGTTCACTTGTTGAAGCCCCTCTCAAATTAATCATTCATATAAATTGTGATCTTCATTTCCTCCTTATGCAAGGGATTCGGCCATCTGAAACAGGTCATCTTGGAATTTTCGCTCTAACTTTCTTTCTACGAAGTTTCAGAAGCTGAAATTTTTATGAGGGGAATTTGAAATCCTGAGGAAGCTATAGTAAAAATTTCAGATCAAGGTGCACAAATTTTTTGGAGATATGATCTGAGTAAGTGAGGGTTTTTGCAGGCTCCTGAAATTCATCTCAAATAAGTTACCTTGGTAAATTCGTCATAACTCACTCTCTGAGTATCGGATTGGAATTTCGTTAAAAGTGACGGATATTAAACAGTCTGAAATTTTTTCTCTATCAATTTCAGAAACAAATGAAGAAACAGTGACACGTGGCATGCCGTACAAGTGCACTCTGCTGAAACAATCCATAATTAGGGCATTGTGAGAGATTGGGTATAACTCTCTCTTCAAGAATCCAAATTGGGTCAGACCTATGGCATTGGAAAGATGACTTAGAGGAATACTACAGGACCAAAATTCAGATATTGAGGATCTGAAATGACAGAGATACACCAGATTCAATATCGAGCTCCTAGAAGGCAAGAAAAAGCTAGATCTTGTGTTGTCAAGGGTTGCAAAGGACTAGACTTTCTATGGCAGAAAAGCAAAGCAAGGTGCAGCAGAGGGTAGAATGATAAGAGCAGAAACCAAGGTGCATAACAGCAGCAAGAAGTTCATCATATGAAGTCTTCAAGTGGGCAGCACTGCATACAATCATTGTAAAGGTATCATTGTACCTAGTCATTGTAAATACATTATTGTACAAATTGTACTAGTATCTATCTGCCAAGGGTTGAAGAGGCAGCGTTGGGAGGTATAGGATCATCATTAGGTGTTTGTGTCAAAGTTGGGGTTATGGTCTAGTATATCTTCTTCTTCTACATCATTCTATATCATTGTAAAGTGGACCATTTTTCCTGGTACGGGAGTCCATTCTTCTTTTATTCTTCTATAGGGTGGTAGGGTGGTGCTAGGGTGAGTTGTAGCTCATTGGGTGTTGGGGCATCCATTCAATTGACTACTGAAGAATCTCAGGCGTTGGAGCGTCCATCCAGTGGGAGCTGTAAAAGAATGCTTTTCTATATTCTAGGAAGTTGGAGCTTTATTTTCAATTGGAGTTGAATATTAAAGAATTATTAGAAAAGCATTAGGTGGTTTTTGTCCCGGAGTGGGTTTCCACCTTAAAAACTGTGTGCATTTGTGTTCCTCTTGTTTAGTGCTATCATTGTACAAACACTGATAATAATTGAAGATTAACTAATGCTCTAATTGAAAGGAATATTGATTCACCACCCCCCCCCCCTCAGTATTTCCAACATCTCTCCCTCTATCTCTAGAGTTACAATCAAAATAGGAAATGATAAGACATATGGTCTCTTATAGTTTCAATACAAATAGGAAATGAGACACATATCCTCATGATCCCATGATTTTCTTCACTCAAATTCGAATTTGGTTTTGGGAGGCCACATAAAGGTCTTTTAGAAGCTTCCTTTTGACCTACACATGTCACAAAACTCATAACACGTATATAGATATATGAAACTATGTAAATTTTCTAGTTTCTAATCATAAATTCACTTTAAACACATAAAATAAATAACTTTGGAAGACAACGATCCTAACCCATATATTTATGAAAATGGCTACTTGATGTAGGGTTTTAGGTCAAATATTTATGAAATGAGAGCTGAATGGTTATGACATAATGGAAATGTATGAATATGGAAAATAATTTTTGAGACTCAGCACATGGCCCATTGGATCATATATGAAAGATGCAATCACTTTGGGAACAAGATATGAAGGACTCTACAGGGTCACTGGAAGGCCACTATTGGCATTGGTTCATAATACAAATAATCTAAGTGAATTATGGCATCGAAGGTTAGCTCATCTTCATTATGATGCACTTTCGAAATTGGATAAATTGGTCTCTGGGATTCCAAAGGTTCAAGCTCAAAATGATGGAGTATGTCTAGGATGTCCCAGTGGAAATATGACAATGGGTTCATTCCCCTCTAGTGAAAGAAATACAAATGACATCCTCCATCTCATTCACTCCTGCTTGAGTGGTCTGATGCACGTACGCTCTCTTGGTAACCATCTCTATTATATCACCTTCATTGATGACTTTTATAGAAAGACATGGATATACTATCTGAAGCATAAGGATGAAGCATTTGAAAAGTTCAAGGAATTCAAATCCTTGATCGAAAATCAAACAAGGAAGAAAATTAAAATATTCAAACCTGAAAATGATGGAGAGTACACTTCAAATGAATTCATTGATTTTTACAACAAGGAGGGCATCAAGAAAGAAACAAATACACCTTATACTCCCTTAAAAAATGGAGTAGCCGAAAGGAAGAACAGATCCATTGTAGAAGTCACCCATGCCATGCTCCATGATCAAAAGGTACCAAAGTTTCTTTCAGAAGAAGCAACAAATGTTGTTGTATATGTTCAAAATAGGGTGACTCTTCGAGCATTAGACTACAAAACACTGGAAGAAGAATTCTCATGTGTCCAGCTCGATGTGAGTCATCTCTATATCTTTGGCTACCCCATATACTTTCATGTGTCAAAAGAGAAGAGGAACAAGATGGAAGCTACTAGAATAAAAGGTATGTTTGTTGAGTATTGTGAAAATTATAAAGCATTTAGAATATATATTCATGGTCAAAGGAAAGTTGAAATTCGCAGGGATGTCACATTCGATGAAGATGTCACACTTGCAAAAGCTCGAGACCTTCCTTCGCTTCCTCCTGCCAAGAAGAATGATGAAATGGATACCTTGGATGGCCCGTCAGTGCCCGAATATGAGACCAATATTGTTGATGATCCCATGAATCCCATGGACCCCTTAAATTCTCCTCCTAGTAATCCTCCTACTAGGAAAACACCACTTTGGCTTTGAGACGTGCTTCAGGATGTTGATTATATACATGTGACCGTTTGAATATTATTTAGAGAAAGGAAGAAGCCATGTTGGTACCATGAATATCTTGAAGCCATGAGCAACATGATTCAAGTCGAACCTTCCACATTCAAATAATCTGTAAAAGAACAAGTCTGGAAAGATGTTATGGCCAAAGAATATGAATATATTATGAATAATGATGTATGGGATGTTGTGCCGAGACCGAAGGGGAAATCTGTGGTAAATTCGAAGTGGATATACAATATTAAGCATGGAATTGATGGAAATGTTGAAAAAAACAAGGCCAGGTTCGTGGCTCGAGGATTCTCACAGAAAGAGGGAGAGGATTATCATGACATATTTGCACCTATGGCTCGATATACAACCATTATCTCGATAGTTTTCCTTGCTGTAAGTCAAGGATGAACCCTTCATTAGATGGATGTAAAGACTACATTTCTCCATGACATGCTACAAGAAGAAGTATATTTTGAACAACCACAGGGATTTGACGTAGAGGATCGTAGGACACATGTTTGTAGATTGACAAAGGCATTGTATGGTTTTAATCAAGCCCCAAGAACATGATACGCCCGCATAGACAATCATTTACTGAAGCTGGGATTCACAAGAATCAATGTCGATCCTAACCTCTACTTCAAGGTAGTCCAAGTTATGTCACTGATATTTGTTTTTTATGTTGACGACATATTCCTGACAAGTAGTGAGTCTCTGATGATGGAATATAAGAGGGAGATGACCTCTAAATTCGAAATGAAGGACCTTGGACTCGTGCACTACTTTCTAGGCCTTGATGTATGGAAAAGGCCCGGTGAGATTTTCCTTTCACAAGGAAAATATGTTGTGAAATTGCTGGAAATTTTTGGGATGACTGAATGAAAGTCTCTACCCACACCGATGGAAATAAACTTCAATAAATTATGTGGAGAAGTTTTAGGACCTGATTTGGCGAATCAATCCTAGTTTAGATAGTTGATTGGGGCTTTTATGTTCCTTGTGAACACCCGTCTGGACATATGCTACGTAATGAACATGTTGAGTCAATTCATGACCAAGCCTCTTCATGCACATTGGACAACTGCAAAACACATATTGAGATATTTGCAAGGGGCGATTACACTTGTTCTTAGATACTCTGCTGAAGATTTCCAACTTCATCGATCCACCGATGTTGATTGGGCAGAAAATGTTATCGACAGGAAAAGTACCTCTGGATGATTTTTTAGTATTGGTTCTGCCATGATATCTTGGATTAGCTGAAAGTAGAAGTTCATATCATTGAGTATCGTCGAGGCAGATTATGTTGCCGCTAGCATGGCTAGTTGCGAAGCAGTTTGGTTGAGGAAGCTCTTTGGAGAGCTATTTGAGCAGGTTCTAGATGTTAGCTAAGGTGTGTCAGTGATCAAATGAATCTTTCAGTTTTTTTCCATAAATTCATAGGTCAAATTTTTTTACTTTTTCGAACCAATCTCAAAATATAATTTTTATTACTAAAGATTTATAAATCATGTATGTTTCTCCTTCATTTCATTTATCACAGCCTTCATGTCAAGGTCATCACCATCATCAATTTCAAGGTCACCATCTCCATCATCATCACTGAAGAGGTCTAGGGTTAGGTTACTCCATTTCATATAGGTCATTGTCTAGGTCCATGCCTGCCTTTGAAAAATCTTCAAATTTTCATTTAAAATAAGGCATCAACCCTCCATTCCATTCATAAAACCCTAATGAAGGAGAAAGAATTTTTATGAAGATGAAATAAAAGTCACCTCTCTTGTTTCATATGGCTCAAGTTCCAAAACAATGTCAAAGAGATTCATTCTTGTCTCACCGTTTCATGAAAAATTGAAGAATTTTGTCTCATTGTCTTATTTAACGACCAAAAAAGTCATCTTGATTTTCAGAGCTTCAAAAGAGGTCATTTTGACTCAATGTCTGAGTCAAATGCAAAGGGAGTCATTTCCAATATCAAAGACACCTTATCTTCTTTTAAAAGAGTCATTTCCAATTGTGAAAGTTCAGAGGTGTGAAAGTTCAAAGGTCTTACGAAAAGCAGTCTTGTTGTCTTATTTGAAAGGATACATTTGTCTCATTGTATCATTCAAATGTTTATAAAGTCACCTCAATTGTCAAAGAGTGAAAAAGAGGTTCATTCTGCCATCATATTTCATTCGAAGGTGCAAAAAATCCATTTTTAAGTGCAAAAAGGTCAAAAAAGTTATTTTAAATGTCAAAGGGAAAAGGTAAAGGGTCATATTCATCTTATAAAAGTCAAATGAAACTTCATTTTATTCATTGTTACCCTTTTCATGTAGGTGAGAGCATCTCTTCACCTCACTTACCCTCCATAGTATCTAAACTCCAAAATCTAAGGCTCAAATTCACTTTAAAACCCTTTTGTTACGCTTATGGGAGCTTGTGTTACTCTTTTGGCTCAGTTTTTAGGCTTTCGGGTCAAACTGTTACATTTCTGGGTGAAGTTGTTATGCTTTTGTGCCTCTTTGTTATGCTTTTGTGCCTTGGTGTTACGCTTTTACCTTTGTTGTTACGCTTCTGGAAAAGAAGCAATTTGTGGTTTTTGGCTTCGAAAACCTCCAAATCAACTTAAATCTTAGATCCTTTACTTTGTGTAGCCTCATACAAGGTAAGTCTCCATTCTCATGTTGGTGTTCCATCAAATTTTGAAGGCTTGAAAGCATTTCATGCTCATTTTATGATTATCTCCATGATTTCACTGTCCTTACATAAAAAATTTAAAAAAAAAAATATTTTGACAAACCTGAACCTACCATATTTTACCTAAACCCTAACTCCACCATATAAACCGTAAAAAATACATCATATGCTTCACCTACACTACCATCCATAACATGTTTTATACAATCAAACCCCCATTCTAGCTTTTCAACACAATGAAAATAGTCAAAATAGAGGTTGACTTTGTTTTATGGTTTTGACTACCCTACACCCAAATATTTTCCCACATTAAACTTGCACTGTGGAGCTAAGGTGCCATACCGCTCACTGAAATTTTATCAAAATTTTTAATTAGCTCCATGGCCCTCAAAACATCAAAAGCACTTTTTCACAAGTTTTTCCCATAGACTAAATTTGGAATTTCCTATGTTTTGAGGTTTTTACCACCCTAAACTTATCCATTTACCTTCATTCCACTTTAATTGTGGATTTAAGACACTACCCTGTCCACTGAATTTGTCTAAGAATTTTTACTTTACCTCATGACCCCCATTTCATCTGTTAGGTCCCTATATTACTAGTATAGTCCCTTATTGTTGTTATTTTAACCCCCTTATTGTTATTATTGTACCCCTGTAACCCCCATATTGTTATTATTGTGCCCTTAAATTATTATTGTTAGGTCGGCTAGGATTACATTGTGGCCCCATGGACTCCTATATATAGAAAGGAGGTTTTATAATTTGTATCATCCAAGACTTGTTCATTCATGTAATGTATTGGAGGTTTCCCCCTTGAAGTGGCTTATTTCTAAGGCGTTGATATCTCTTTTCTTCTATTTTTGGAGCTGGTTTCACAACATTTGGTATCATAGCTTTGGATTCTAGAGTTTCGCTGCTCCAAACATTTCATCCTGGCATTTTCGCTATAAATGTTTTTCTACAAAGTTTCATAAGCTGAAATTTTTAGAGTGCGAAGCCGAAATCTCGAGGAACATCGTCGCAAAATTTCAGAGCTTGCACTAGTAAAAAATGATGAAATTAGTGACTAGGTGACTAAAAAAGTTAGTCACCACAATTATTTCAAGTGAATTACTACTAAATTTGAGCAATTTTAAGTGACCGAACTAAAAATGACTAACTTAAATGACTAATTTAGTCTAGGGATAAAATATACGACTAGATAATAAGTGACTAAACTAAAAACGACTAACTTAAAATGACCAAATATACAACTAGACAACAAAATTGAGATAACCAATTAATGACTAAGCTAAAAAATACCAAAAGTTGGTCGCGTTATAAGATACTGTAAATTAGCTACTATTAGTCACCGACCGAAAAATAGTCGTTTATATGCAAATTTTAGTCGTTTTTTTAGTAACTAATTAGCAATTTTGTACTAGTGTTGGTTTACTGCAACATTTTCGGAGATATGATCTGTGGAAGTTAGGTCTTTTTGCAGGCTCTTGAATTTCACTTAAAAAGGTCATCGCGGAATTGTCGCTATACCTTTTTTTCTGCGAAGGTTCAGAAGCTGAACTTTTTAGAGCGTGAAGCTTAAATCCCAAGGAAAAACGTCGCAAAATTTCAGAGCTTGGTTCATAACAGTTTTGGAGATATGATCTGTGGAAGTTAGATCTTTTTCAGGCTCCTGAATTTCATCTCAAAGAGGTGATTGTGGGAAAAGATTCATAACTCTCTCTCTGAGCATCTGATTGGAATTCTGTAAAATTTGACTGGAAGTACACGGAATGTAGTTTCTTTTCTATAAATTTTAGAGCCAGAGGAGAAAACAGGGACACGTGGCAAGTCGTACAGGTTCGCTCTACTGAACTAGTCCATAATTAGGTCATTGTGGGAGATTGGACATAACTTTGTCTTGAAGAATCCAAATCAAGTCAGACTTGTGGCATTTGAAAGAAGCTTCAGGGGACTACTACAAGGCTTAATTTCAGATATTGAGGATCTGCAAGTATATATATATATATGTCAATTTCAATATCGAGCTCCTCAAAATCAAATAAAAGGTGTGTATTTATTTTTTCTGAATTGCATAAGTCTTGTTTGAAGAACCAAGTTGAATTGATTCCAAGAGAATATTAGAGAATAGATATCAGTATTGGATTATAAAATGGCCCCTAAAAAGAATTCAACACACATTAAGCCTTTATAAGGCTCTACTATGACTCATGAAGACGAAGAATGGCAACATGACATATCAAAACTACAAGAGCAAGTGCAACAAATTTCACTCTCGCAAAGAGAAACAAAAAATGACATGGAATTTTTGAAGAAAGGCGTGGAAACTAAGATGGATGGTTTGAAGAAAGGCGTGGAATCTAAGATGGATGGTTTGAAGAATGGCATGGAAGCTAAGATGGATGGAATGGAAGCTGGCATGGAATCTAAGATGGATGACATGGAAGCTAAGATGGAAAACATGAATAATGATCTAAAATCAGACATGGAAGGTTTGAAAATGTTGATACAAGAAATGTTTCATAAGAATGAAAAGATAGTAGAGGAAACTCATGATGAGAACAAAATAAATGTTAATTGTTATTTCATAAACTCTAATGTTGGAGGGAAGAACCACCATATTCCAAAAATGGATATGAGGAAGTTTGATGGAAATGATCCTGTAACATGGATACTACAAATGGAGCAATATTTTGATCTCAATAATGTGCAAAACACACAAAAGGTATGCATTACAACTTTACATTTAGAACAAAATACATTTGTATGATATCGATGGCTTTGCCCCCGTAAAAAAAATTGTCACTTGGTCAATTTTTACGAAGGAAATGATAACACATTATGAGGATACAAAGAACAACACTTTCTTTAGCCAATTGATAAATCTCAAATAAAAGTGTTTAGTCAGGGAGCGCATTGAGGACTTCCAAACATTGAATATAAGGGTAACTGGTATTTCAGAGGAACACAAGATTGATCTCTTCATAGGTACTTTAAAGGATAACATCCAACATGAGGTTTGTGTTTTGGAACCTGATTCATTGGAGAAGGCATTCAGGTTGGCAAGAAAAATTGAATGTAAAATTATGGCGACAAGGAAGCCTACCACTCACTTCTATAAAGATGGAAGTGTTGCTAATCCTAGATTTCCACAACCCACAAGGTTGACACCACAACAATTGGAAGAAAAAAGAGAAAAAGGGATTTGCTACAATTGTGATAGAAAATACACTAAAGGTCATAAGTGTGCTGAGAAGAAATTATTTTACATATATTGTGAACAGGAAGAAGAAAATGAACAAGAAGAGGATATACACCAAGAACCAGCCGTAGAAGAGGAAGAAATGAGTTCGACCATATCGTGTAATGCATTGGCAGGAATTACCACTCCTCAAACTCTCAAGATAGAAGGAAATATCAAGAAGAAAAAGGTAATAGTGTTGATTGATTCGGGTAGCACCCATAATTTTATTCATTGTAAGGTAGCCAAGGAATTGAATTGTTTCCTATACCCAGCACCAGAATGTCAAGTGATGGTTGCAAATGGAGGAACTATAAATTGCTCTGGAAAATGCCATAATATCAAGCTAGCCATGAGGGAATATGTATTGAATAGTCCAATGCTTTTCATTCCTATGGGAGGTGTTGATGTCGTACTAGGAGTACAATGGTTATAATCTTTGGGGATGGTAGCTTTTAATTTTGAAGAAATTTTCTTGATTTTTTTTTAAAAGGAAGGGAAGTCGAATTATGGGGTATTGCAGGGATGTCGGGAAAGATAATAAGCTCTAATGTTATGACAAAGATTCTAAAGAAAGAAAGATGAGGTGTAATTGCAAAATTATGCTCACTAGAAGTTCCAACATCAAAATCATCTATTTCTGCAGATCTCCAAAAAGTATTGGGAAATCATTCCAAGGTGTTTGAAACTCTCAAAGGGCTCCCACCTATTCGTGATCATTATCATGCTATTCATTTGATTTCAGGAAGTGTTCCTCCAAACATCAGGCCTTATAGATATCCTTAGGTCCAAAAGAGCGAAACTGAACATATGATTGCAGATATGTTAGAGGCGGGTATAATTCAACCTAGTCAAAGTTCTTTCTCTGCTCCTGTAGTATTGGTACACAATAAGGATGGATCATGGCGCATGTGTCTGGATTATAGGGAGCTCAATAAGCTCACCATTAAAGATAAATTTCCCATTCCTGTGATTGATGAATTATTGGATGAATTACATGGAGCAATTTATTTTACCAAGTTGGATCTTCGTTCGGGATATCATCAAATTAGAATGAAGACTGAAGATATTCCAAAAACAGCATTTCGAACTCATGAGGGTCATTATGAATTTTTGGTCATGCCTTTTGGCCTTACCAATGCACCTTCTACATTTCAAGGGTTGATGAATTCCATTTTCAAACCCTTCCTTAGAAATTTGTGCTAGTATTTTTTGATGATATACTAATCTACAGCAGGTCTTGGAAGGATCATGTTGAACATGTTGACAGGGTGCTCAAACTATTGCGGGAGAAACAATTATATGCAAAAACATCCAAATGTTTCTTTGGAGTACAAGAGGTGGAATATCTGGGTCATATTGTATCTCACGAGGGTGTTAAAGTAGACCCTAACAAAATTAAAGCCATTAAGGAATGGAAAGTCCCCACAACCATAAAGTAGTTGCGAGGATTTCTCGGGTTAACGGGGTATTATCGCAAGTTTGTTAAGAATTATGGGAGAATAGTAGCACCTCTAACAACATTATTGAAGAAAGATGCATTTTCATGGACTCCTGAAGCAACTAAGGCCTTTGAGCATCTTAAAGAGGCAATGTGCCTAGCACCGGTCTTAGCTACGCCGGACTTCACAAAAACCTTTATTGTGGAATTTGATGCCTTAGGAAATGGAATTGGTGCCATTTTAATGTAGGAAGGAAGACCCATTGCTTTTGAAAGTCTTCCAATCAAAGGAAAGTATTTAAAAAAACCTATTTATGAGAAGGAAATGTTAGCAATACTGCATGCACTAAAGAAATGGTGAACTTACCTAATGGGAAGACACTTCAAGGTAAAAACTGATCATGATAGTCTTAAACACTTTTTGGAACAAAGACTATCTTCAGAAGAGTAGAAAAAATGGGTCACAAAGATGTTGAGTTATGACTTTGAAATAATCTACAAAAAAGGAAAGCTTAATGTTGTTGCAGATGCACTCTCAAGAAAGAATGAAGAGGTGGAAGCATTGCTTTGTGCCATTTCTATTATCCAACCAGATTGGATAACCGAAGCAAGAGATGAATGGAAGAAGGATGAAGAAGTGTGGACACTCATTCAAAATTTGCAGCAAGATCCTAGTAAATCTGATACATTTAGTTGGAAAAATGATTCCTTATGGTACAAAGATCACTTATATATTTGTAATAATTCCCAACTAAAACAAAATATTCTTTTGGAATTGCACACTTCTCCATTAGGAGGACACTCGGGATTTTTAAAAACTTACCACAGGGTGAAGAAATATTTTTTTGGGATGGCCTTAAATATGATATTCAAAAGTTTGTGGCGGAATGTTTGGTTTTCTAGCAAAATAAAGTTGAGACAATTAAGACCCCAGGTCTTCCACAACCTTTATCCATTCCAAGTCAACGTTGGAAGGAGATTCCAATGGATTTTATCACAGGTTTACCTAAGTCCGAAGGAAAGAGTGTCATCATGGTGGTAGTTGACAGAGTTACCAAGTATGCACACTTTTGTGTATTATCTCATCCATTTAAAGCAAGTACAGTTGCTACTACATTTATGGAAACAATTCAAAATCTACTTGGGAACCCAAGGGTTATTGTGAGCGACAGAGATCCCATTTTTACTGGAAAGTTTTGGATAGAGTTATTTTCTTGCTTGGGTACTCAATTAGCTCATAGCTCATCTTATCATCCTCAACTCAATGGTCAAACTGAGATAGTAAATAAATGTTTGGAAGGATATCTTCGTTGTTTTGTATTTGATAAACAAACACAATGGGTCAAGTGGTTACCTCTCGCTGAATAGTGGTATAACACTTCCTTCCATACTACAGCAAAAATGACCCCATTTATGGCACTTTATGGATATCATCCACCATCCATCACATCATCTTTAAGATAAAATTCAAAGGTTCATGCAGTGGAAGATCACATCGAGCATTAACAAGAAGTTCTCCAACTCTTAAAGGATAACCTGAATTTGGCACAAAATCGAATGAAACAACAGGCAAAACAACATCGCAATGAGAGAAGTTTTGATGTAGGAGACTGGGTATTTTTACGCCTACAACCATACAAAAAAATGTCCCTCAAGCAAGCTAAGAAGGATAATAAATTATCGCCAAAGTACTATGGTCCTTACAAGGTGCTGCAAAACATTGGTACTATGGAATACAAATTGGAGCTTCCTGCTTCTTCATGAGTGCGTCCAGTTTTCCATGTTTCGTGCTTAAAGAAGGTTATAGGTGAAAATCTTCCAGTTCAAACAATATTTCCAGAACTTGATGAGGAAGGAAAAATTATTTTGGAACCTGAAGCGGTCATGGAAACAAGAACTCAAGAGCTACAGAATCGATTAATTTCAGAGTATATCATCAAGTGGAGAAACTTACCCACTGAAGATTATACATGGGAGGATGAGAATTTTATACAGAAGCACCCAGATCTACTCAAGCGTTGAGGACAACACTTTTTTGAAGGAGAGGGGCATGTTAGGTCCCTATATTACTAGTATAGTCCCTTATTGTTGTTATTGTAACCCCCTTATTGTTATTATTGTACCCCTTTAACCCCCATATTTGTATTATTGTGCCCTTAAATTATTATTGTTAGGTCTGCTAGGATTACATTGTGGCCCCATGGACTCCTATATATAAAAAGGAGGTTTTGTAATTTGTATCATCCAAGACTTGTTCATTCATGTAATGTATTGGAGGTTTCCCCCTCCAAGTGGCTTATTTCTAGGGCATTGATAACTCTTTTCTTCTATTTTTGGAGCTGGTTTCACAACATCATCTCACCAACTGACCGTACTATTGCACAAGCTATTCTCACAATAAAAATTGGGAATTTCCTATGTTTTAGAAATTTTGACACCTTCCTCACACTCATTTTCCCTCATTCCACCTACAAATTGAAGCTAAAACTCAACAAAACCTACTCAATTTTTTCTATAATTTTTTCTCAACTTCAAAACCCTTCATTTCATCCACTAAACTCACACTTTCCTACACTCTCTTTTTCCAGATTTCCATTCATTCACTCATTCCACCAAAACACTAGGGTTTTCATCCTTTCAGTGATAAAAAAGATGGATAGTGAGAATAACAACTACAAGAAAGGTCACCGTTCTAGGCTTCATCAAACTCACAGCCATGGTGTCATTTTTAGATGTTTGTGGTCATTTGTTAGAGTTTACATTTCACATTGGGACATTTGTCTTCAAAATCACTTTCTGAAGTAATGGAGATTAATTTTAAAAGATTGAAAGAGTTTTCTTTCAATCATAGGCCATAGAAAAAAAACCTCCTTCTGTTTATGCACAGGTGTTATGGTTTGAGATAAATTCCAACAATACACTTGCTCCAGGTCATTTTCTGCAATTATGGACAAGTTGTTTTCAAATCAACTTTTCAGGGATTCGGAATAGGCTTTTGTGGTGCTTAATGACTCTATTTTTTAGCCGAAAACCTAATATTTCCATCCATACCACTTTTAGCCACAAACTCCTCTAGGAAGACCTCCAAAATCCCTCTCAAAGGACTTTGTTACACTTCTAGAACACTTTGTTAAGATTTTGGAGTAACCTTGGGAGGAAGAACTTTTGAAGGCCTTCCCGTAGGTGATTTTAAAAAATTCAAGATGTTATAGAAACTAGACACACAGGGCTAGTTGACCATTTTTTTTAGAAGTGGATTTGGACTCTTAAAAGTTCCTCCAAAGTTTTGTTGCGCTTCTTAAAATTGTTTTTACTCTTCTGTCAGAAATGTCACAAATCAACATTGGATTTCTCAAGACACTTTTCAAGATCAGAAATGGTCACAAATTCGAGGCAATGTTATCCTATGAGTTATCATTAGATTTATTGGGTTGGTTTTGGCTTCCTATCATGATGGAATATGTAATTAATGTAAGGGACAAACACTCCTAGTTTGTAGCTAAAATTTAGGGAATGGTTTCTAACCTCCCTAGAAGCTAGGAAATGACTCATCTTTTGCATGTATGATCCATTTTGGATGAGATTTCGACCTGATGAGCTGTCATAGTCTATATTTTTTATAAGTAGACTGTCTTTTGTCTTTTGTGGGGTTGAATAGTTTCATATTGCCGTGGATCTCTTGTAATCAGCTTGTGGAATGAAATCAGAGACATATTTGTAGGAATTGTACTAAGATACTTGTGGTATGCTTTGGAGCATCTATGTTTATCATGTATGTTATCATTTTATGCTTAATACCATGTATTCTTCTTCATATATGTTTATCTTGTAAGTTTGAGAGCATAATTCATGTTTATGCATGCTCTGTTTTAGACAATATTCACCATATGATGTTTATTCGCTTCTAAATTAAACGAATTCACCTCAGTGCTCATTCAAACTCTCCTTCATTTTCATCCTATACTCAATGACTGAATAATATTCTTTCAAACAACCTATCTTGCCTTGCATATTCTCTGTTGGTTCACCTTGAAATTCAAACCTAGAAAACCTTATATACATTCCATTCACTGAATTTTCTATCTAGCATTCAAAACATCAAACAAATTCTATTTATTAAGCTTACATACCTAGCCTAAATTAATTACATACTCAACCATTCATTTGACTGCTAAAAGTGATAAAGAGAGAGCCCTCTCAGGTCTATGTAAGGATAGCTACCTGGCCTAAATTTTGGTCTGTGGTTACCTTTCTCCAATCCTATTGTCAAGCTTGGGAATTTGGGGAGAGTGATAACATTCTTGGCGCTGTTGCCAGGGAGAAAAGGTTAAATCTTTCCTGGGAAATAATGAAAAAGATTAGCTCTGATTTTTTATGGTGAACAGTGGTAAGGCACAAGAAAGGTTGTGCATCTTTCACCTGGTAACTTCAGTGTCAAAGAATCCAAATGTTTAGATTTTTCATGGCGACTCCACTGTTCAAAAACTGGTAGCTTGAAGAACTTCTTAGTGACTTCACCGATTTAAATATGGATTCCACTGCTAGAAGGTATGCCCCTATGAACCGTGCTTACAATATTGGTTTTCCAAATCAAATTCCTTGCATATATTGGAAATTTATCTACCCAAATTCATAGATGGAAATGAGGATGAGGCTATTTTGCATCTAATAAAATTTCATTGGCATATACATAAGATTGGGATTAGCTTTCATGAGGATTGTTTGATGAAAATTTTTATGGGTGCCTTGAAAGGGAAAGAAATATCACAGTATGAAGGGTTGAAGCCAGGTAGATTATTATCTCTTAAATATTTTCACACAACATTCTTTGATTTTTATGGAAAGTCTCGCCATTCATTCTTGTTGTTCAAAGACTGTTGTGAATCCTGTGATATTCAATACCTTGAAAAGGCTTTTGGAGATGAAGAGTGTCTGGATTGTGAGATCATAGAGGTCCTTCATGAATATTCTTCTCAATAGAAAATAACAGAGATTAGTTTCCTTGATACAAAGGATCATTCTTATCACGCATCAACTCCTTTTCTTGATGATGAAACGGATCTACATCCTAACAATCAAGTTATATCCCATGTAGTTAAAAAAAAATTGTAGCCTTGTTTGTATTTTCATGATTAGGAGTATGAGAACTCTTTCAAACAAGAAAAGGAGATAGATGATCCACTGGTTTATTCATCTTCTGGATCAATGATTGAGGAAAATCATATTACAAATCCTTTTGAAAATTATTATTTTATGCAGCCTGAGAATGCATCCCAAGACGATGGGATTAAAGGGGAAAGTAGTGAAAAATAAGAGGTTGTTTTAGAGCATTTTTTAGATGATGATCTTCCTCTAGGTTCAGAAATTGAGGAGTCTGCTAAAGAAAACGATTTTGTCATGGATCCTATGGATGTGCACATTTTTTCTTTTGATAATATGGCTACTTCAAACGCAGATTTTCAAGAACAAGCTTCCCTTTCTCCTGGTATTATTGAAGACCCTATTTCCAGTTTGTTACAACTAGTAATGAAGGTTAATGTTGCAGCATTCATTGATGAAGGTGAGCAGTTTCAACACATAGACAAACCAACTATTTGGAAGGATTTTTGTTTTCCTGTTTTAAGCCATCCAGAAAATCTTATGTTGCATGTTCTTCATGATCCTTTGTTCAGATTGTTGCAACCATTTGGGAAGATGAATCTTATTATATTTATGGATCATGAGCACATGTTTAATGGACATTTTTAGTTTCCTATATTTTGTTCCTTTTTCCTACTCAAGGAAAGTGTGAGAAGGATTCAAGAAAGTAGCCATTTGTTGGATTGGTTACACTAGAGGGATCATATCGCATGATTGTATATATATCTTCAATAGGTGGGTGGTTATCATCAGGATTTGAATCCTGAGGTGAAGGAATTAAGATCTCGATGGTTTGTTGCCATAAGTAGGCTCAGTGAGTAGTCAAGTCAGTTTTTCAGTCAAAGTCATTTCCAGATTTAGTTCATCATTTCCAGTTTCTCAAATTTTTTCAAAGTCCAATTTGACTCCATCACCCAATGGTAAGGCTACCTGATCTACCATGTCCTTTACACCTCCTAAAGGAGCTGCCATCTCCAGATGGAGCCAATGTTAGCTCATGTATGTCAGTGATCAAATGACTCTTTCAGTTGTTTTCCATAAAGTCATAGGTCAAAATTTCTTACTTTTTCACACCAGTCTTGGAAAACAATTTTGGTCACTGAAGAAGTCTAAATCATCCATGTTTCTTCTTCATTTCATTTATCGCCACCTTTATGTCAAGGTCATTGCCATAATAAATTTCAAGGTCACCATCTCCATCATCATCACTGAAGAGGTCTAGGGTTAGGTCACTCCATTTCATATAAGTCATTGTCTAGTCCATGCCTGCCTTTGAAAAATCTTCAAATTTTCATTTAAAATAAGGCAGAAACCCTCCATTCCATTCATAAAACCCTAATGAAGGATCAAGCATGTTTATGAAGATGAAATAAAATCCATATCTCTTGTTTCATATGGCTCAAGTTCCAAAAAAATGTCAAAGTGACTCATTCATGTCTCACTGTTTCATGAAAAATTGAAGAATTTGTCTCACTGTCTCATTTAAGGACCAAAAAATTCATCTTGACAGTTAGAGCTCCAAAAGAGGTCATTTTGACTCATTTTCCCGGTCAAATGCAAAGGGATTCATTCCCAATCTCAAAGACACCTTATCTTCTTTTAAAAGAGTCATTTCCAAATGTGGAAATTCAGAGGTGTGAAAGTTCAAAGGTTTTAAGAAAATCAATCATGTTGTCTTATTTTAAAGGAGAGTTTTGTCTTATTGTCTCATTAAAATGTTTATAAAGTCACCTCAAGTGTCAAAGAGTGAAAATTAGGCTCATTATGCCCTCATATCTCATTCGAAGGTGCAAAAAAGTCATTTTAAGTGCAAAATTGTAAAAAAAAAGTTATTTTAAGTGTCAAAGGGAAAAAGGTAAAGGGTCATCTTCAGCTTATAAAAGGAAAAGGAAACTTCATTTTAGTCATTTTCACCCTTTTCATGCAGGTGAGAGAAACTCTTCACCTCACTTACTCAATCCAAAATCCAAGGCTCAAATTCACTTTAAAACCGTTTTGTTACGCTTCTGGGAGCTCGTGTTACTCTTTTGGCTCAGTTGTTACGCTTCGGGGTGAATTTTTTGTGTTTCTGGGTGAAGTTGTTACGCTTCTATGCCTATTTGTTATGCTTTTGTGCCTTAGTGTTACACTTTTACCACTGTTGTTACGCTTATGGAAAAGAAGCAGTTTGTGGTTTTTGGCTTCAGAAACCTCCAAATAAACTTAAAGCTCACTCCTTTACTTTTTGTAGCCTCATACAAGGTAATTATCCATTATCATGTTGGTGTTTCGTCCAATTTTGAAGGCTTGAAATAATTTCATGCTCATTTTATGATTGTCTCCATGATTTTCATTGTCCTTACATAAAAAAAATTATTTTGACAAACCCTAACCTATTTTATGGTTTTCAAGCTTCTTTAGTTATTGTTTTATGAAGATATAAATGATAACCACATAAGCTTGTCCTGAATATGGATCCCCGTTGGGATTTGAAACATCGACCATTGTTTGATCACACTGTGGATAATCTAGAGATCTCTTCATTAAACCCTAACCTACCATATTTGACCTAAACCCTAACTCCACCATATAAGCCCTAAACCATGCATCCTATGCTTCACCAACACATTCCTATCACCTACACTACCATCCATAACATGTTTTATACAATCAAACCCTCATTCTATCTTTTCAACACAGTGAAAGCAGTCAAAATAGGGGTTGACAGTGTTTTAGGGTTTTGACTAACCTATACCCATCCATTTTCCCTCATACCACTTGCACTATGGAGCTAAGGTGCCATACTCCTCATTGAAATTTTATCAAAAGTTTTAATTAGCTCCATGACCCTCGAAACATCAAAAACACTTTTTCACAAGTTTTTCCCACATCTAAATTTGGAATTTCCAGTGTTTTGAGGTTTTTACCACCCTAAACTTATCCATTTCCCTTCATTCCACTTTCATTGTGGAGTTAAGACACTACCCTATCCACTTAATTTTTCTCAAAATTTTTACTTACCCTCATGATCCCCATTTCAGCTCACCAACTTACTCTACTATTGCACAAGCTATTCTCACAGTCAAAAGATGGAATTTCTTGTGTTTTAGACATTTTGACACCTTCCTTGCACTCATTTTCCCTCATTCCACCTAAAACTTGAAGCTAACACACAACACAACATACTAAAATTTTTCTATAATTTTTCTCTGCTTCAAGGCCCTTCATTTCATCCACTAAACTCACACTTTCCTACACTCAGGTTTTCCATATTTCCATTAATTCACTCATTTCACCAAAATACTAGGATTTTCATCCATTCAGTGATAAACAAGATGGAGAGTGAGAAGAAGAGATGCAAGGGAGGTCTCCATTCCATGTTTGAGCCAACTTAGACCCATGGAATCATTTTTAGAGCTTTGTGGTCATTTTTAAGGGTTTACATTGCACAGAGGTACAATTTCACTTCAAAATTAGTTTCTTAAGTAATGGAGATGAATTTTACAAAAGTGAAAGTGTTATTTTTCAATCATAGGCCAAAGAACAAAGCCATCCTTAATTTTATGCACATGTGTTATGGTTTGAGATAAATTCAAACAATACACTTGCTCCAGGCAATTTTCTGCAATTCTGAACAAGTTGTCTTCAAATCAACTCTTCGGGGATTTGGAATAGGGATTTTCCATGCTTAATGACACCATTTCATAGCAAACATCCTAATATTTCGAACCATACCACTTGAAGCCCAAAAATCCTATGGGATGACCTAAAAAATCCCTCTAAAAGGGCTTTGTTACGCTTCTGGAACACTCCATTAAGCCTTTGGATTAAACTTGGTAGAAGAACTTTTGAAGGCCTTCCCGCAGGTCATTTTCCAAAATTCAAGGTGTTCTGGAAACTAGACACACAGGTATATTTGACCGTTTTTCATAAGTTGATTTGGACTCTTAGAAGTGCCTCAAAATTTCGTCCAAAGTTTTGTTACGCTTCTACAAATTGTTTTTACTCTTCTGTCAGAAATGTCACAAATCATCATTGCATTCCTTGGGACACTTTTCAAGCTCAGAAATGGCCACAAATTCGAGGAAATGTTGTCCTATGACTTATCATTAGAGTTGTTGGGTTGGTTTTGGCTTCCTATCAAGATGGAATATGCAATTAATGTAAGGGACAAATGCTCCTAGTTTATAGTTAAAATTCAGGGAATGGTTTCTAACCTCCCTAAAAACTAGGAAATGACTCATATTTTGCATTTATGATCCATTTTGGATGGTATTTTGAACTGATGAGGTTTGTTAGTCTATTTTTTCTATAATTAGACTCTTTTTTGTCTTTTTTTCCTTTTGATAGTCTATATTGCAGTGGAGATCTTGTAATCAGCTTGTTGAATGAAAGCAGAGACATATTTGTTATTTTGAGATACTTGTCGTATGCTTTGGAGCATAGGTGTTTCTCATGTATGTTTATCATTTTATGCTTAATACCATGTATTCTTCTTCATATATGCATATGTTGTACGTTTGAGAGTATAATTCATGTTTATGCATGCTTTTCTTTAGAAAAGATTCACCATATTATGTTTATTTGCTTGTAAATTGAATTTATTGACCTCAGTGCTCAATCAAACTCTCCTTCATTTTCATCCTATAATCAATTAATGATTAATATTATTTCAAACAACCTATCTTGCCTCACATATTCTCTTCTGGTTCACCTTGAAATTCATACCTAAAAAACCTTATATATAGTCCATTCACTGAATTTTCTATCCAACATTCAAAACATCAAAAAAATTCTATTTATTAAGCTTGCATAGCTAGCCTAAAATCATTACATACTAAACCATTGATTTGACTGCTTAAAGTGACAAAGAGAGAGCCCTCTTTAGTCTAGGTATTGTTAGCTACCTGACCTAAAGTTTGTTCTATGGTTACCTTTCTCCAATCCTACTATGAGCCTTGTGAAGTTGGGGAGAGTGATAACACTAGACACTACAGTGATATATTACGAAAACAAGAGTCAGATTAATCTGGAAGAAAACCATGTATTTCATGACAAGTATAAGCACATAGATATCTTATATCACTTCATTCGTGATATGATACAGAGAGGAATCATTCATCTCCATCAAAGATCAACGGATGAGAAGATTGTTGATATTCTCACCAAGGCTTTGTCGAAAGGAAAGTTCATGGTCTTTAGAGAGTAGCCTGGAATGATGGATGTGACCTTTCCTGATAAGGGGCACCACTAATAGAGAAAATTGAGTCATACTCTTCCCCCTTATTTGAACTCCCAGGGTGAGGAATTGAGATATAGGGTTCTAGGGGTTGAAGGAACTCTGGGAAATAAGGGTGTTTCCCCTATATGTTACCTGCAGGGTTGGAGTAGTAGCACACCCTATCATGGTCTTTGTATAGGATACCCAAGTTGGCATCATACCCACAATATTGGGCTTGTTGGGATTATCCCAATCTGTTTGGACAATGGTTGAGGAGGCTTGGAGGCGTGTGATTCTTACCTCTTGGTAAGTCAGGTATCTCGTCCAAGCTAGATTATGATGCAGGTGTTCTACCACATGAAACGTATGGGTTATTGTTGGGAAGATCATCAGGCGATAGGGTGGGTTGAGTAGTAGCTCCCCTACATCACCTATTTCCCAATATGGGTTGAGTTGTAACTCCCCCATGTGACATCTCCAGGTAGTAGCATGATGAAATGTCTTGGTAGTATCCCAATGACAGTTCTAGGTAGCAACCTGATGACATTTCCAGGTAGTAGTCTGATGACATTTCTAGGTAGTAGCCCGATGACATTTCCAGGTAGTAGCTTGATGAAATTTTTTAGGTACTAGCCTCATGATATTTCCGAGTAGTAGCCCGCTGACAGATGTTTCGGGTTGTAGCCCATTGGTTAGAGGGTGGTAGATTTTTCTCCCCATGTTTATTATTATTTATATTCGAGAATTGATCAATAGATAAATTTGAACATATTGGTACACATGATGACAAGATGACACATTTATCTATGTACAGGTGTTTCAGGTGGAATTTTCCCTAGTTGAGAGGGAGTGTTAAAATTATGCAACTGTGGTAAAATTCCACTTTGGACTACTCACTTGATGGAGATGATGATGGCATTAAGTTCCTCTTTCCGAGAGGACCAAAATTGACCTAAAGATCACCTCATTCAGATAAGCATAATTTGATTTTTTATTTTATACCCACTCATCGACATTGGATCAGGTCGGCTTCACTCATATGGACAGGTCGGCCTCAACATCAAATGGACATCATTGGAACCCCTTTGAAGCATATAAATATAAGTGACCTAAAAGCTCATTTTGACATCACAACATCAAGCGAATTATTCTCTTCTATCTGATTGGATTTGATACATCGACAAAGAAATAGATTGTACCAAGGTCCAAAATCACAGATCTGAAGGTCGCTCTGAAATTAGGGTTTATGGGTGAGTCGCGGGCTTAACACTAGCATATTCAGGCTAGCTGCGGGCTAGCTATAGGCAAGATAGTGGCTCAGATCCTAAAACTATAAGCATGCAATCTTATGGTAGTGACTCTGGGTTTGATTGTTGTTGATTGTCATCTGAAGGTTCCTAAAGTTTCTTGAAAGCTGAATCAAGTTGTCTCTGATATATTTCACTGTTGTGCATAGGTTCATGAAGTTGTTGGGTTATATTATTATACATATTTTATTGGGAAATCTCTGTTGAAAATTTTATGACAATATAATAGAAAAATATTTTCAAAGGGTTTTCCTCGTAGTGATATTTTCCCTGGTCTCTGACCAAAGCTGGTGTCTCTTGTTGATGTATTGATTGTCTCCTTTGTCATTACTTTTATTGTTCTATCTTCAATTATTGTCGATGAATGGAAAGACTAATTGTAATTGTAAATATTGCTAATTGACGTTTGGAATTGGGCTAAAGTAATTGATGTAGCATAGAACAATCCAAAATTAACAAAAAACATGGTTGATACGAACAATGTTTAATATCATACAAAATACTTAGAATATCTAGAATATGAAAATATCCATCTTAGGATAAATAATATTTATATATATTTGTTTAAATGATAATTCATATGGTCAAATACAATGATGCCCCACCCCCTATAAATAATAGGTGGGAGTGTCATTTCGTAAGGAGTCATGTCTTTTAAGACATGTCCATTCATAAATATTATTATTATTACTATTATTATTCATGTTCATAATATTGCCTTCTCCTTTAGAAATTCTTTGTCATCAAAGCATATTATTAAAAATGTCTTGGATGCATTGAGTGACATTGATGCATTGACTGATTAAGATGTTGACTATGATTTGGATGTTGATCAGGAGTTCTTGTGACCTAATTTTCTCTTATCATGCTTGTGGCAATTTCTTGATTTACTTTAAGCATTAATGTTGCTGAGTTGATTTTGGAATCCTCACTTGGAATTTTCATCGTATATATCACAACATCTGAGTATGTTTTGACTTAAATTGGATAGACACATTTTTGAGTTGTAAGATTAACTGGATTTGTATTTTCTCCCTTCTTCGCAATTTGGACATTTTTATCTAAAAAAATCGATTTTTTTGTTTGGATAAGTTGTTCTATTATGTTTTCCAGTTACTACTTCATAGCTTTGAATTTATTGACTTGAGAAAGTAATTTCTGAATATGGACTTTTAAGCGTCAAAATTTTAATGTTTTTTTTTTTTAACATAATCGATTGTTATTTCGTATTCCAAAAAAGAGGAGAAAAAAATCCATGATTACATGTTAGACTGCTTGCAGTGTAGTAGAGGAAGTAGCTACATCAAAATAAAACATTTCCTTTGTTTCTAGTTTTCGAGAAGAGCTGAAATACAGACAATGCATATATGCGGACAAACTGAGACCTAATAAAGACAAATTTAAAAGACATGCTTAATAGTAGAGAGCGGGTTAATCAATGCTGATATGGATAATATCGCACGCTGTTGAAACATCAGGATTGTCTTCATTGCCAACATTTCTCATGTTGTTGGAGCTGGAGCTTGGAGCGGTGCGCTTCTCAAACATGTATTTGAGTATTTGCACAAATTCTTCAGCATGTGTACATCGATTGGAGAGAGTATTAAACTAATTTTGAAGAGAGGTGACCCTATGGAGGAAGATATTAACATCTACTTCATGTTTTTCATCCAATATTTTGACCTCTGTTTGCAGCTTTACATCAAGAATTTTTTGGTGAGCTCTAATTTTCTCTAGCTTAGCTTGAAGATCCGCGCAGTGGAGGCAATATTCACTTCGAGCCATGTTGGAGGTGATTTCTCAGAAGAGGGAAGGCACAGAATCTACAGGAGGAAGAGTAGTGCAAGAACTACAAGGGTGCAGCTTCAGAGGGGAGATGAGAAGAGCAGCAGATTCAAGGGTGGAAGTCTTTGGAGCAAGAGGGGATAGCGTCGGAATAGCTGAACGCAGTAGAGTCCCGCAGGTGAGAGGGATCGGGATGTGGGAGTCCAAGGATTTAATCAGCAGAGGGAGGTGAGAATCATGCAGAAAAGGAGCAAGGAGATGACAGAAGGAGCAGGGAGTAGAGGAATAAATAGAACAGCGAATGTTGAGGGAGACAGCTCAGGGGGGATATCCAAAGTGATAAGCTCACGAGAAGGCGAATGGTGAGAGTACGAAAATTACAGAGGAACGCAGTGAGGCATGAGTGAGAGATCGGATAAGATTTGGAGACAAAATGTAGCAGGATCATGGCAGTGGAATGAGATTTAGAACATCATTACAAAATAATTTCCTCGAGATTCGAGCACAAGCTCTGTTGGAAAGAATATTGGCATCCTTGTTATTTTTTCAGAGGATGTGATAGAACGATGTGTCTTTCATACCATCCAAAAGGTTGCGGCATATGCTGATTTTCTAGTGGAGGGCTATGTTTTTTTTTGGAGGATCATGATTCATCAAGTTGATGATGATGGAGGAATCGCCAAAAACCATAGCATTTGTAATGTTGAGCTTCTTTAGCTGATACAAACCTTGGAGAAGGGCAAAGGGCTTCGCTCTATTATTGGAGAGGGTGCCAAGACCCCATTCAAAAGTTGTGAGAATGATACCATTCACACTCCTAATGATGCCTCCTACCCATGTAATGCCCGAATTCATTTTTGAAGCCCCATCAAAGAAAAGAGAAGGTATGGCGTTGTTATTTATCCAATCGGTGAAGTCTGCTTCTTTGAGCTAAACTTCTAGCTTGCGTCTGTTCTGGAGGGTTGTTTTGAGGGAGGGTTAATGTTGTTAGTTTTGTCCCAAAGGTCGCCAAGGAAACTCCTTTCCTCAACATAGAGTTCACTGTAATCAATTCTGTTGTTGCACTTAGCAGAGATTGTTTCAAGGGTGAGACTCCATGACTTGCTGCAAAATTTCCTAAAAGAAGGCTCTTTGTTTCTGAAAATCTTCCTGTTCCTAGTAAGCCAAATATTCCACAAAACCACATATGGCAGGGTGTCCCAAACCCTCTTCGGAATTTTTCTCTTCTTTTTCCCCCAAGGGTAGTTGCTTTTCCAAGAATGGAGAAACTCTGTAATGGAGGCATGGTGCACCCAGCAAAGTTGATAGGAAGGGATGAGCTCAGACCAGCAGTGGGCAGCAAAGGGACATCCAATGAAGAGATGGTGAGTTGTCTCTTCAGCACTTTGACAATTTGGGCACATTGTTGGTCCGAGCACACCTCTTTTCTTAAGATTTTATGAAGTTAAAATTTTTTCTTTCAAGAGAGTCCATATGAAAATCTTAATCTTGGGGATTTCTTTCGATTTCCATACTGATTTCCAATTGGGCCAAATAGGTGTAGGATAATAGTCATTACAGAGTTTCTGGTAAGCAGCTTTGATGGTGAATGCTGAGCGAGAGGGGTCCCATCAAAATCCATCAATGTTATCTTTTTTTAAAGGAGCTGAGCCATAGAGGTGAGGTTGGAGGTTGCCAAGATCAGCTTCAATATGGGTTGGGACTTTGGGAAAGTGCCAACCAATCCAGATTTGTGATTGGTCATCCCATTTGGAAAATTGAATTAAGAGGCTGAGGCCCATATTACTGAAGTGTGAGAGGATGCGTTGGGTGCCAGGTCTGTCTATGATGGGAATTTTCCCCATAATTCAATCTTTCCCAACGTTGATGGTGTTACCCCCCATGGGGACTTTGGAGAGATTTTGGGTTAAAAAAGGGTTGGATTTTTTGTAAAGAGCCCAGATTTTAGAACAAGGTCTATTAGGGATGTCATGGTAAAAAAGATGATGTCGGGTAGATTTAAGGTACTCTACTTCCATGAATTTTTTCCACCAAGCCCGATTCCCACTGATTAGCATCCAAACAATCTTTCCTCCAAAGGCTTTGTTCAGGAGCTTGGGAGAGCAAACTCCAATTCCTCCATGCTCCTGGTCTTGGATTACTTGTCTCCATTTGACAATATTATATTTTCTTTTTTCATTATTTCCACCTTGCAATAGAAAGTTCCTAATGATAGCTTTTAATTTGAGGTGGATGATAGCAAGGGCTTGAAGGAGGGTGAAGTGATACAGGGGAAGAGATGAAAGACCAGATTTAAGAAGGACAAGGCACCCTGCTAGATTGAGCCATGATGAGCCCCATTGTTGAAATTTTCTCTTCATTTTGTCAATAGTGGCATTCCATACTTCAGCCTTCAAAGGGCCAGCGCTCACATGCATGCCCAAGTAATTGAAGTGGTCCCAATTCAATTTGCAAGGGACACTAAAGATGTTTGCAATACTATGTATGGTTTGGTTAGTAGCATTCCAACCACAAATGCAACTTTTTTGGTGATTGATCAAACCTCCGGAATAAAGCATGAATTTTTCCAAGACAGTTTTAAAACATTGAGCAATTGTGTTGGATGCTCCTCCCATCAGAAGAGTATCATCTACAATTTGAGAATGATTCATATTTTTAACACCGTTGCCAAATTTGATGCCCATAATGAGGCCAGCTCGTCTCATATGATCCAGGGCCTTGCTAAAGGATTCTGCCATGAGGATGAAGAGGGAGGGGGAAAGAGGGCATCCCTGCCTTAAACCTTGAGAGGATTGAAAGGAGGGAGTTGGTCTGCCATTGATGAGAGGAGATATCCAAGGCCCAGAGATGCAGGAGTTGATGAGAGCAAGGAAGTTTAGATCAAAACCCATTTTTTGGAGCACATCAAGGAGAAAAGAATGCCTGACCCTATCGAAGGCATTAGCAAGATCAAGCTTTAAAATAAATCCTTTTTGTTTGCGTGAGATTCTTGAGTGAATGGCTTCTTGAACAAGGAGGATGGAATCAGTAATTTTCCTTTGGGATATGAAGCCTCCTTGATTTTTCGAAATGAACCTGTGAAGGTGTGGTTTGAGGCGCATGGCAAGAATTTTTGTGATGAGCTTATAGGAGGAATTGCAAAGAGATATGGGCCTAAATCTAGAGAAGGAGGGGGGGGGGTTTTCTTTGGGGATAAGGGAAAGGAAGGTAGAAATGGTGTAGCCCCTAATTTTCTTCTTCCTTTGGTTCCATTGTATCATTTTAACAAGATCCTTTTTTATTAGATCCCAATAAGTTCTGTAAAAATTGATAGAAAACCCATATGGCCTAGGTGCTTTACCCGGATGCAAGGCCCGGATCGCATTTTTGACCTCTTCTTTGTCTATTTCTTTGTTGAGTGCATTGTTCATCTCCTCAGTAATCATGGTCGGAGGTGCTGCAATAGATCAGAGTAATCTTCTGACATTTTTTTATCTATTAGGAGATCTTTGTAATGCATGCTAGCAGCGCTTTTAATTGCTTCTTGATCTATTTGTATGTGGCCAGCTACATCGATGATGGTGTCAACATTATTCTTGGCTTTCCGGACTGTGGCTTGCTTGTGAAAAAAGGTAGTATTTTTATCACCTACTTGAAGCCATAGATTCCTTGACATGACTTTCCATTTCTCCTCCTCTTTTTTGTTGGCTCTGTAGAGTTGCCAATAGAGATCTTTTTCCTGGTTGAGGCGATCTTGGTTAAGGCTATGAATTTCGATGTTATTGTGGAAATCATCCAATTTGGACTTAATTTCAATCTTGGTCTATTCCGGCTCTTTATATTGAGTTTTGTCCCAGTACTTCAAGGTCAACTTAGTTTATTTTAACTTGGTTTCCCATATAAAGGAGGGAGAACCTTCAATTTTTTGCATCCAAGTATTATGCATCAGTTGGTTTGCTTCTGGGATGTCATTCTAGAGCGGACTGTATTTGAAGGGAATGGGGCCGAGAGAGCGGTGATCTCCAAAAGTGAGGGTGATGGGATAGTGATTAGAGGCTGAAAAGGGGAGAACGCTGGCAGTGGTGATGGAGTAATATGAGAGGAGAGTGACTACAGCTAGGATTCTGTCAAGTATTTCCATTATATTTCCTCTCCCAATTCTTTTGTTTCTCCAAGTGTATCTGAGATTTTTTGGTGCAATGTCAACCAACTCGTGGTCTTGCATTATGACTTCAAGCTGGTCTCGAGAAGGGTCTAGATTGAAATAGCCTCCCCTTTTCTTATTTACGTGAAGGATTAAATTGAAGTCTCCTCCCATTATAATGTTGTTGTTGTCCTCATTGTCTATGTCTTATTTAATGGAGCTCCAGCAAAGTTCTTTGTCCCTATAATGATTGGGGCCATAAACATTGTAAACTATGATTTCTTTCTGATCTCTGCAATTTTCTAGAGTCACTTTGATCCAGTTCTGGTTTAATGTAGTGTCTTTTTGTTTCCATATGCTGTGATTCAAAAGGGTGGCTAATCCACCAGAGGCTCCCCTTACTTCAGATAGGGTGCCACCATAATGCTTCATTTTGTCCATTATTGCCTTCATTTCTATATCTCCCAGCTTTGTTTCCTATAGGAGAATAATTACCAGTTTCTCTTGATTTATTAAGCCTCTTAGGGCTGTTGTTTTGGAGGGATGCCCTAGACCCCTGCTATTCCATGAGAGGACTTTCATCATTACAAAAAGGTTGTTCAGAGAGATGCTTTCCCTCCTTGTTCCATTTGTCTTATATCCTTGCTATTATGTCCCAATATATAAGTTTCAATGGGGTTTTGAGTTCCCAATGCTATATCATTTTGAGCATTTTCATCACGGTGCTTCTTTGAATATTTCCTTCCAGGGCCATGTTTTTTAGAGTTTTCTAGAGTTGCTCCATGCTCCTTCACAGAGTTTCTTGTGATTCGAACAGAAGAGGGATTTTGGGAGGAGTAAGGAGGGCCAGGGATGGAGGGAGAGGGTCGAGGAGAGTCAGGTTGGGAGAGATGGGTAAGAAGGGGGGGATCCTCATTGGGGGGAGTGATGGAGGAAAATGGATTGGATTGGTCCAACGTAGATTTGGGGGGGGGAGAGGAAGGTGCATCAGCTTGATGGTTTGGATCTGGGATCTTGGGAGAAGACGAGGGTAAAGTGTTAGGTTTAGGAGGAGGCGCAGCAGGGGTGTTATTCTTAGGATTAGAGGAGGTCTTATTTCTCTTCACAGTTTCCCATTGCGAATCATTTTATGGGCTTTCAACATCAATAATTTTTGAACAACTATTATCAAAGTGACCATACTCATGACATACCTTGCATTTAAACGGGATCTTCTCATATTCGAGTTGCTGAATATGCGTCCATTCATCTACTTTTAGCTTGATATCCACGGGAAGGCCTTTGCCCAGATCCACCTTGACACAGATCCTGGCACAGGCTTGCATGTTGTCCTTTGGCTCACTTCGATCAATGAATTTTCCAACTGTTTTCCCAATGGCTCGAACAGAATCATCCCCCGCTATGTAAAGGGAGGTGCGGAAGGCGCACCCAGACAAGTACAGAATTTGGAACATGAAGTTTAGGATCAAAATCCGATGTCCATTTTTTGAGGTACAAGCCCCTAGTGTCCATAAAATTGGGTCTATTTCTGAAGATCAGGTCTTTATCTTCTTTCATTTCAAAGTGGAAGGTGAAATATCCCCTTCTACAGAATCGAATGGAAATTTTGTCGTTGATCTTGTCAAACCAGTTGTGATCGACCCATCTTTGCACAGTCTTCAGCGAGGGCCAGAGTTCGGTGAATTGACCGATGAGGCCCTTCTCAAAAAGAGAAAGGGCAGCCATGCGAGGGAGAGAAGGTGGAAGAACAACCTCCTGCAGTCCTTCAAGATTTTTCACAAATTTGGAGATCGTCGGCCTAGGGTGAGGAGGGGCCAAGGAGTTGACGAGATCAGAGAAGGCTTGGGCCTAGATCAGAGAAGCAGCCACCTCCGGGGAGGACTCCGGAGGGGCCATGCTCAAGCAAGAGTAGCAACCAACTGCTAGGGTGCCGCGAACAGAGCGCGGTAGCGCGAGCACAGGTAGGGCGCGGGCAGCAAAAAAATACTCTTCTTCCTTCACAACATCGAATTTTTTTACCAAGTGAAAATTCTTTGTTTTTATTTGAAATAATTTCATCAAAATCTTTCTACATCCTTGATATTGACTTTTGATTTTCTTGAAATATCACCTTCAACATAGCTTTAAAGTTTTTAATGAAGGTATTATCAATTATGAATTTATTGTCATGTCCTAGAATGTCATATCTTCTTATAGGGAAACACAAAAAAAAATTCTTCGTGTTTAACATGAAGGTACCTAGTTCTTTAAACCAAGGTAAACCAAGAATTATGTTAATATATTCTTTAAACATAGTTACAACACTGAATTGAGATATACATTTATAATTATCAATTATTACTTGCAAGTTCTTAATTTTTTATTATACTTCAAAATAAGAGGCAATTTTATTCTCAACTATGTTTGGTTTTGAAATTAATAATTTATTTGTTAGATTAACATTAATGTAATTTTCCTCACGGTTTTAGTTGATAATAACACCAGCATAGATCCATCTAAAACATGGATCTAACATGAGCTGAAAGGGATCAAATTCCTTTTGTTGCAAACTTATTTTAGAATACAAAAATTTGTTATTGTTTAAATTTCACTTTTGATTGTTATAGAGATTACATAACAGTGTATTGAAACATTTTATATTAATTCATATTAAATTATTTTATTCATAACTCACATTGGATATTTGATTCTATCATACATTAAAATATTTTCTTTTAACATTTTTTTCTATATATAGATTTATATAAATTTGTTATCACTTATTAAAATATTTTTTAAAAACATAAGGTTTAAACATCTTACTCACATATTTTTTTTACTTCTAATTACTCTACATGATATTAGGTCATATGGACAACTAATTAAAAATGCATAGCATATATATTTTTTCATTTTTATTATAGCCGCATTGTTTTTCTATTTAGAGAATATTTTATTTTTATTTTACGAGGAATGAACATACTTAATGTAGCCTTCACACTGGGATGTAGAAACAATATAGATGCAGTTTAACCACATATCTGCCAAGGGCCTTGAGAGATCCAATATCAATTTTTTTTTTTAAATTACATGTCAATTAATACATTTTACTACTTTGTAAATTTGTGATTAATATAGTTTTATGTGGTAATTTTTCATTTTTTAAATTGTATAATTTGATATTTTATTATTATTAATATTTTATATTAAAAATTGAATTAGTCACACATTTTCCTCTTATTAAAAAGTAACTACTCTACATTACCTTCAATTAATTTTTCCTTTCAAGCTAAGGTTAACACACACACACATATATAAATACACACTTTGAAAATCCATGCTGAAATATATTAGTTAATATGGATATTCAAACACTTTCTTTAAGTTCTATATATATATTTTATTTCTATAAAGTTGTATAAAATTATAATATCAACCCATAATTGTTGTGTTAATAGATTTTTAATTGTTTAAATTATCTTTATTATTTTTTGAGGACGTGACATACTTACACATCTCCCTTGTACTGGATTCTAGAACCAGCATAGATCCATCTAAAACATGGCTCTAACATGAGCCGAAAGGGATCAAATTCCTTTTGTTGCAAACTTATTTTAGAATACAAAAAAAATTTATTGTTTAAATTTCACTTTTGATTGTTATAGAGATTACATAACATGTGTATTGAAACATTTTATATTAATTCATATTAAATTATTTTATTCATAACTCACATTGGATATTTGATTCTATCATACATTAAAATATTTTCTTTTAACATTTTTTTCTATATATAGATTTACATAAATTTGTTATCACTTATTAAAATATTTTTTAAAAACATAAGGTTTAAACATCTTACTCACATATTTTTTTTACTTCTAATTACTCTACATGATATTAGGTCATATGGACAACTAATTAAAAATGCATAGCATATATATTTTTTTTCATTTTTATTATAGCCGACATTGTTTTTCTATTTAGAGAATATTTTATTTTTATTTTACGAGGAATGAACATACTTAACGTAGCCTTCACACTGGGATGTAGAAACAATATAGATGCAGTTTAACCACATATCTACCAAGGGCCTCGAGAGATCCAATATCAAACTTTTTAAAAAAAATACATGTCAATTAATACATTTTACTGCTTCGTAAATTTGTGATTAATATAGTTTTATGTGGTAATTTTTCATTTTTTAAAATTTAAAATTTATAATTTTATCATTATTAATATTTTATATTAAAAATTAAATTAGTCACACATTTTCCTCTTATTAAAAAGTAACTATTCTACATTGCCTTCAATTAATTTTTTCTTTCAAGCTAAGGTTAACACACACACACATATATACACATTTTCTGTAGAGAGAGAAAATCCATGCTGAAATATATTAGTTAATGTGGATATTCAAACACTTTCTTTAAGTTCTATATATATATTTTATTTCTATAAAGTTGTATAAAATTATAATATCAACCCTTAATTGTTGTGTTAATAAATTATTAATTGTTTAAATTATTTTTATTATTTTTTGAGGACGTGACATAATTACACATCTCCCTTGTACTGGATTCTAGAACCAGCATAGATCCATCTAAAACATGGATCTAACATGAGCCGAAAGGGATAAAATTCCTTTTGTTGCAAACTTATTTTAGAATACAAAAATTTGTTATTGTTTAAATTTCACTTTTGATTGTTATAGAGATTACATAACATGTGTATTGAAACATTTTATATTAATTCATATTAAATTATTTTATTCATAACTCACATTGGATATTTGATTCTATCATACATCAAAATATTTTCTTTTAACACTTTTTTCTATATATAGATTTATATAAAGTTGATATCACTTATAAAATATTTTTTAAAAACATAAGGTTTAAACATCTTACTCACATATTTTTTTTACTTCTAATTACTCTACATGATATTAGGTCAGATGGACAACTAATTAAAAATGCATAGCATATATATTTTTTTCATTTTTATTATAGCCGACATTGTTTTTCTATTTAGAGAATTTTTTATTTTTATTTTACGAGGAATGAACATACTTAATGTAGCCTTCACACTGGGATGTAGAAACAATATAGATGCAGTTTAACCACATATCTACCAAGGGCCTTGAGAGATCCAATATCAAACTTTTTTTTAAAATTACATGTCAATTAATACATTTCACTGCTTCCTAAATTTGTGATTAATATAGTTTTATGTGGTAATTTTTCATTGTTTAAATTGTATAATTTTATATTTTATCGTTATTAATATTTTGTATTAAAAATTGAATTAGTCACACATTTTCCTCTTATTAAAAAGTAACTACTCTACATTACCTTCAATTAAGTTTTCCTTTCAAGCTAAGGTTAACACACACACACACATATATATACACACTTTCTGTAGAGAGAGAAAATCCATGTTGAAATATATTAGTTAATATGGATATTCAAACACTTTCTTTAAGTTCTATATATATATTTTATTTCTATAAAGTTGTATAAAATTATAATATCAACCCTTAATTGTTGTGTTAATAGATTATTAATTGTTTAAATTATTTTTATTATTTTTTGAGGACGTGACATAATTACACATCTCCCTTGTACTAGATTCTAGAATGAGCCTTTTGGCTCAATTATAATATCAACACCTAATTGTTGGGTTAATAGATTTTTAATTGTTTAAATTATTTTTATTATTTGTTGAGGATGTGACATACTTAACATCTCCCTCATATTGGACTGTAGAATGAGCCTTTCGGCTCAATTATAATATCCACACTTAATTGTCGGGTTAATAGATTTTTAATTGTTTAAATTATTTTTATTATTTGTTGAGGACGTGACATACTTAACATCTCCCTCATATTTGTTGGAGATCAGACGCACAGCAATCATAAAAAAAATACTCAGCAAATCAATCACGCACATAAAGACACAGCAATTTACGTGGTTCACCCAACCATTCTGGGCTACATCCACACAACATAGGCATCGACAATTATTTATTAATCAAACAAGAGATTACAAACTCTCACACACACACAAATCATCCGTATGGATACCTGTTTTATAGCAAGGAGAATCTAACTGCCTCATAAATCCTCTCACATCAAATTTAGGATGCATTAACTCTCTCCCAACAACCTGGAGCTAATCTGGCAACAAATTCCTAATTTTTGTCACCTACTGAGATTTTTGACTATTTTAATAAAACTGAAAATCTCAACAATCTCCACCTTGACAACAATTAGCCTGATGCCCTGTTTATTATTTATTTGTTCTGCAAGCCAAGAGAAGCCAAACACCAGCGTAGCTTCTCTAACAAAACTGGTTTCGTGAACATGTCTGCACAATTCTCCTTTGTATGCACCTTTTCAAGAGAGACTCCCCTTTCAGTGATAACCTGTCTTACAAAATGATACTTTATTGGAATATGCTTTGATTTAGTATGATAGGCCAGATTCTTAGCCAAATGTATTGCACTTTGACTATCACAAAGTAACCTGATGTTGTCCTGTAACCTACCAAACTCACCAAGCAAACCTTTCAACCAAACCGCCTCTTTGCAAGCATGCGAAGCAGCAATGTATTCTGCTTCAGTAGTGGATAAAGCAACAATGTTTTATAGCTTTGACATCCAGCTAATAGCTCCACCTGCAAGAGTAAAGACGTACCCTGAAGTTGACCTTCTCTTATCCAAATCACCTGCAAAATCAGAATCAACATACCCACAAACAAATTCACTACTCTTATTGTAAGTGATACAATAACTACTTGTGCCTCTCAAATACCGAAGCACCCATTTCACTGCTGACCAGTGTTCTTTACCCGGATTTGCCATATACCTGCTGACAACCCCAACTGCATGTGAAATATTTGGTCGAGTACAAACCATCGCATACATTAAACACCCTACTACATTGGCATATGGAATTCGAGACATATAATCCTTTTCTTCATCTGTATTAGGACATAAACTGGAAGAAAGCTTAAAATGGGAAGCTAAAGGGACTGACACAGACTTCACATTGTTCATTCCAAACCTCAAAAGTATCTTCTCAACATACTTTTGTTGTGATAGCCACAGTTTACCATTACTCCTGTCTCTGAAAATCTCCATGCCCAAAATCTGTCTTGCTGCTCCTAGATCTTTCATATCAAATGTCCTTGCCATCTGAGTCTTCAACCTGTTGATTTCTTCAATGCTTTTGCTTGCTAAAAGCATATCGTCAACATGCAACACTAAGATAATGAACATGCCATTACTTAACTGCTTAAAGTAAACACAATGATCATATTCACTTCTTATATATTTTTGACTCAACATGAAAGAATCAAATTTCTTGTACCACTATCGAGGCGACTGCTTCAGACCATACAATGACTTCTTGAGCCTACAGACAAATTTCTTATTGCGATGCTGAAAAAACCCTTCTGGTTGTTCCATATATATTTCCTCATCTAAATCTCCATGTAGAAATGCAGTCTTAACATCTAATTGCTGCAACTCTAAATCAAGCAAAGCCACTAATGCTAACACAATTCTAATTGAAACAATTTTAACCACTGGTGAAAAAATCTCATGAAAATCAATACCGGCTTTCTGAGAAAACCCTTTTGCAACCAACCGCGCTTTGTACCTGTCTTCCGTATCATTCACACCCCGTTTCAGCTTGAAAACCCATTTACACCCCACAGTTTTCCTGTCTTTCGGAAGCTCAACCAGATCCCATGTGCCGTTCTTACTTAAGGCCATCATTTCGTCCTTCATGGCTGCTTTCCACTTGTCACTTTTCGAACCTTCTATTGCTTCCTGATAGCACAGAGGTTCATCGTCATTAGCAGTAAATGCAACTGAAGTAACATAATCATCATACCTTCTAGGAGCACGTTTTATTCTTGTAGACCTCCTTAAAGTTGTTTCTGGTGCTTCCGCAATTGGCTGACTACCATCTGTAGGAACTTCTTGCCGATCAATATCTGAGACCTATTCATGATCTAAACCTGAACCCTGTTCATGTTCTGATTCTGAAACCTGTTCATGACTAGTATCTGAACTATGGTCATCATGACTATCATTAGAAGTGCTGTCAAACTGAATGTGCTGAAAATCAAATACATCATCCTGTTTCAATTTACTATCTACATCTAATTGTACAAGAGAGGATTCATTAAACTTTACATCTCTGTTGATGATGATTTTGCGGGTAGTAGGATCCCACGATCTATATCCCTTTGTTCCAACACCATACCCAACAAAGATATACCTTTTAGACTTTGGATCTAACTTAGTTCGCTGATGTTTAGGCACTAGAGCATATGCGTCACAACCAAACACTCTGAGTTTAGAATAGTCACAAGGATGTCCTTTCCATACCTCTTGCGGAATCTTGCAGTCTATTGCCGTCGATGGAGATCGGTTTATCACATAACAAGCTGTTGCCACTGCTTCCGTCCACAACTCCTTTTGCAACCTGGCGTTACTCAGCATACTCCTTGCTCTCTCTAGAAGAGTCCTGTTCATGCGTTCAGCAACTCCATTTTGCTGAGGAGTATAAACTGTGGTCTTATGTCTCTCGATCCCTGCATCCTTGCAATAGCTGTCAAACTCCTTGGAAGTAAACTCACCACCATTGTCAGTTCTTAAACACTTTATTTTTCTACCAGTGCTGTTTTCTACCAATGCTCTAAACTGCTTGAAAACTGAAAAAACATCAGACTTTCTTTTCAACATGTAGACCCACACTTTCCTAGAAAAGTCATCAATAAACGATACAAAATATGACGAGCCACCATACGAGGTTGTAGGCACTGGACCCCAAACATCTGAATGGATATAATCAAGTATGCCTTTACTAGTTGAACAGAACGTCGTCCGCCAGACATAACCAAATTGCGCTCAGAGCTCTGTCATCCAACTCATCCCATTCATCCTCCGTCAAGGAAGAAGGCTTTTTGCTTTTCCCCAACAGTGCTTTCGCCACGCCTTGTTGTACCAGGAGATCATGCATCTTTACCTTCCAGATCTCGAAGTTGTTTTTGCCATTGAACTTCTCAATTTCAAACCGGGAATTTTGAGTTTTCGCCATCTTGTATCAGCAAAAAACACAATAATCTCCAAAAAACCAACTTTAAATCAATGAAGTTTTTGTTTTTAAAAATGCCTTTGCCTTTAAAAAAAAAACAAGCAAATATCTGCCCTTTGTACTTCACATATAAATTTCTGCCATATGCACTTATATGCTTTTGCTTTCATACCATATGCAAATGGTATATTACATTTACCCCAATTTAAATCGATTATTGTTTAAAAAACAACACTCAAATCAATTTATCACATCATTATGCCCCACATCGATTATGTATATCGATTTTAAATATAATCGATTTAATTTGACCTTTTTACAAAACTCCAAAATCGATTTATGTTCTGTCTTTTTTTTTTTTTTAAACATTATAATAAAAAACCGATTTGAATGAACCTTCAAAAAAATGGCATACGACTGTCAGAACGTCAGGTTTATAAAATCGAACCCATTTTCTGATCTCAGAACCATAGCTTTAGGCTCACCTTTGGATAAAACGTCGAAGGCATAAACCAGCATTTAAAAGACTGCATAAACCAACGATTGCATAAACCAACGATTTCAAAGGCATAAACCAGCGTTATGTAGACTGCATAAACCAGTGATTTCAAAGCCACGTTGTCAAATTTCAACGCACAACATTGTTTTACCTCCACGCACAGAAACGCTCCTTCCGCAGCAACACGCACCAGCAACGTATGGATGACTATCGCCCCCAACCACGCAGCAATCCTACTACCATTACGCAGGTCCACACATCAGCTGAACACGCAGTTCTGGAAACAACGACCTCCACCGTTGCGCCAGGCCGATTCACCTCCACGCAGGTAAGCAAAAAATCTCCACGCAATTGGACAGCAATCAACAGCACCAGCACTCCAACATTGCTCTGATACCAATTGTTGGAGATCAGACGCACAGCAATCATAAAACAAATACTCAGCAAATCAATCACGCACATAAAGACACATCAATTTACGTGGTTCACCCAACCATTCTGGGCTACGTCCACACAACATAGGCATAGGCAATCTTATTAATCAAATAGGAGATTACAAACTCTCACACACTCTCAAACCATCCGTATGGGTACCTGTTATATAGCAAGGAGAATCTAACTGCCTCATAAATCCTCTCAACTCAAATTTAGGATGCATTAACTCCCTCCCAACAACCTGGAGCTAATCTAGCAATAAATTCCTAATTTTTGTCACCTACTGAGATTTTTGACTATTTTAATAAAACTGAAAATCTCAACAATATTGGATTGTAGAATGAGCCTTTCGGCTCAATTATAATATCAACACTTAATTGTCGGGTTAATAGATTTTTAATTGTTTAAATTATTTTTATTATTTGTTGAGGACGTGACATACTTAACATCTCCCTCATATTGGATTGTAGAATGAGCCTTTCGGCTCAATTACCAGCATAGATCCATCTAAAACATGGATCTAACATGAGCCGAAAGGGATCAAATTCCTTTTGTTGCAAACTTATTTCAGAATACAAAAATTTGTTATTGTTTAAATTTCACTTTTGATTGTTATAGAGATTACATAACATGTGTATTGAAACATTTTATATTAATTCATGTTAAATTATTTTATTCATAACTCACATTGGATATTTGATTCTATCATACATTAAAATATTTTCTTTTAATATTTTTTTCTATATATAGATTTATATAAAGTTGATATCACTTATTAAAATATTTTTTAAAAACATAAGGTTTAAACATCTTACTCACATATTTTTTTTACTTCTAATTACTCTACATGATATTAGGTCATATGGAAAACTAATTAAAAATGCATTGCATATATTTTTTTTTTTCATTTTTATTATAGTCGACATTGTTTTTCTATTTAGAGAATATTTTATTTTTATTTTACGAGGAATTAACATACTTAATGTAGCGTTCACACTGGGATGTAGAAAAAATATAGATGCAGTTTAACCACATATCTACCAAGGGCCTTGAGAGATCCAATATAAAACTTTTTTTAAAAATTACATGTCAATTAATACATTTTACTGCTTCGTAAATTTGTGATTAATATAGTTTTATGTGGTAATTTTTCATTATTTAAATTGTATAATTTTATATTTTATCATTATTAATATTTTATATTAAAAATTGAATTAGTCACACATTTTCCTCTTATTAAAAAGTAACTACTCTACATTACCTTCAATTAATTTTTCCTTTCAAGCTATGGTTAACACACACACACATATATATACACACTTTCTGTAGAGAGAGAAAATCCATGCTGAAATATATTAGTTAATATGGATATTCAAACACTTTCTTTAAGTTCTATATATATATTTTATTTCTATAAAGTTGTATACAATTATAATATCAACCCATAATTGTTGTATTAATAGATTTTTAATTGTTTAAATTATTTTTATTATTTTTTGAGGACGTGACATACTTACACATCTCCCTTGTACTGGATTATAGAATGAGCCTTTTGCTCAATTAACATCAACACTTAATTGTTGGGTTAATATATTTTTAATTGCTTAAATTATTTTTATTATTTTTTGAGGACCTCGACATACTTAACATCTCCCTCATTGATTGTGAATGAGCCTTTTGCCTAATTATAATGTCAACACTTAATTATCAACACTTAATTGTTGGGTTAATAGATTTTTAATTGTTTAAATTATTTTTATTATTTTTTGAGGACGTGACATACTTAACATCTCCCTCATATTGGATTGTAGAATGAGCCTTTCGGCTCAAAAATGCATAGCATATATATTTTTTTTCATTTTTATTATAGCGGACATTGTTTTTCTATTTAGAGAATATTTTATTTTTATTTTACGAGGAATGAACATACTTAATGTAGCCTTCACACTGGGATGTAGAAACAATATAGATGTAGTTTAACCACATATCTACCAAGGGCCTTGAGAGATCCAATATCAAACTTTTTTAAAAAATTACATGTCAATTAATACATTTTATTGCATCGTAAATTTGTGATTAATTTTTCATTGTTTAAATTGTATAATTTTATATTTTATCATTATTAATATTTTATATTAAAAATTGAATTAGTCACACATTTTCCTCTTATTAAAAAGTAACTACTCTACATTACCTTCAATTAATTTTTCCTTTCAAGCTATGGTTAACACACACACACACATATATATACACACTTTCTGTAGAGAGAGAAAATCCATGCTGAAATATATTAGTTAATATGGATATTCAAACACTTTCTTTAAGTTCTATATATATATATATATATATATATATATATATATATATTATTTCTATAAAGTTGTATAAAATTATAATATCAACCCTTAATTGTTGTGTTAATAGATTTTTAATTGTTTAAATTATTTTTATTATTTTTTGAGGACGTGACATACTTACACATCTCCCTTGTACTGGATTCTAGAATAAGCCTTTTGGCTCAATTATAATATCAACACTTAATTTTTGGGTTAATAGATTTTTAATTGTTTAAATTATTTTTATTATTTTCTGAGGACGTGACATACCTAACATCTCCCTCATTGATCGAATGAGCCTTTCTACCAATTATAATATCAACACTTAATTGTCGGGTTAATAGATTTTTAATTGTTTAAATTATTTTTATTATTTGTTGAGGACGTGACATACTTAACATCTCCCTCATATTGGATTGTAAAATGAGCCTTTCGGCTCAATAATATCAACACTTAATTGTTGGGTTAATAGATTTTTAATTGTTTAAATTATTTTTATTATTTGTTGAGGATGTGACATACTTAACATCTCCCTCATATTGGACTGTAGAATGAGCCTTTCGGCTCAATTATAATATCAACACTTAATTGTCGGGTTAATAGATTTTTAATTGTTTAAATTATTTTTATTATTTGTTGAGCACGTGACATACTTAACATCTCCCTCATATTGGATTGTAGAATGAGCCTTTCGGCTCAATAATATCAACACTTAATTGTTGGGTTAATATATTTTTAATTGTTTAAATTATTTTTATTATTTGTTGAGGACATGACATACTTAACATCTCCCTCATATTGGATTGTAGAATGAGCCTTTCGGTTCAATGAGCCTTTTGGCTCAATTATAATATCAACACTTAATTGTTGGGTTAATAGTTTTTTAATTGTTTAAATTATTTTTATTATTTGTTGAGGATGTGACATACTTAACATCTCCCTCATATTGGACTGTAGAACCAGCATAGATCCATCTAAAACATGGATCTAACATGAGCCGAAAGGGATCAAATTCCTTTTGTTGCAAACTTATTTTAGAATACAAAAATTTGTTATTGTTTAAATTTCACTTTTGATTGTTATAGAGATTACATAACACTTGTATTGAAACATTTTATATTAATTCATATTAAATTATTTTATTCATAACTCACATTGGATATTTGATTCTATCATACATTAAAATATTTTCTTTTAACATTTTTTTCTATATATAGATTTATATAAAATTGATATCACTTATTAAAATATTTTTTTTAAACATAAGGTTTAAACATCTTACTCACATATTTTTTTTACTTCTAATTACTCTACATGATATTAGGTCATATGGACAACTAATTAAAAATGCATAGCATATATATTTTTTTTCATTTTTATTATAGCCGACATTGTTTTTCTATTTAGAGAATATTTTATTTTTATTTTACGAGGAATGAACATACTTAATGTAGCCTTCACACTGGGATGTAGAAACAATATAGATGCAGTTTAACCACATATCTACCAAGGGCCTTGAGAGATCCAATATCAATTTTTTTTTTAAAATTACATGTCAATTAATACATTTTACTGCTTCGTAAATTTGTGATTAATATAGTTTTATGTGGTAATTTTTCATTTTTTAAATTGTATAATTTGATATTTTATCATTATTAATATTTTATATTAAAAATTGAATTAGTCACACATTTTCCTCTTATTAAAAAGTAACTAATCTACATTACCTTCAATTAATTTTTCCTTTCAAGCTAAGGTTAACACACACACACATATATAAATACACACTTTCTGTAGAGAGAGAAAATCCATGCTGAAATATATTAGTTAATATGGATATTCAAACACTTTCTTTAAGTTCTATATATATATTTTATTTCTATAAAGTTGTATAAAATTATAATATCAACCCTTAATTGTTGTGTTAATAGATTATTAATAGTTTAAATTATTTTTATTATTTTTTGAGGACGTGACATAATTACACATCTCCCTTGTATTGGATTCTAGAATGAGCCTTTTGGCTCAATTATAATATCAACACTTAATTGTTGGGTTAATAGATTTTTAATTGTTTAAATTATTTTTATTATTTGTTGAGGATGTGACATACTTAACATCTCCCTCATATTGGACTGTAGAATGAGCCTTTCGGCTCAATTATAATATCAACACTTAATTGTTGGGTTAATAGATTTTTAATTGTTTAAATTATTTTTATTATTTGTTGAGGACGTGACATACTTAACATCTCCCTCATATTGGATTGTAGAATGAGCCTTTCGGCTCAATGAGCCTTTCACCTCAATTATAATATCTACACTTAATTGTTGGGTTAATAGATTTTTAATTGTTTAAATTATTTTTATTATTTGTTGAGGACGTGACATACTTAACATCTCCCTCATATTGGATTGTAGAATGAGCCTTTCGGCTCAATTAGTTGTTTTTCCTTAAATATTCTTCTTTAATGTACATAATCCACAACATGAGATGATGTTACCTTTATAAGAGAATATTTCTTCTATCATTTTTGAATTTCTCTTTTTTATTTATTTTTAAATTGAGAATAAGAGAATCATAATTTTTTTCTTCTCTATTGCGAACGCGCACACACACATACATATATATAACTTTTTTTACTTTATGATCTAGTCACCTTTTTTACCCCTTTTTAATTGGATCTCAAACTTATCCCTTTTAATTCCACTAATAAAAGTAATAATGATGTTTTACAGTGGTTCTTAAATTATTAGTAGAGTCACATTTAATTTGTCAAATGTGGTAAATATTTTTAAAATAACGACTTTGTTAATTTGTGTTCCACTAATTTGTGTTACGCTATTATATTGGTCGTTTTAAGATATAAGGTGTTATTATTGATTGGTTAACCCATCAATGTGATAATACATACACGTTGTAGATGTTGTTTCATTGCATACGTCAATGCGTCTATTGAACAATGTGTAAAAAATATACAATTAGAAAGGTTGTTGATTTAATAATATGGCATTGGATAGAGACATACATGGTGGTGACAACTATGGTAAATACAATTAGAAGGTTGTTGAATTAATAGGATGGAAATGGAGAGATACAAACTTAGCTATGTGGAAAATGGAACCAGGTATGGAATTTTATGGGAAAATTTCTCGGCATGCGGTGATTTGTTTATCAAAGAAAGTTAAAACAATTTAGAAATTATCAATATATTTCTTTGAAACTGTGAAGATGGGTCGGGGAGGTGTGAAAACCATCAAATTTGACGAGTGATTCTGTTTTGAAATTCCAACCCTAAGTGGAACCAACGATTGTGAAAATGTATATAACAGCGATTAAGCAATTGTGTCATTGTACTATGGTGGTTGCATGGTTGTATCATAATTTTATAGATATGAATTAAATTCAAGCTATATGAACATGTGCAATGGATCGTTAGGTAGAAAACACGGCGATTGATTCTGGATAAGATGGCAACTGGACATTGCCTATCAAGGCGTCAATTTCACCCAAACGACAAAAAATCATTAGAATCTAGCCATTTTTTTTTCAAAAAATATGATGATAAGAGTGCTTGAATAAATTTTTTATTGTGGAAATGGATTCATCATCATCAAAAATATTTGAGGTACCCAAAATCTTGAAGCTTGATAGTTGTAACCTGATTTCCAAAAAATTTCACCAGATTTTACCAAAATCGTATCAAAATTTCGATTGTTTTCTAAGAGAAATTTACGCCTCATTAGACTATACTTGGAAGCTGATGAGTTGGATTATACGGATTTTAGTTACATTTAATTTTTCCTATGTTATGGTAGATGTCAGCTGACATTCATAGTTATGGCAAATGAAGCGTGACTTATACAAACCACTTGTACAGTGGATGGGGAGTATGAATTCACTTATTAATTGTTTTATGGATTTTGATTTAATAGTGGACATTGGGTCACGGGGTATGGTTTGTGACTGCAACTGAGATGTGGTGTTTGTACAATTAGAATCGTATGGAAATATGTAGAAAATGATATATGAACTTATTATATCTTTTTTTAATTGAACCATTATACAAAGTGTAGCATATCAGTGACTGTACAACAATCGAACACTTCAAATTATTCTTCTTGACAATTATTTAGATTCCTTATGCTTTCTGATGGAGAATTATGTGATGAATTATACGATTGGTATAGTGTGCTAAAGATTTATGTTTTCTTTGTTTTTTTCTTTTTTGTTCTAATCGGTAGTGGATTGACTCTTTTTTTCTTTTAATTATTGAAATGAAAATGAAAATGGCCAAGGGTGGAATTTTTTGTTTAGCTAAACATTTCAAAATCATAGAAACTCCTAAACTTGTGTGGATAAAATCCATGTCCGATAAAGTCTAAAAATAAGTATGGGAAATGGTTGGATCATAAATTGAGGCTCTGATACCAATTGATCTGCACAAAATTCATTATCACACAAAATATTAGGATACATAAAATTTATATAATAATTTTAAATATACAATTGATTCAATCAAATACAATATTGAGCCCCATATAAATATTAGGCATGAGTTCCCTTTCGTAAGGAGTCATGTCTTTTAAGACATGCCCTTTCATAATTATTAATTATTTTTATTTATATTATTTATTATTTGTATTATTCTATATTCATGTTCATAACACTCGAGTAAATCTCCCCCTTTGTTGGAAAATGTTAATTATGAGGAAGTTTTCATGAATGTTAAGGGTTCCTTACGTTGTGTCTTGGAGAGCCTAACCTTGACTAATGAATACTCTAGTATTTTTCCCCTTCCTTTGACTTAATGTGTGCTCTCAGCATTTACCTTTTACCAAGACTGGTGTGGGAAGTCAACCTTTTCCATTTGGAACCTAACTAGAGCTACTTTTACAATATTTTTTCTTCAATTCATTTACAATTCAATGGGTTTTACACATTATTTTGTCACCATGACATTTGACTATTCATATGGGTCTATCACCACCTATATCATGTTCCCTTAGAAGTAAAAAACCTTAATGTTCCTAAATCAAGTCTTGGAATTGAAAAAAGCTCTTTAAAACCCTAAAAAGTCTACCTCCGCGGTTTTTTTAGCCTTTTCCTGCTCATGCGTTGTTGTTTGGTCCATGAACTACGGCATCCCCCATGATTTTTTCCACTATTACCTACACACCCATGTGAAAAGCAAATAAAAGGAAAAAGTAAATTCTAGAAGCCTAGCTAGTCGAATATTCTCCCAACTAGAAGCTTATAGAGTTGCGATCAGTTCGAGCTTTATCCCTCCACTCATGGAGCTTATCCCTTGGTCCATGAAGCTCAAATACCTTCATGAGAGGAATCCATCCCCCTCTTCATGGAACTGAAAATACCTACATTTCCCTATAAATTGAGCTCAAGTTTCAGGTTGAAAGGTAGATTATAAATGGATTGCTGAAGAGAATTCATAAGAGTTCATACTTTCTACACTAGTGAGTTGTTGTTGGCATGAGAATGATCACACCATTGTGTCCATAAATCCATGCTGGTATTCAGAGAGGAAGGCTTATCAAACTGAAGGAGAAACGCTTGTTCAGGACCCTAGGAGAAATCTGTACGACATCAAGGCATCAGGTTGTAAGATTACTCGTTTTATTCAAGGTAATACATATGGATCTCTTTTTCTCATTGAGTTGTTCTTATGCTTATTGGAATAACATCAATACTTATACTCCTTGATCACTAAGTTGGATTAACTTTTATTGATTATTATATGTTGAATATGCTTTGATCCTTTTGTCTTGTCTTTGATTACAGGTTCTACTTATTGGAGAAACCACTTTGCAGCGACAAGATAAAAGACTACATCGAACATTTGGATTTCAAGGTAGGGGCATGTCCTCTCTACTTTCTTATAATAATTTTGAAATGCAATTAATCTAGAGAAAAAGGTTTCCAAATGGATGTTTGTTTCTAGCTACTCGTTGAGTATGAGGGAGATCGCTCTTGTCCGTAAGAGGGATTAATCCACGTAACAAAATGTCGACCATACTGGGGAACTAGAGCTTAGTTTTCTTTATTTATTTCAATTTGAATTTTAGAGTTTTTTTATTTTGAATTCTTTGAGTCGGGTTGGGTAGATAACTTTTAAGAATCCCTAAAAAAGAAAGTTGATTATTTATTTTTTCCAAGTTTTTTCCTTTCCTGCACGGTTTTTAACAGTAAACCGTGCGGCAACCTGCATAGCTTTTAGTTCAATTCAATGCGCATGCACTCTATCTTCCACTATAAACAACGCACCCTAGGAAAATTTTTGAAAAAAAATAAATATCTCTTTTTTAGAGCCAGATAACCTGATTCTTTATGTTTTCTCTGATCTATCTTAGTTTTCAAACCTTGTGTGAGAATTTCTTTTCATAAATGTTTGCATTTGTGTGATTTATCATCCTATTTTCATTTTATAAGTGAGAGTTTATCCTAGTTTATTGTTTCTCCATAAAAAAGATACCTTCATTTGCTTCAGCTTACTGGTATGTTGATATTGTCTTTTTGAGCCATTAGAATCATTGCAAACCTTACTTTTATGAAAATTGATTCATTTTTCATTTTCAAATCTGTAAGAGATTTTATCTTACTGAAGTCTGATATAACACCAAACCACTTTTGGATATTTTCATTTCTGCTGAGTTAAGTAGAAATTTTTTATTAGTATGATCACAAACTAGGAGAAAACGTCCTCAAACATTCTAGATAGACTTCAAATTAGATTTTTCTTTGATTTTGAAATTTATGTTTTTAGAGTTTTTGAGAAATTTTTTTCCTTTGGAAATGGTTTGTTTATTGAATTGTAGTTTTTGATTTGATTATTTGAGGAATTTAATTTCAAAAGAGTAATTGATCATTCTTGCAAATTGATTTATTTATGAAATCATCTTCTTTTCAAAGATTTTTTTATGAATGAAATAATTGGTGTGTTGAAAATTGATAAATCTCTCAATCTTTCCCTTAAATAAGATTCATTGAAAAGAAAGAGTTGCACTTCTCATTTAAATGCATTTAGAGTATTTCTGATTCGGCTTACAAACATCATTAAAGTTTCAACTTCATACCCTTTGTCTTAAGCAACATCGAAATTAATACAACGTGTTAATAAAATCAATATAGATATTTTACATTTTCTAGGGCCCATTCCACCAACATAGCTTAGGCTAGTGTTTTGGAATAGTTTGTAATGAACATTCCAAAACTGTTTAAACAAACAAGTATAATATTGCAGTAGGAAAATCCAATTGTGGCATTTGTGCTCTGGGAAGCTCTTCTTAAAAGAGTCAAGCACGAGATCATGTCGGAACCATTGAGGTAATCATACCTATCTCATTGGTAAAGATAGAATATGTGCACGTAATACAAACAGTAAACCTCATATTAACCATTGTCGAGGAGCCTGGGGTCACTTGTTGGAAAACCTCGGATTTACCATATCGAGGAGCCTTCAAGGGGATTGAGCTTGATACTTTGCCCTTGCGTGTAAATCGGATCGTAGATTGTTCCCCCAAGTACATTTTTTTTTGTTGGTGACCTTAGTGACCATAATATTCAGGATTATTCCCAAGGTGACGGTGGAGGGAAGGTCCCACTGTACCTGGAACAGACGTCGGCTAGACTCACTTGGACTTTCCGGAGGGTACTCTTCACTTTGAGATGGCATAATTGGAGGGACTTGCATCGGATTGTTTCATTAAGAAGGTTTTCATGGTAACTGTTCCAACCGCCAAGTTTTCCACATTATAATTCTACGACGTTGGATTTCATCACCAACTAGTGTTTTTAGTGTGTAAACATATTGTTTGTGTGTGGATTGTCTCTTATATTTTGTAGGTGTGTGTTCAATTTGATTGTTTCCTTATCGAATTTAGGTCTATTTTGTTGACATATTATTTGATTTTGTGTGTTAAAAATTAACTGTGGCTAAATTACTGAGACACTCTCATAGAATGCAGGGGAAACCCCCTGAGTATACACCAAGTCAATTATAAAACCTTAAATCTGAAAGCGGTCAACTATCGGGAAATAGATATATTTAACAAGAGGATACATCAATAATTATACATCTTGATTATAAATTAAACCAACGTCAAACTGAAGAACAACCAGAAATTTCAGAATTAATCATAGTTGATTCTGCGAACGGTGAATTTTCAGATAGTCAACTTATTGGACCCGAGATATCTAAACCTGAAACTGAATCTACTTCATTTGAGTCAAATTTTGAGTTCATATCTCGAACCCCTGGTCATCCTCATTCACCTCGAGTGAAGTTTCGCGTCACTAAGAACCTTCCTCCTGGCCTCATTAGTATCGAAGAGATTACTGACACCGAAGAAGAAGTTGTACTTCCTTCACGTCAAGAACCTTTAGATATAAGGCATAGTGAATTGATTTACCATTATATCCCTTTTAAACCAGATCCTTGGTATTCTCAGTTAACCAACTTTCTACATAATTCTGGTCTCAATTATTCACCACCCCGTATTCCTTTTTACTCCATGCCCAGAGGTAGTTATAGACCTTCATTAAACATGTTTGGTGAGTCATCCATGTTTTCTTCGTCGCCAGAAACCTTTTTTTATGGTGTTCCATCAGTTCCTTCAGGATACCAGTCACTTTCTGTTACTTTCTCAAGAGCATCTCCCTCTCCCTAAAAACTTGTACAATCAACTGGTCCCAATGAATCTGATACCGAAACTTTGATAACGGAGCAAGTCTACATGATGTTTGGAAATATTCCTATACCTGATCCTCAAGGTAGAAAATTACCGCCTGGGGGGAAACCTCAAGGGCAATATCTACCTCAAGGACAGTATCCTCCTCAAGGGCAATACTCTATTCTAGGGCCACAACCTCTTCAAGGGCAGTACCCTATGTCAAGGAAACAACCTTTTCAAGGATAGAAACCTCCTTTGGGGCAGCAGTTTTATCAAGAAAAAAAATTATTTCAAGAAGGTCAACCTTTTAGTCGAAATTATCAAGAAAATTATCAAACTTCTGTTCCAATTCCTCAACCTGGTTATGGCCAACCTTACACACCACAACCTTTAATGGGAGCTCCTTATCTTGGAGTAAATACAGTGTGGAATCCGTCATTGAACCAAAAAAATTTGTAACCTATCGTGCAGGTACCATATAATCAGCCTAGCCATCCAATTGGTTACACTCAAATCCAGCAATCTATCCAACCTACACTTCAAGTTATACCTCAGGTATCTGTACCTAGTAGTTTCTAGCAACTTGGTCTGAGTACAACTAGAACTCCTATCCAAACTGTTGCATCAACTTATGTTCAAAAATATAGTACACCTATCCCTAGAGTTTCCCAAGTCCCTGTTTCTACAACCCCTCAAGTAACGACATCAACTGTATCACAACCAATCCCTCAAGTCACTGCTCATCAACCTGGACCTACAGTTTAGTCTACTATTCAAACATCTACAAGGCAACCTGGTACAACTACAATTGTAACAAGCCAACCTTATACAGGTCAGTTTTTTTATCAACTGTATCAAGGACAGTTTCAATATGGACCCGTAGGACAAAATCTAGTCTACCAAAGTCAATCGTACCCTAGTTATACATATCAGATATCAACTCAACCTCAGTTTGGTACGGCTAACCCTGGTTATCCCAGAGGCATTCAAATTCTAGCCACACAGTCTATTCCAGGCTACCCTGGATATCCTCCTCCTGATACTGGCATCATTCCTCAAGGTTATCAGTTTGCTCAACAGTACCCTAACCGTCGTTTACCATTCATTGCAACTTTGGACCTGCCAGATTTGTCATGCCTTACAAACGATCTAATTTATTATCTTTTGTTTTGGCCGCCAATGTTGGATAACTTACCCAATGATATTCCTAAGTTTGAAGGTAAATCAGGAGAAGACCCCTCAAATCATGTCATGACTTACCACCTTGGTGCGCATCCAACTCTTTAATCGATGGTTCTATTCAATTGAGACTGTTTCAAAGAACATTGATAGGCTTAGCTGCAAAGTGGTATATTGAACTACCATGTGGCTCGTTCAACAATTTCAACGTGTTAGAAACAACTTTCTTAACACACTTTCAGTTGCCAGTTCGTTACAAAAATGGCACAAAACTCTTAAATTCCTTAAAACAAAGTACATCTACATACATTTCAGATCACATACATGAATGGAGATGTAGACGACATTTAGTGAAAGTTTTCATTCCAGGTCAAATCTTGGCAGAATGGTTTATCAAATCATTACTCCCAAAGGTAACTGAAGATCTAGCTAAGGGAGGTGTTGTTATAGAAGAACAGGTCATAGCTCAAGCACAATACTTAGACCTTGTATATACACAGTATGGTACTTTATACAAAAAAATTCTTGACTTTCCGTGTCTAGGTCAAATAACTGCAACTCCTTTTGGTTCTCATTCTGCAGATGGTGTAATTGGTATGTTTAGTGCTAACAATAGTAATAATAAGTCATCCAAATCTACTTCTCCCATTATAACTTTACTAGATTCACCGAAAGGAGATTCTTCCCTTGAAACGTTTGTCGACATTCATGTTGTAGACTCATCCACTACTAAATCTAAAACCAGTAATAAGAAGAAAGGAAATAATAAAAACAAACTACATCTCCCAAAGAGAAAACAACAAATAATGAACCAGCTGATGAAAAATGGAAACCTTGTTATCCTTTTCTTATCTGTGACGAGGATCACTATATTAAAGAGTGTCCAGATTGGATCGAGGTCTCCAAGTTTGTCAAAGTTTCACCCACACTCGTTGTCTTGAAGGATCCTTTTCCAACTAAAGATAGTAAAATGATAGGATCTTCTTCAAATTCATCGACATATATTTTAATGATGTCTCATGTCATGGTTGCAACACGATCTCAAGACTATGGAACTAAAAATCCTATAACTAGTAAAGAGACAGAAAATTCTAGTCAATCAACAGCCATACCTCCTTCAATTTTCGAACCACTTCAAATCAAGAAACCTAATCTTGATTTAGTGATTAAACCACCTACTAAAGGTGTACTTCGAAATTCATCTTTCAATCCACATGCGAGAGCTGCTCAGAATTACAACATTGTTGAATATTTGGTGATATCCCCTTCAGCAATGTCAGCCTTAGAAGTGCTACAATCATGTCCAACACAAAGGAAATTACTATTATTATCTATTGAAGCTATTGATCCTCAGGATTCGAACCTCATGGCCTTTGACCTCGAGAATTTTACACTAAGACTCCCTCATCAGATGACTTTTCAGATTCCAGTACTAGTCAAATCTAGACGAGTTTTTCATACTGTAATTGATGAGGGGGCATCTACGTGTATAATGTCATTAAAATTTTGGAAAACTCTTGGTTCTCCAACACTCAACCAATCACCGACTATCCTTTAATCCTTTGATGGAAGATGATTTCATCCAAATGGAATACTTCAGGATCTACCTATAAAAGTAGAAGGAAAAATCGTTACTTTAGAGGTGGAAGTTGTTGATGCCCCTCTTGATTACAACCTTATTTTGGGTTGTAGCTGGTCTTATGCCATGAATGCTGTCGTTTCATCAGTCTTTCGAGTAATCATGTTTCATCGTAAGGGAAATCTTATGAAAATCGATCAGCTGTCATACTTTTCATCAGACATTGCTTCTACAAACAGCATCCAGCATGTCGGAAAAATGACTATCCCATATGAAGATGTTGGTGTAGGACTAATGAAAGATTCCGATCTCATGGGAACTTTCCATATACCTCCACCCAACATACTGCGAATGATTTCCAACAAAAATATAATCTCATGAAGCATTATACCATTTGATGACACATGGTAGTTCCTTCAGAATCAGAATTGGACTCTTTCAAAGGCAAGATGCCTTTGAGTCCTTTTGAAAAGGCATATGTAGTAGTACAATCATATTCTGACATAATTTCAACTACTCCAAATCAAATGAATGTGATCAGCGAATAATCATCTTCTCTATCAAGCTTAGTCTTGACATCATTTTCAAATCCCTTTCAACATGTATTTAAAACTGATGAAAGTATTCGAGAAATTTTGTCGTCGGATGAATTACCCTGGGATGATCTACATCATAGATCTTCATTTCTACCTGATCTTGATAATTTTGAAAATTATTTTCGTCTATTTTTACAATTGATTATGTCGAGGAACCACAGAATCCCATATCGATTACACATTCGGATTCTGAGACTAATTTGGGAAATATTTCTACAATGGTTCCTATCGACATATCAATTAAACCTGGAATTATTGAAAACATTCATATAGGTGCTTCTTGTACGATGGAAGAGATTAACACTTACAAAGCCATATTTCAAGAATTCCGAGACATTTTTACCTGGTCTTATGAAGAGATGCCAAGAATCGATCCTAAGATTGTAATTCATGAAATTAAGACATACCTGAATGCCAAGCCTATTAGACAAAGATTACGTCCAATACATCTGCGAAAAGATGCAGCTATCAAAGCTGAAGTTGAGAATCTATTACGAGCAGGATTTATTTATCCAATTCCATTCACAGATTGGGTATCTAACATAGTTCCCGTTACGAAGAAACAAGGGACTATAATAGTATGTGTTGATTATAGGGACATTAATAAAGCATGTCCAAAAGAAGATTACCCTACACCCTATATCAACCAAATTATTAATGATTGTGATGGAAATGAAATATTCTCATTTATGGATGGTTTTTCTGGCTATAATCAAATCAACATACTCCTTGTCGATCAACAAAAAACAATTTTTATATGTCCTTGGGGGACATTTTCTTATTTCAAATTACCTTTCGGACTAAAAAATGTTGGTGCAACTTTTCAAAGAGCTATGTCTTATGCTTTTCATGATATCAAACATATTGTACAGCCTTATCTGGATGATTTACCTGCTCATTCTTTACGCAAAGATGATCATATTACACATTTACAAGCTATTTTCATGAGATATAGGCATTACAAAATTCGTTTGAATCCGCACAAATGTGTTTTTTGTGTACAATCAGGACGATTACTTGGGTTCATCATTTCAAAATATGCATTCCTGTCGACCTGTCCAAGGTTGAGACTATCATCACTTTACCCCCTCCTTCCACTCTTCACCAACTCCAAAGTTTCAAAGGGAAAGCAAATTTTTTACGTAGGTTTACCCTGAACTATGCTAAGTTAACAAAAGGTTTTACCCGGTTGTTGAAACAAAGTGTTCCTTTTATTTGTGATGAGATTGCTGATAAATCTTTTGATGCACTAAAACACGCGTTGACCCATTCATTGTTATTGTATCCGCCAAATTACCACCAAGATTGTTGGTCAAGGTTGTCATTGATGTCAATATGGCATTAACTGAGATGTCAATATTCTTGAGATGTCTGGTTCAATATGATGATGTCATGCCATCAATGAAGATGTCAAATCACGAAGAAGTCAAACCACTAATGAAAGAAGCCCTAAGAAGTCCTTGATCTAATGTTGCATGCACTTGATGATCTATAACTTAACCCTTGATGTTATGTGATGATGTCATACACTTTGACACTTGATGATGACATATGATGATCATGGTTGGAGATCATTTGAGGGTTGGAAGACTATTTTGGAGTTCTCCTAATAATGCCTCACTATAACATATCACTGCACCATTATGTGATGACATGAATGATGCACTCATTGCTGGACATTACCATGATGACATGGATGTCCTACATATTCCTATGATGATGAAGAAGCCAAACAATCGAGAAGACAAACAATGGAGAAGCCAAACAAAGAAGCCATACTGTCCTAATCATCTTCTGCACTAAAGATTTCAGAAGCCGTCACAAAGAAAAATAATTTTGGACAGCTTGGAGGCATCCTTTCCAAATGAATCCTACACCATCTTAAAGAGGATTTTTTCCTCTTTCTAACGAGCCCTTACTTGCCTCAAACTTCTAATAGTTTGTGAGAAATTGAATTTTTAATTTGAAAATATATATATATTTTTGCTTAGCCGACTTGTGCCGACTTGTGTATGCTCATACTCCTTCACCCAAACGACATGTCTATTCATATAACTCCAAAACCAGTATATATAGACATCTAAAACACTTCATTTGATCAACAATTTTCGGTGAAGAACATAGTTAGGAGGCACAAAAATTACAGGAGGTCGAGAGGACATAAAAGTTTAATGTTTGGGCTAATTTTTGTGTTGGGATGTCACTCAAAGCTAAATATACATAAGTCAAATCTGCTTTATTTGCCTCAAGCTCGAATCTAGGTCAATCTTCATTGCAGCAAAACCTGTGAAAAAGTATTGTGAGAGGAAAACTTGTGGAGAGGCTCTATCAACTTTGACAACCGCCTCGAATTTGCAAGCTAGGAACAACTACTTGTGAAAGACCTCATCTTGGAATTGTAACAACTCAGAAAACCACCTGTAGAAGCTAATTTAGAGTTTGGATCACTAGTTGGAGATGCTGAGCTATACTGCAGATTTGTTAGCTCAGATTCATGGAACTCGGATTGCAATCCTAATACCTTAGACAGTGGTCTATGGAGCTCTCTTCTTTGGAACTGTTTAGAGGTCAGAATTATATCAGTGGTTTTGGGCATAATATTTCAGTAGTGATCAGCATTTTTGTGAGCCTTCTTGAAGCTATAGCAGAGTCTGGTTTTTGGTTTTTGAGCTAAATTTGAGAAACTATTTGGAGCGTTTATTTTGAAGACTTTTCTAGTGCTTCTTGTAATGAAAATTTGAAGAAGGCTTTGATGATAGTCTGAGCAATTCTTAAAGGTTTTCCAGATCAGATCTTGGAGCTTGTGTGAAGCAGACTTAAGGCGGATTTTGAAGTAGTGTTGGAGAGTACCTTGGAGATGACATTAAAAATCCATTGAAGGGAATTGGAAGAATAATAGAAGCTCATCTTGTAATCTTGTAGTTCTAGAAGAACAGTTGGAGATGCTCTTGAGAATACCTTGGAGAGTCATTTAGAAGCCTATTAGAGACCATGATGTCATCATGAGGTGACCTTGGAGATTTTGATTGGGTATCATGAAGAATAGTGGAGACACATTCATATGAAGAACAAGGTTGTCATTGATGAAGTGACGTGGAGACTAAGTGAGGGGATAGCTGAAGATTGTCAGGGTTCATTGAAGAAGACTTTGGGAGCCATGAAGTATAACCAAATATATCTTGACGAAATGAAGCAGGAGGTTTGAGCCTCATAGAGACAAGGTTGGTGCCTTAGAAGATAGGGTTGGAGCCCCAGAGGATAGGAGTCCTCAAGAGTCTAGGTTGGAGCCTGTACCAGAGACAAGGTTGGAGCCCTAGAGGTTGGTGCCTCAAATTGACAAGGTTGGAGCTTTGGAAAGACCAAGTCGGTGCTTAGCACAATACAGGTTGGAGCCTAGAAGATTGGAGTCTTCATCTAGGGTTGGATCCCTATATCATTATTGTACTTTAATTATTGTAAAGAAGAAATTAATAAAAGTATCTATTCCATCATTGTTCATTTTGTGTTCTAAATACAAGTGATCTAATTGGTAAAATTAACAATTGAAAAGAAACGCTGATTCACCCCCCTCTTAGTATTTCCAACAATTGGTATCAGAGCCAGTACCTTCACTCAAAGCCTAACAGCTTGAAGGTTGATCATTAGAACACAAATGGAAAAGCCAAGGAAGAAAGTATCCAATCCTCCTAGAGATGTGTCTTCCTCAACCATCGAAATTGAAGTCAATCAATTTGCAAAGGCTCCATTGTTCAATGGAAATTTTGATATATGGGAGGCAAGAATGAGGAATTTCTTGAAGACTCAAGGAATTGAAGTTTGGAAATCAGTGATTACTAATGACACGATGGACGAAGAATCCAAGGAGTACAATACAAAAGCAATGAAGACAATTTTGAATGGGTTACCAAATTCTGTGAAGGCCAATTTTGAAAAATGTTCGTCAACAAAAGTCATATGGGACAAACTTCATGATCTTCACTCAAAAGGAGCGTTGACAATGATCTCTAGTCAAGAAGATGATGGAAAACAAGAAAGAAGTCCATAATCTGTCAAGGAAGATGAAGATAAGGGAGATGACAACAAGGCTAAAGAAGACCTAGAAGATGAAGAGAACAAAGAAGACTTTGAAGAAGATATCTTGAATAAATTTATGACTTCCATGGAAGAGATTAATAGTTTGAAAAATGAAATTGAGTTACTTAAGAAGAAAGCGCAAGATGGTAAGCAAGACATGACAAGGAAGGAAGTTGACTTTTTCAAGCTTCAAGTACAAGAAAGAGATGAGGAGCTCGCCAAACTTAAAGAGGAATTTCATCAAAATAAAAGAAAGCATCATGAAGAAGTCATATCTATAACAAATCAATTGGATAAGGCAAAGAAAAGGGAAGAAACTTTGTCAAGCCACCTTGAACAAAGAATTAAGAGCTTGAACAATCTTGAAGCAGAGATTGGTCAATACAAGGAAGAAGTCTCCTCTCTTAGATCTCAACTAGAAGAAGCAAGGAAACAAGCGCAAGGAGCTGAGAAGGTGATGGAAACTTTGGCATTCATAGAAGGACAAGTTAATGAAGCAGAAAAGGAGAGAAACACCATGATATGCCAACTAGATGAAAAGGATGAAGAAATCTTGAAACTAAAATCAGACATCAATCTTCTCAAGGCCGAAACATGTGAAGCTACAAGAATAAAAGAAGAAAAAGAGAGCATTCTAGCAAAGGAGAATGAAGAATTCTTCATAATGAAATCAAATATCATCTCCCTTAAAATCAAAGCACATGAAGCAACAAGGATGATGGAAGAAATGAAGAAGCAACTACTTATGAAAGATGAAGATTGTGAAAAGTTGAAAGGAGAAATTGTCCTTCTTGAAAAGGAAGTTGAATTGTTGAATAAAAACTTGAAAATCTCTCAAACCTTAGATGACATCCTAAGTTAGCAAAGGTATCCCCTTGATAAATCAGTTCTTGTCTATGTAGGTGAACCTTCAAATAATGCAAACCCTAATTCTTCAAACAACAAGGATGTGGAGAAGCCTGGAAGAAACGTTGATGCCCCTAGCTCCAACAAAGAAAAGGAGAAGATTCAAAGTGACATTGGAAGAAACCCCACTCCAAGAAGATATGTATATGGTGTCAAGAATGCAAAAGGAAATAAATTTGATCAAAGAATCCCAAGACAGAATGACTTTGGAAGTGCATCAAGGCAATCTCCATCCTCTAGGTACCAAAGTATATTTTTTGGTTATTTTTATTCTTGTACAAATTTCGGACACATGGCAAACGATTGTAGGGCATACCACAAGGAAAAATGTAATGGTCCTTGTCAATCTCCTAGAAGAATTTTTTCAATAAGTCATGATCTCTTATTCATGAACAAGATAGAGTGCTTCAATTTCCATAACATTGGACATATGGCACGTGATTGTAACTTGACATGGGCCCCTACACAAGCTAGAACTATGCCAGAGAAGAAGGTTACACAAGTATGGAGAAGGAAGCAAATTGGATCCGAAAGTATCTTAGACACTTTAGCCAACAACACATGTTGCTGATTTGATGAAGATATCCTTGGCAAATGTGATATCCCAAGTGTTTAATGATGAGACTCTGCCAAAAAGGAGACCATGCCTATAGTTAGGGGGAGCTCTCGATCATTCTTGCAGAAGCTATCCGTGAAAGGGCCCTATGAAATCCTTGATGAATCACATATGGACAATCATCTTTTGATAAATCATCTCTCAGGAACAACTCCATTGAGGAACATAACCCCTTCTCATCCGATGGACCATTTTTGAATATGTCTTCCATTATATCTCAAAGCAAGCAATATTTCTTGAGCTAGAGGAGTTTATGCAAGCAGGGGAAGTTGGTTCATCACATAAAGAAATGAAAACACGTCAATCATGAACCACAATGCCAGAAGGAAGAGCACCATGACAGGGGGAGCTACATATCTATCATTGATGAAGAAAATATGATGAAGAAAAGCAGCTTGATAGGGGGAGTACTTGGGCACCCCATTTCCATTGATGTCAAAGGGGGAGAGAATGTTGGAAGGGAAAGAATATTGCCATCAATAACAAAGGGGGAGACTTTTGGTAAAGGTTGTCATTGATGTCAATATGGCATTAACCGAGATGTCAATATTCTTGAGATGTCTGGTTCAAGATGATGATTTCATGCCATCAATGAAGATGTCAAATCACGAAGAAGTCAAACCACTAATGAAATAAGCCCTAAGAAGTCCTTGATCTAATGTTGCATGCACTTGATGATCTATAACTTAACCCTTGATGTTATGTGATGATGTCATACACTTTGATACTTGATGATGACATATGATGATCATGGTTGGAGATCATTTGAGGGTTGGAAGACTATTTTGGAGATCTCCTAATAATGTTGCACTATAACATATCATTGCACGAATATGTGATGACATGAGTGATGCACTCATTGTTGGACATTACCATGATGACATGGATGTCCTACATGTTCCTATGATGATGAAGAAGCCAAACAATGGAGAAGACAAATAATGGAGAAGCCAAACAAAGAAGCCATACTATCCTAATCATCTTTTGCACTAAATATTTCAGAAGCAGTCACAAATAAAAATAATTTTGGAAAACTTGGAGGCATCCTTTCTGAATGAATCCTACACCATCTTAAAGAGGATTTTTTCCTCTTTCTAACGAGCCCTTACTTGCCCTCAAACTCCAAATAGTTTGTGAGAAATTGAATTTTTAAGTTGAAATATATATATATATATATATATATATATATATATATATATATATATATATATATATATATATATATATATATATATATATATATATATTTGCCTAGCCGACTTGAGCTGACTTGTGTATGCTCATACTCCTTCACCCAACTGACGTGTCTATTCATATAACTCCAAAACCAGTATATATAGACGTCTAAAACACTTCATTTGATCAAAAAAATTTGGTGAAGAACATGGTTAGGAGGCACAAAAATTACAGGAGGTCGAGAGGACATAAAATTTTAATGTTTGGGCTACTTTTTGTGTTGGGCTGTCACTCAAAGCTAAATATACATAAGTCAGATCTGCTTTATTTTCCTCAAGCTCGGATCTAGGTCAATCTTCATTGCAGCAAAACTTGCGACAAAGTCTTGTGAGAGACAGACTTGTGGAGAGGCTCTAGCAACTGTGACAACCACCTCGGATCTGCAAGCTAGGAACAGCTACCTGTGAAAGACCTCATCTTGCAACTGTAACAACTCAAACAGCCACTTGTAGAAGCTAATTTAGAGCTCGGATCACTAGTTGGAGATGTTGATTTATACTGCAGATTTGTTAGCTCAGATTCACAGAACTCGGATTGCAGTCCTAATGCCTTAGGTAGTGGTTTGTGCAGCTCTCTTCTTTGGAACTGTTTAGAGGTCAAAATTATATCAGTGTTTTTAGGCATAATACTTCAGTAGTGATCATCATTTTTGTGAGCCTTCTTGAAGCTATAGTAGAGTCTGGTTTTTGGTTTTTGAGCTAAATTTGAGAAACTATTTGGAGAATTATTTTTGAATACTTTTCTAGTGCTTCTTGTAATGACAATTTGAAGATGGCTTTGATGATAGTCTGAGAAAATCTTTAAGGTTTTCCAGATCAGATCTTGGAGCTTGTGTGAAGCAAACTTAAGGCGGATTTTGAAGTAGTCTTGGAGAGTACCTTGGAGTTGAAATTAAAAATCCATTGAAGGGAATTGGAAGAATAATAGAAGCTCATGTTGGAATCTTGTAGACCTTGAAGAGCAGTTGGAGTTGATCTTGAGAATACCTTGGAGAATCATTTAGAAGCCTATAAGAGACCATGATGTCATCATGAGGTGACCTTGGAGATTTTGATTGGGTATCATGAAGAATAGTGGAGACACCTTCATGTGAAGATTAAGGTTGTCATTGATGAAGTGACGCGGAGACTAAGTGAGGGGATAGTTGAAGATTTTCAGGGTTCATTGAAGAAGACTTTGGGAGCCATGAAGTATAAACAAATATATCTTGAAAAAATTAAGCAAGAGGTTGGAACCTCATAGAGACAGGGTTGGTGCCTTGGAAGATAGGGTTGGAGCCTGAGAGGATAGGAGTCCTCAAGAGACTAGGTTGGAGCCTATACCAGAGATAGGGTTGGAGCCCTAGAGGTTGGTGCCTCAAATTGAAAAGGTTGGAGCCTTGGAAAGACCAAGTCGGTGCTTGGCACAATACAAGTTGGAGCCTAGAAGATTGGAGTCTTCATCTAGGGTTGGAGTCCAATGTCATTATTGTACTTTACTTATTGTAAAGAAGAAATTAATAAAAGTATCTATTCCATCATTGTTCATTTTGTGTTCTAAATATAAGTGATCTAACTAGTAAAATTAACAATTGAAAAGAAATATTGATTCACCCCCCTCTCAGTATTTCCAACAAGGATTAATTTTTATACTTAGCTAGCTCTGATTCCACCATTAGAATAGTCTTGGTTCAAGAGTATGAATCTCACAATGAACATGTGATCTATTATCTAAGTCGGAATCTCAATCCGACAGAAATTAAATATTTTCATGTGGAGAAATTGGCCTTGGCGGTAGTTCAAGTTGTCTAACAATTTTGTCACTACATACTATTACGTAAAACAACCGTGATATCTAATTGCAACCCAATGATGTATATCTTGACAAAACAACCGATAAGTTATGCACCGAACTTACATGTGATGTTATATGCATACATCTATGATTGTATCAGTGACATTGTTGTATGGGTTTTTTTTGGAAGCCAGATGTAGGCTTTATATGGTTTTTTTTCGAAAGCCAGATTAGTAGTGTTAACTACCAGCAAATGTAACATGTAACTTATCTATTAATGAAAATTTACGATTTTTCCTTTGTGAAAAATCTTGACAAAACAATTAATTGGAGGAAAATACTCCAAATGTATTTTCATCCTACAAGATTTTGATTTGGAATTCGATAAATCTAAGTTAAATAAATCACTAGTGTTTGTTGATCTTATGTGTGACTTTCCCAATACTGAGACAGAAATTATGGTAGAGAGTCCCATCATCCATGAATCTATGTTTCTCGTCAGTAATTTGGACCCATGGTATTTATATACCATTATATATCTTAAAACCCAAACCTTTCACGTTTAGATCGACGGAGATCCGAAATCAATCCCATCTATACAATATTGTTGGCGACACTCTTTATTGTCATGGAGCAGATTCTATTTTCCGACGTTGTATAACTCACGAAGAGCTTGAAAATGTTTTAAATGATTGCCACTCTAGAACATGTGGTGGTCGTATGTCTAGGTTTTCCATAGCCCAAAAGATATTGTGCACTGGTTATTTTTGGTCGTCCTTATTCAATATTGTATCATTGCGGTCCGAAAATTGCACAACTGCCAATTTTTTTATTGAAATATGCATGCACCTCCAACTCCTCTTCACCTAATCATTGTTTTCAGTGATTTTGCAAAATGGCGCATTGATTTCACTACATGTAACCCTCACTCGATGGGGGGGCATGGGTATATTATTCTTGTCCTAGATTACTTTACCAAATGGGACAAGGTGATGCCTACATTCGCGGTAGATGGAAAAACTACAACTAATTTAGTATTCAATCATGTGATTGCTCGTTTTGGTGTACCTCAAGATATTATCATCGACCATGGGAGTCATTTTCGAAATATCATGATGACCCAACTTTCCGATCAACTCAGCCTATTCCATGATAATTCTACTCCATATTACCCACATGCTAACGATCAAGTTGAAGCCGTCAACAAGGTTTTAACCACCATGATTAAATGGATTATCAAGACTCATAAATCAAATTGGCATACCATTTTTTTTTTGGCACTATGGGCATACCGAACCTTTGCAAAAACTTCTACAGGGTTCACTCCTTTTCATCTTGTATATGGTTTAGAATTTGTGTCACCTATTGAATGTGAAATACCATCACTCAAATTAGCCATTAAGTTATTACCGGCTACCTCTGAAGAGGAGAAATGCTTTTTATACTTAGCACAATTAGATGAGACTCGGCGCACCGCTGCATTGGCTGCCGAAGCTCATAAGATACATGTGAAATCTCAGTATGATCAAAGTATTAACCCTCGCGTTTACTCAGAAAGTGACTTAGTTTTAGTATACGATCAAGCTAACGATAAGCTAGGTGCTAGAAAATTTGAACCGATGTGGCATGGTTCCTATATTGTCAAGCGTGTGCTTGCAAAAGGAGTCTATGAATTAATTTATTATGACAGGGTCTCTTTAGATAAACCCAAAAAAGGTCTTTATCTGAAGAGATATTATGCTTGACTATCGTGTGAAGATATATTTTGTACAATAGTTACTTTTAGAATAGTGTACCTTAAATTAGACAAGTGTGCCTAGATTAGTTTTTTCGTTACTATTATCGTTGATTATCTTGATTACCCTTGATATTGAAGATGTCTACATCCCTTCAAACATACATTGGTTTTGATGATGGTGTCTGTCATAGTACATGAAAAATCTCTTCCGTAGCTTGGTTTATCTATTCACCCACCGATGAGTTAGTTTCTATTTATGGGATATGCCTTGGTCAAACAACGAACAATATTGCAGAATATAGCGCAGTCTGATGCCATTTAATTTGGTATTCAACGTTTGATCATTAGGTTGGATTCACAACTCATTGTATTACATTTAAACAGAGTTTATGCAATTAGAAATCCAGTGTTATTAAGATTATTTTTTAAGGTTCGTCTCTTGGAACGATAATTCGATTATATTAAATATCAACATATTTCAAGAAATTTAAACATATTGGCTTATGCATTAACTAATCGTGTTCTAAATAAACATTTGAAACATTAACAAAGTAAACCAAAACAACATTCAATCCATGTTGAACAAGATACTCAGAGAACGAAAGTAGTAATACCATTAGCATGATAAGTTTGTGTTCAAAAAATATTACATTGTCTGTGATCATAGGTTCTAACACCTTATGATCTAATAGATACTGATACAAAAAAAAAAAAAATGTCGATCTACAATGATCATCTACTATCCGTCATGATGATCATAGTAATAGACTATAGCACATGCCACCTTGAGCAGAAATCTCGTCAATGGACCTAGAACACTGGTAACGTGTCTCTGAAGCCTAAGAGGGATATAATATGTTCATGTCTCAGGAATATCTATGGTCAACCTCTCAAGGTTGTGCTCCATGTATACTAGGATCCCTGCTACCTAGTCCTTTGGAGGTGCTACAGGTTGTGCTTCTCGCCTGTCAAAGTGACGAAGTGTTGTTGGTCGTTGTGGACCAACATCTGCATTTAAATATTTTTGTCAGTATTGGATGATAAAAATCAAATAAAAATTAGATTAAAAACATCAAAATTATTCACTAACCTGTCTCGCCCCACTATACCCCTAGAGGCAAAGATGTTTCAGGATCACCCCTGTAATCCATTCCTACATAAGGAAAGTCGACTTGGTTTCTAAGCCACATGAAATATGCCAGAGTAAAATGAACTATTGAAACACCCTCGCCACCATGGCGAGCCATTAGTGCTACCCACCGCACCATCTGAGGTTCTTGAGGAGTCCCATGATCTACTGGAATCAGCTGAGGAGTGAGAAGCGGAATCCTCTCTAAAGAAAATTAAATAAGAATGGCGCCATATCCGAATTTTTTCAACTCCACATTATTTGCTCTAGTCAATTGGCTTTCATATTAGCCAATAATCCTTTGCACCAATTAAATATGGTTCCTTAAGACACTCGACCGCTGCTTGCATCTAGGATTTAGTAGCCACATCAGGAGCTGCACTCCTGCAAAATCTGGTCACTTTAAATTCTATCACTTTAAGATCCAATCGCAAGATAGTTTTGATATTTATGCGACCATCTTTCAAATCTGCATCATCGCTACAATATTGTTCTTTGTAGCTGGCAGTGGGAAGATCTCCCTGTCTGGCTCCAAATAAGGATACACTTCTCCCTCTCTAGGACAATCCGGTAAGGAAATATATTTCTTGTAGCTCAATCTTGAGCTGGTGGTCACCAATTATGAAGCATTGTTCTAGAACGTCCCACGTATTTACAATCCAAACCATTAACCCCACTTGTGCCTTCATCCCTTGCATAGCCCAGAATTTGTATAAACCACAATGAGTCAATGCACGCATAGTTGCATGGTCATCCATAGCTTCATTATCTATGAGCTCGTGTTCACATTCTCACCACTCCAACATGGTTAAACAACCTACAAATCAACAAATTTAACAGTTAAAACCATTTGGAAGAAAACTTGAACTATTTTTAAAGAGAAATTTGAGTTTTTAAAAATTTCATGGCGCCTGCGCAGGCTCTATATGCAAAAAATGTGGTTGTCTGCAAGCGCTCCATGTAGAACCCGTGGCAACCCGATAAATTTTCCTTTTAAAAATTATCGGGGTTCGTGGTTATCACATGGATTGCCTGCATACCCCCGAGGGCGTATTTTTAAAAATAAAATTCTCCTAAAAAATGAAATAAATGCTCAAAATAAAAAAATGAAATGGATAAAAATGTAGCTAAGGATGATGTGGATTACCTGGTTCTGACGATTCGAGGAATGGGCAGTCGATTCTCTCGATATTTGCTCCAGAAGTTTTTTGGCCAAAAGCTCTTTATGCACTGTTCTGAACACAAAAGGTGAAAATGACTTGTTTTTATCCCTTTTTATAGTTTTTAATGAATAAAATATTATTATTTTATTTATTTTTCACTTTAAAAGGTTATTTTTTAAATATTTTTACTTTTTGGAAACAAATATGTGTAATATTTTGAGTTTTTGTGCAGGATACAAGATTTTTGGTGAAAAGAATTATTTTGACACTGAGTATACTTTTATCACTTTTTCAGGCTCTTTAAAATTACGAAAAAGTGAAACCCTGGAGTTCTCTTTTAAACCCTTTTCAGACTCTCGAAATAACAAAATATCGCCAAGTACTTGACTATTTGAACTCATTAAAGTAAATGAACAGTCATCCCTTCAGTATAAGTTTACCCCTTTTCCGGACTGAAAGGAATAATTACGAAAAAGGTATACGTTGACTAATCATGGTTAACAGAGTTCTCCCCTGCATCATTTTATCCTTTTTCAGGCCTGAGAGACTAAATCTATGAAAAATAGCAACCATGGAGTTTACTTACATTTTTCTTCTGACTCCCTAAAACTGAAAAACACCAAGTTTCTCCTATACTGGACGCATTAAAATTTAATAGTAACGGACCTGTCGATTACAAATAGGACTGAACCACTCCTTCTTAGGGTTTGATTTTAATACTAAGATGGACTCATCTGAAGGATGAGCTTACACAAATAAGAAAATGTTATCCTCCTCAAGCTTGACAAAAATAAAGAGGTACTTGCCAGTGATGGTGGAGGAAAAAAGAGAGAAAAAGAATCTAGTTGTCCCCTTTGTTTAGAAAGCAGCATGCCACTCTTGAACACGACACTTTGTCACACTTGTACCTGGGTTGGGAAATCCTTTGTCTAAAATTTAATCAAACCACATTGAAAGTCTTCAGCCGATTTCTGGGTTTTAGCTTTAGGTCAAATGCTGCCAAGCCATTTGTAGTGTCATTATGTGTTCAAGAGAGAGTTCAAATAAACCATTCATTGCAAAAAATTATATCCATCCACATTGACCATCACTGATTCAATCCTTACAATTATTTCTTCAAAATTTGATCTAATGGTTTCGTGTCGTGGGCTTTCCTACGATGGATCACTTTCTATCGACGTCAACTCATCATCTAGAAATTTGATCTAGAATCCTATCAGTACCTTGGGATCTGCATGCCCTAATGGTAGGTTTCTTGCCTTCGACAACAGGTTGCATCATTGACCTTCAATCGAACGATTCTATGAGTGTTCGACTACAAATAATTAATTCACACTTCATATATTGTATTGGAGTACTTTGAGATCCATTTTCATTATTGGTGGTTTCTCTCACACTTGTTAATGGTTCACATCATTGATCGGTAATCAAGTGGTTTATACCATGTTCGACTTCGACACATTCAATCGCATGGATAGATCCGTACTAGTTCGGGAAGTGGAAATCAAGACCCTTGATCTAGTTTCCACCATCCAGGTTGTGAGGAGTTTTATTATTCATGATACAATATAATACTTATGACATATGGTTGCGCCTATACTGTGTTTACTTTTGATGTAATATTGAAACCATATATGTACCAAAACATTTAGTTAGTTTTGATCTAAGTATGGGAATGCCTACCTCAGCGATGATATATATATATATATATATATATATATATATATATATATATATATATATCTGTGTGTGTGTGTGTTTTTGTGTGTGTGTGTGCATTGAATGTTTTTAGAAGTTTTCAACCGGTGTCTCCAATCCAATCCTCGAAATAATAAAGCACTTCACTCTTCAGAATAACCTCAGACTTCGCACTTTAGGGTGCATTCTATTACACGTTATTTTTTCACCATGACATTTTACTATTCATATGGGTCTATCACCACCTATATCATGTTCCCTTAGAAGTCAAAAACCTTAATGTTCCTGAATCAAGTCTTGGAATTGAAAAAATATTTGTAAAACCCTTAAAAGTCTACCTACATGGTTTTTATAGCCTTTTCCTACGCATGCACTGTTGTTTGGTCCATAATCTGCGGTGACCCCCAAACTTTTTTCCACTATTACCTGCGCACCCCCGTGAAAAGAAAATAAAGGAAAAATTAAATTCTAAAAGCCTAGCTGGTCGAATATTCTCCCAACTAGAAGCTTCTAGAGTCGCGATCAGTTCGAGCTTTATCCCTCCACTCATGGAGCTTATCCCTTGGTCCATGGAGCTCAAATCCCTTCATGAGAGGAATCCATCCCCCTCTTCATGGAACTGAAACTACCTCCATTTCCCTATAAATTGAGCTCAAATTTTAGGTTGAAAGGTAGATTGTAAATGGATTGCTGAAGAGAATTCATAAGAGTGCATACTTTCTACACTAGTGAGTTGTTTTTGGCATGAGAATTATCACACCATTGTGTCCATAACTCCATGCTGGTATTCAAAGAGGAAGGCTTATCAAACTGAAGGAGAAACGATTGTTCAAGATCCCAGGAGAAATATGTACGACATCAAGGCATCAGGTTGTAAGATTACTCTTTTTATTCAAGATAATACATATGGATCTCTTTTTCTCATTGAGTTGTTCTTATGCTTATTGGAATAACATCAATACTTAGACTCCTTGATCACTAAGTTGGATTATCTTTTCTTGATTATTATATGTTGCAAATGCTTTGATCCTTTTGTCTTTTCTTTGATTCCAGGTTCTACTTATTGGAGAAACCACTTTGGAGCGACGGGATAAAAGACTACATCAAACGTTTGGATTTCAAGGTAGGGGCATGTCCTCTCTACTTTCTTATAATAATTTTGAAATGCAATTAATCTAGAGAAAAATGTTTCCAAATGGGTGTTTGTTTCTAGCTACTCGCTGAGTACTAGAGATATTGCTCTTATCCGCAAGAGGGATTAATCCACGTAACAATGGGTTAAACTATTCTAGTGATGAAAAATATATTGGCCCTATTGGTCATTCGATGAATGAGATTTATGGAAGTAATACACAAATTTGGAACTATTTATGCCTTATGTGTCGTGATTATAACTTGACTGTGGTCCTAAGCCTAAGAGTATTAGAAGTTCCACCTTATGCCTAGTTTATGTCTAGTGTATCCTTTTTTTGGTTTATAATGAAACACGATATAATCCTTGATGATGAATTCCCTAAGTGGTTGCATTGGATCTTTGATTTCACCTAGCAACCACACTCTTAGTTAGCAATATGATTTGTAAATACATATTCTCTCTTGAGTACTAATTTATTTGCTTGTGTTTTCTTTCTCATTTACATGTTTCATTTCATGCATTACTTAACTAATTACTTGATGCATTTGATTTCCCTTATATTAAGATACATACAACATTTTCATATTTGTGCTATGTTTTAAATAGAGAAATTTGTTCATTTTATGCAAAGCAATATTTCTCTCTCTATGTGTGGTAGATGCACCCCTGTTGATTCTCTCTTTTAGTTAGATGATGTGTAGATGACACACACTGAGGAGATTCACTTATTCTCATGCACGCTTACATAGAGTACATGTTCCCAAGTAGGAGCCAAATGTTACCCCCAAGGGGTAACTACTGGTGATCCCTGGTATTGCACCAAGGGTGTTGAAAATCCCAAGGGTTGCCCTACTTTACTTTATCAACCCGAGGTTCGTACAAACTTTGAGGTGACAGTGTTATATACACAACAGATACATTATGTTCATTTCATCCTCTTCTTCTTTACAAAAGGTGTCTATTTAAATTATGAGAACAACTGGAAAGTAAATTACTAGAAGGAAATGACAGAAAGGAAATTAAATTAAAGTGCTAAAAATAAATGAAAAGAATGAAACTAATTTAATTGGAAAAAAGGGAAATGACGAAAAAGAAACTAAGCTAACTTGTAGAAAATAAATGGCAGAAAGGAAACTAATTCTCAACCACACTTAACTTGGCCAAACAACTAAATGCATTCTACTTATCCTATGATCTATCTACCATGCTCTTATCCATGCAACTAAACTATCCATTACTTAATTCGAACTAAAAAGAGTTAATTTGAATTTTGGAGGAAGAAAAAGGGCTAAAAGAGGCTAATGGGAGGTTCAACCCATGAAACAAGGTTTGCAAGTGGAATGAGGGGGGTTAAAACCTTAGAAAACTTGATTATAACGTGAGAAATGTCTTTGGAGCGAAGATAATCGAAAAAAGATTTAGAAGTGGAAAGAGGGGGTTTAAAACCTTATTAGAACATTATTATAGTGTTAAAGGCTTTGGAGCGGAAAGAAATCAAGGGTGATGTGGAGGAATGTGATGGAGGTAAAAGTTACGATATGCGATGTCACATTCGCAACTTCGCAAGTTTAAATGGATAGCAGTAAGGAATTTAACAGAATGAACTAATATGTGTGACATGTTAATCCAAGTTTCCATTGATGGAAATAGGTTGATGAAGGCTGAAATACTAGATGATAACATGGAAGATATCATTTGAAGTTCTCCTAATGATGCTGCACTGTGATATATTACTGCACTATTATTGAATACATGATGCTATACCTTCATGACCTTACTAGGTACTATCATGATGACATAGATGTCCTACATGATGACGCTATGACCCTATGATTGATAAGCCAAAAAATGGAGAAGACAAATGAAGGAGAAGCCAAGCAATGGAGAAGGCATTCTATCCTATGCACTTTCTGCACACAAAATTAAGGAAAGTCACAAAGAAAAATTGTTTTTATCACCTTGGAGGCATCCTTATCAACATGGGTCCTATACCATCTTGTAGAGTATATTTTTTTCGTTCCAAAAAACTATTACTCAGCCCGAAACTCCAAGTAGTTTGACAGTTATTTAATTTTTAAGTTAATACATAAATTCTAGTCCAGTGAGCCGACATCACTGTCTAGGACAAGTCGGCCTACTTAAGGACGCATCTGTTCGGTGAAGGGTCGAAAATTAGGTGTTTTTATATGTAATTACTCTCCTTGTTTTGGATTAACCATTAGCACAGCATTCATTACAAGTTCAAGTTCATATCTCATGAACAAGAAGGAAAAAGGTTGCGGATTGGGTGAACAGCTTGGAGGATAATTCTGCAAAGTCAAGGTAAGGGACAACGAAGGATTAAAGTCTGGGTATAAGACCTTTTTTGAGCCGCAGCCCTAGAAGGAGCAACAATCTTAGAATTTTGGATTATCTACGCTACAGCAAACTATGGAGAAAAAAAATACACTTTAGATCTTAGAATTGTTAAGGTGTAGTCCTATAAAAATCAAATTGTTGAAGAAATACAAGAGATCTGTTCACAACTCGTGAACACAAGAAAAAAAAGGAATTATAATAAATAAAGATTGGGTTTAAATATGTCACAACATGAGATATTAATCTCGACCTCCCTGTGATTAACAGTTGACTCCATGTCATCTCACTACAGCTCAAATTCCTGAACAGAAATTAATTTGTATGGACAACAGTAACAATTGAAGCCACAAGCTCAGATTTTTTTAGGACTGTATACACCTAGGACCTGCCATCTCTTTCTGGGTTTCGGAATTATCGTCTCAATTTTACTCCTATAGAAATTTCAAAATCTCGTACCTCAATAACAGTTCAGTGAAGTGTTGAAGGAATTCGAAGTAGTTGTGGTATTGAAGGAACTAGTTCTTGAAGGATTTTGGTATTGAAGGGTTGTTGTAAGAGCATTATTGTTGGTGCACTGTGGTGCAGAAATGTTGTAGTATGGTGTAGAATCATTGGTGCAGATTTGTTGATGAAGTATGATGCAAAATTAAAAATGATTATTACTAGATGAATAGTGCAGAAGTATTAGTGCAGTGTGGTGGAGAACTCTTAGTGCAAAATTTGGTGCAGAATTGATAAAGAAGCGTTATGCATAATAGATGGTGCAGTATTGTGCAAATTTATGTAATGAAGCATCTTTGAATCAATAATCCAGTAAATAAGAGAAGAAGGATTGGTGTCCTTGGAGTAGGGGCTCCTAAACACAAGGTTGGTGCCTTGAGAAGATAGGGTCAAAGACCTAGAGGTCGGAGCCTCATCAAATTCCAAGTTGGTGCTTGGAAACATGTTGGTGCTTGTTACATTAAAATGGTTGGTGCCCTCACTCATCTATTTTATACTATTATTTAAAAAGGGGATTGAAGTTCTTATTAATCCTTAATATTATTATTAAACACCACTCTGTCTTTAATTGCGAAGAATCTAACTGGAAATAAATAACAATTGAAAAGAATATTGATTCACCTCCCTCTCAGTATTTTCAACAATTGGTATCAGAGACAGCTTCTTCATTATCAGCCTAACAGCTGGAATAAGGATTCTTAGGCACAATGAAGAACATGGAAGCAACAGGGAAACTCCCTATCTTTGATGGAACAAATTTTAGTTTTTGGAAAAAGAGGATGTCCTAATATCTAATGTCTCTTGGCCCTGAAGCATGACACTCTGTTTTGGATGGGTACAAGGCTCCCTCTTGTCTTCCAACTGATCCAGATGAAAGAAAATCCTACATTTCTAATGCCACAACTTTAAATTCCATCACTAGTGGAATTACCGATTCTGAATTTACGAAAGTCATGAATTGTGACTCAGCCAAAGAAGTGTGGGATAAGTTTGTTTCTCTATATGATGGGGACTCCAAAGTTAAGAAGGCAAAGCTTCAAACCTATAGAAGACAATTCGAGAGTCTGAAAATGGATGATGAACAAGATATTGCATCATACTTCCTCCGAGTAGCTGAAGTGGTAAACTCTCTTAAAGGACTAGGAGAAAATGTTGAAGAAAGAACCATTGTTCAAAAAATCTTGAGATCGCTTCCTGACAGATTTGACTCCAAAGTAAGTGCCATAGAAGAAATGAAGGACCTAGATACTCTCAATATGGATGAACTTCATGGAATTCTCATTGCCTATGAGATGAGGAAATGGAGTCTAAATTTTAAAGAAGCGGCCTTCAAAGCCTCAAGATCTACAAAAGAAGAAAAATGATGGAATTGCAACAGCGATGAATCTGATACTGAAAATGAATTAGCTCAATTTGTACGAAGACTAAAAAGGGGATCTAAGCTAAAAGGTAAGTACCCTCTTATTTGTTTCAAATGTGGAAGAATAGGTCATTACACTGCAAAATGTCCTCATAAACATGATAGTGATGATGAAAAGGACTCTAAAAGGATGATGTATAAAAAGAAAGGGTTTAATAAGAAGAACTTCTTCTCCAAACAAGATGATTCTGATGAAGATGAATTTGTAGTCATAAAAAAAAAATCAACTAGAAATATGCGTCATCACAAAGAAAGTGATGATGAATCAGATGAGGAAATCAATTATGTTGGAAGCAAAGAAACATTATTCATGGCATTTACAAATGATGATGACTCAAAACTGGAAGATGAAAGAAACACGGATAGTTTGCTAATAAGTGCCATTGAATAAAATGAGAATCTACAAAAGAAGATAATTTTCCTCAAAATAGAAAGAGAGGAAGAAAAAATAAGGGAAGAATTATTGAACATTAAGCTAAAAGAGAAGGATGATATCTGTAAAAAATGTGAATCTGAAATAGTATCTCTAAGAAAGGAATTAGAGCAATTCAAAAGGAGTTGGCAAAGCTCTCTAGCTCTTGACAACATTCTTAATACTCAAAAACCTCAACATGATAAGTCTAGAATTGGTTTCAAAGGAGAATCTTCAAGTACAAAGAATAATGCTAGAATTTATTCTAACATACTCTCTTGCCATCCAAAAGAAGAAAATTCATCTCGTCGGGAACAAAGTCCCATCTCAAAACCAAGAATTGAAGAAAGAGCAACTCCAAGGAATAATGTTGGTTCAAGCTATGGATACTACAACAGGTATCAAACTATTTTTCTTGGATATTGTTACTATTGTAAAAACTTTGGGCATCAAGCTAAGCATTGCAAGGCTCATAAGAATGAAGCACCAAGATTGAACAATGAAACAAACCAACTAAGTGGTCCTAAAGAGCAAGGAAAAATAAAAACTTAAAATTCCTTTGATCCTTTGGCTAAGTTTAATCAGTCTTGCTCATTATGTGATAATTATGATCATAATGAACAAAATTTCCCTCTCAAAAAGGAAAAAAATAAAAGCGTAAATCTCAAAACTGATAAATGTGGCCTAGCTCTATGTGCTCATAGAGAACAAAATCACTGGTTCATGGATAGTGGATGCTCAAGACATATGACAGGTGACCAAAAGAAGTTTATCTCATTGAACAAGAAAAATGGAAATGTATACTTCGGAAGTGGATCCGCTAAAATCATTGGAAAAGGAACTGTGACCCTTGTCAATGGACAAGGAAAGGCTCAAAATACCTTGCTGGTAGAAGGGCTCAAACACAATCTCTTAAGTGTTAGACAGATTTGTGACTAAGTACATAATGTTGTCTTTAGTACAAAAAATTGTGAAATAAGAGACTCATCCTCAGGAGAACTTGTGGCGAAAGGAGTAATAACACTAGATAATGTTTACATTCTCAGTAGAATCCAAGAAGATAAATGTTACTTAAGTCAAATAGATGAAAGTTGGTTATGGCACAAGCGATTGGGGCATACAAGTTTTGGTAACCTAGTCAACATCATCAAAATTAAAGTAGTAAGGGACATTCCTAAAATGTGCAAACCAAATCAAGTTGTATGCGGCCCATGCCAACATGGAAATCAAACCAGAACTAGCCACAAAACAAAGGAGTTCTCAACATCAAAACCTTTGGAAATCATTCATGCAGATTTTTGTGGGCCAACTAGAACTCTAACTCTTCAAGGTGAAAGGTACTTTGCTCTATTTGTTGATGACTATACTATAATGATGTGGATATATTTCATAAAATATAAATCTGAAGCATTTGAATGTTTTAAGAATCTTAAGGCTCTCATTGAGAATGAGAAATATTCTAAGATTAAATGTCCTAGAACGGATAGAGGAGGAGAATTCACCTCAAAAAAATTTGATGAATTTTGTGAAGAGCATGGAATCAAAAAAGAACTCTCTACTGCTAGGACACCTCAGAAAAATGTAGTTGAAAGAAGGAACCGAACCATTCAAGAAATGGCAAGAACAATGCTAATAGCAGGTGATTTGCAACCAAAATTTTGGAGAGAAGCAGTTGGAACCACAGTATATACCTTAAATCGAACTCAACTAAGACCAAATAATGAAAAGACTTCTTATGAATTATGGAAAGGAAGGCCTACTTCAGTAAAATATTTCAAGGTTTTTGGAAGCAAATGCTTCATAAAAATAAATGATGACTCACCAGGTAAATTTGATTCAGAGTTGATGAAGGAATATTTCTTGGATACTCCACTAGGCCTACAAATGTTACAACAATCGTCTACAAAGAATAGTGGAAAGCATTGATGTGAAGATTGATGAAGGCCTTCCAGAAAAGAGAATTGAAGATCATGAAGTTGAGCATTTCCTTGAACAAAGTGAAGAAGAAGAACCTGAAAAATAAGAGGAGAATGGAGAACCCCAAAGTGAATCTTCACAAACTCCCTCTAAGATCAAGTTTATTCAAAGACATCATCCGAAAGAACAGGTCATCGGAAATACAAATGAAGGAATTCAAACTCGAAGAAGGATGATAAGCACCACAAAAAAGATGATGTGGCTCTATTATATTTAATAGAACCTGAAAATTTTTCTCAAACAAGCAAAGATACTTATTGGATAAAGGCCATGGAAGAAGAAATGTCTCAAATCGAAAAATATGAGACTTGGGAACTGGTACCTCACCCAAAAGATAAAAATATAATTGGAACAAAATGGGTATTCAAAAACAAGATGAATGAAGCTGGACAAATCATCAGTAATAAAGCCATACTTGTCTGCAAAGGATACTCGCAAATCGAAGGAATTGAATTCTAAGAAACCTTTGCACCAGTAGCTCGAATGGAAGCCATAAGAATGTTTTTAGCGTTTACTTTCTCAAAAGGATTCAAGGTCTATCAAATGGATGTAAAATCAGCATTCCTGAATGGAGATCTCAAGGAAGAAGTTTACATGGAGAAACTAGAAGGATTTGATCTTGCTAAAGGAAAAGACTTTATATGCAAACTAAAAAAGGCCTTGTACGGATTAAAACAAGCCCCTAGAGCATGGTATGAAAAGTTGGATCACTATCTGCAACAAGAAGGTTTCAAAAAGGGAGTGGCAGGTAGAAATCTCTACATGAATATGGACAAGGAAAAAATTCTGATCACTCTTGTTTATGTTGATGATCTAATATTTGCTAGCAATGATGAAGAAATGAGCCATGAATTTGCTCTAAATATTTCCAAAAAAATTGAAATGTCAATGATTGGTGAGTTGTCTTACTTTCTTGGGCTACAAATATCTCAAACCTCTACAAGCATGTTTATATCTCAAGCAAAATATCTTAAAGACATGCTCAAAAGATATGGGATGGAAGATTGTGCACCTATGAGCACACCGATGACCACAGATTGTAAATTAAGAAAATATGATGATACCCCTCTCATAGATGCAACTCTTTACAGTTCAATAATTGGAGCTCTCCTATACTTAACTGCTACAAGACCAGATATTATGCAAGCAGTAGGAATGGTAGCAAGATTTCAGTCAAGTCCTAAACAATCCCATCTAGCAGCTGTGAAGAGAATTCTCATATATTTGAAAGGAACGATTGATTTCGATCTTTGGTATCCTAAGAGTTCAACTCTTATTGTGACAACTTACTCTGATGTTGATTGGGCCGAAAGCGTGGATAATCGAAAAATTACCAATGGAAATGCATTATTTATGGGAGATTGTCTTGTATCTTTACTTAGCAAAAAGCAATCATCTATATCCCTTTCTACAGCTGAAGCCGAATATATAGCTGTTGCTGATTGTTGTACACAAATTCTATGGATGAAGGAAGCCTTGAAGGATGTCAACATAGAAACTAAGCAACCAATTACTATTTTTTGTGACAATGCTAGCGCCATCAGTCTTTCAAAGGATCCGGTGATGCACTCAAGCACCAAACATATTCCAATCAAATACCACTTTCTCCATGAACAAGTTGCTGAACACAATATCAGGTTGGAATACGTCAATACAAAAGAGAAAATTGTGGATATTTTTACAAAACCCCTTCCACGAGAAGCATTTGAGTATCTTTGCCAAAATATGGGGGTCATTTCTCTTGCATCACATTAAATCAAGCAGCATGTCAGGGGTACAATATGTTAGGGGGAGCAACATGACAAGGGGAGCACTTTGGCACCCCATTGCCATTGATGTCAAAGGGGGAGAGAAGAAAAATATTTCCATCCAATGACAAAGGGGGAGATTGTTAATCCAAGTTTTCATTGATGGCAACAAGTTGATGAAGGTTGAAAGACTAGATGATAACATGGAAGATATCATTTGAAGTTCTCCTAATGATGCTGCACTGTGACATATTACTGCACTATTATTGAATACATGATGCTATACCTTCATGACCTTGCTAGGTACTATCATGATGACATAGATTTCCTACATGATGACATAGATTTCCTACATGATGACGCTATGAACCTATGATTGATAAGCCAAACAATGGAGAAGACAAATGAAGGAAAAGCCAAGCAATGGAGAAGGCATTATGTCCTATGCACTTTCTGCACACAAAAATTAAGGAAAGTCACAAAGAAAAATTGTTTTTATCACCTTGGAGGCATCCTTATAAACATGGGTCCTATACCATCTTGTAGAGTATATTTTTCCCATTCCAACAAGCTATTACTCAGCCCAAAATTCCAAGTGGTTTGATAGTTATTGAATTGTTAATTTAATACATAATTTCTGGTCTAGTGAGCCGACATCACTGTCTAGGACAAGTCGGCCTACTTAAGGATGCATCTGTTCAGTGAAGGGTCGAAAATTAGGTGTATTTATATGTAATTACTCTCCTTGTTTCAGATTAACCATTAGCACAACATTTATTATAGGTTTGAGTTCATATCTCATGAACAAGAAGGAAAAAGGTTGTGCATTGGGTGAACAGCTTGGAGGATAATTCTGCAAAGTCAAGGTAAGGGACAACGAAGGATTAAAGTCTGGGTATAAGACCTGTTTTGAGCTGCAGCCCTAGAAGGAGAAGTAATCTCAGTGTTGTGGATTATGTACGCTACAGCAAACTGTGGAGAAAAAAAATACACTTCAAATCTCAGAATTGTTAAGGTGTAGTCCTGTAAAAATCAAATCGTTGAAGGAATACAGGAGATCTATTCACAACTCATGAACACAAGAAAAAAAAAGGAATTATAATAAATAAAGATTGGGTTTAAATCTGTCACAGCATGATATATTAATCTCGGCCTCCCTGTGATTATCAGTTGACTGTATGTCATCTCACTACAGCTCAGATTCCTGAACAGAAATTAATTTGTATGGAAAACAGTCATAGTTGATGCCACAGGCTCAGATTTTTTTAGGACTGTATACACCTAGGACCTGCCATCTCTTGCCAGGTTTCAGACTTATCATCTCAAGTTTACTCCTGTAGAAATTTTAGAAGCTCAGAGCTTTGTAACAGTTCAGTGAAGTGTTGAAGGAAGTCAAAGTAGTTGTGGTATTGAAGGAACTATTTCTTGAAGGATTTTGGTATTGAAGGGTTGTTGCAAGAGCATTATTGTTGGTGCACTGTAGTGCAGAACTGTTGTAGTATGGTGTAGAAGCACTGGTGCAGATTTGTTGATGAAGTATGATGCAAAATTAAAAATGCTTATTTCTAGATGAATAGTGCAGAAGTATTAGGGCAGTGTGGTGGAGAACTCTTGGTACAAACTTTGGTGCAGAATTGATAAAGAAGCGTGATGCAGAATAGATGGTGCAGTATTGTGAAAATTGATACAATGGAGCATCTTTGAATCAATAATCCAATAAAGAAGCGAAGAAGGATTGGTGTCCTTGGAGTAGGAGCTCATAAACACAAGGTTGGTACCTTGCGAAGATAGGGTCAAAGCCCTAGAGGTCGGAGCCTCATCAAAGTCCAAGTTGGTGCTTGGCAACAAGTTGGTGCCTGTTTCATTAAAATGGTTGGTGCCCTCACTCATCTATTGTATACTATTATTTAAAAATGGGATTGAAGTTCTTATTAATCCTTAATATTATTATTATACACCTCTCTGTCTTTACTTGTGAAGAATCTAACTGGCAATAAATAACAATTGAAAAGAAATATTGATTCACCCCACTCTCAGTATTTCCAACACGACATGCGATTTGCACTATGGTAAAGGTTGCAGGATGTGATTTGTGATACCGTAATTGCATGAACGAGTGGTAAGTATTAAGAGTAAGATCTAAAGGATGCAAAGTGCGATTGACGTGGTAGATTATCGCATCAGCAAAATAAGTGGTAAGTGTTATGAAAAAAGGTAAATGATGTGATTTGTGAGTTGCGATTTGCGCGATCGCAATATCGCAATCAGCCAGAACAAGCAGTAAGTGTTTAAAGGTAAGAGTTGAATGTTGCGATTTTTTAAATGCAATGTACAGTGGCGAGAATTTCGAGGAATAAGGCGGAGGTCAGTTTTCAATGGTTTTCCGAGTGTTTTGCGTTAAAGTGATTAAGGTGACAATGATCAATAGAACAAAGGAATACAACGGGAAATTGGCAAAGGAGAGCGATAATTATTCAAGGAAAAAGGTAAGGGGTGTGAAGTGCGATTGCGATGTACGCGATATCGCAATTGGTGAGAGGATCGGTAAGTGTTAACGGGAAAAACCTAAACAATGTGAAGTGCGAAATGCGAAGTACGGTAGCGGGGATTTCGAGGAGGAAAGGCGGAAGATGGGTTTCGATGGTTTTTTCAAGCGTTTAGCATTAAAAAGTTAAAGGCGACCATGAACGAAGAAAACAAAGAAATAATGCTTTGAAGGGCTAAGTGTGTTAGGCAAAGAAAAAGGTAAGTGTAGTTGTTAAAGTGAGAAGTAAAGGAGGGAAATGGAAGCGTAAGAGAAGTGCTCAGAAGTGAAGCACACCTGCAGATTTATGCATGGGAAACAAACAGCAATGCAGGGTGAAATAATGAAGGAAAGGCTTGGAATTGGTAAATAAAAAGTCCTCCCCAAACTCGAGGTCTGCCCAACTCGAACTCTATTAACAAAGATGAGAGGGGAGAGACTTGACCACATTTTTGGAGTTTTTCCTCTATTTCACTATGCATAAGAAATTGAAACTAAAACAGCACAAAAACTAAATAGCAATGAAACTTATCAGAAGCATATCTAACTTAAATGGTAGAAACAAAACTAGTTAAATGACAGAAAGAAAAAGATAGTAACAACAGAGAAGTTGAGGCACATGGATTGGGCCCTAACCCATGAGCCTAGCCCTCTGAAACTTAAATCCGTCGAATGAAACCAGTCTGCTCATTTCACAAAAGAATAACTGCATACATCTCTTAAATTTTGATCCCTGAATAAACGAAAATCTCAATAGCTCATAACAATAGTTCTGAATGGAATCGAGACTAGAATAAACTAACTCTTCCTAGCTCTAGCTCTGCTCTATTCATTCTATAGGGAAACTACCAATATCTCCCTTGAAAAATGGTGATTGAGTCCACTTTGACTCCAAGTAAACATAGATTGAGTTCCCTTTGTCTTCAGTTGCTTGGCCGCCTCTTGGAATTCGAATTTCTTGGAGAGAATATTTGGGATCCTTCGGCTGCCTTTGAGGTTGGAAAATCCTCCTATATTTTCTCTATGATGTCTCCTCCAATTCTTTGTGATAAAATCTTTATAAAAGTGCTTATAAAATCATGATTTTCTGCACTCATCCTTATATTAGGCACTCAGAGTATGTTAGCCTTAATCGCCACCTATACTAGCATTATAAACCCAAATAATAATAAAATGCAAGAAAAAGAGATCTAAGAAGGAAAAAAGGTGACTATTAACCCCTCTAAATATGTCTAATGATGGAGCTCATCATTACCCCCCTACTGAATGGTTTCTCATCCTCTGAGCAATTGATACTCCTCCTCCAATCCCTTCAAAGCTTTGACATCCCCCCTGATTTCCTAAGGAAGAAGTGTGGGAGTTTCCCTAAGTGGGTAAAATCCATCATTCTTTTTTGCATTCTCTCATTCTCTATATTGTGCATCAGTGTCCTCTTCATCAGTCAGCCCCAGCAGCAAAGGTGGGCTAAGCTTTAGTCCCAACCATCGATTTTTTTTGGCCTGCATGGCCCTTTTGTATAATGGTGCTCTTTACAATGCACCCCTCGGTCTTTCTGTAGTATGATACTCCATGTTCTTGAGGCTATATGGGAGGTTATTCCATCTCCTTTGGCTAGCCATAATGCACTCCTCTTCTATCTTCCTAGAAACATCATCAAAGTGGCCTATCACTTGGTTTTGAGTTTGAAGGTATCTTTCAACTAGTGCAGGGTCCTTTTCAATCTCTCAATGGTTAAGCATGACTCCTCTTGGATTGAACACTTCTAGTCTAAGATATAAGGGTTCTCTATTTCTTCTTCCCATGACCTTCCATATCTCTTTGGCTCTATTGTCCTCATTCACCATCCAAGATGCTAGAGCCATTAAATGCATATCCCCCATTATAGGATTGGGGTCCCAAAGCTCCATATTTTCCAGCACCAAGTTATGCATATAAAACTCTGCCCTCTTCGCCTGATCAGCTATGTTGACTTGCTTGTAGAACTTCATGAATTTCCTACAATCTTGGAAATAGAGTGATCCATGGGACGCTAGACTGTTGATTTGAAATAGAAGCCATTTTTCTTTGAGGTACACAACATATGAGTCAGAGGGGAATTTTTGATTAAGGGCTTCTAGGCATAAGTCTGCCATGGTGGCTACTTGCTCCTCTTTTTGCTGCAATTGCTACTTTAGCACTGCATTCTCTGCATGTGCCTTCGGCAGTGCTCCTTCATAGATATTTCTTTGATGCTTCCTCCCCCTTGGAGATTCTTCAATGATGATTGGGCTTAGGGGAGAAGTTTCTAGTTTCCTCTTATTCTTGCCAGCTCTGGAATACCTAGAGGTTTTCCTTTTTATTTTTACGCTCAGAGGAGTCATAGTGGCAGATATCTTTGTGTAGTGAGGGGATGTGATGTTGGGTTGTGAGTCTGTGTCTCGCCCACTTTCTGTTATCTCTGTGACTTCTATGGCCATATCTTCTATCTTGCTTTGGCCCTTTGTCTCTCTCTCTTATTTTTCTGGTTCTTCTTGTTTCTGATGGTTCTTCCTCTTCTTCTTCTTCTTTCTGGTTCTGCTTCTTCTTCTTCCTAGTTCTTATTCTTCTTCTTCAAGCGCTGTGTGCTTCCGTCGGTCCTCTCCCTCTAAAAAAATTTCAATTCACTAGTTTGGATGAGACAGCATCTCCTTTTAATAGATGACGCAGCTAAATTTGGAGTTCCAATATAACTCCGCTCAACTCCAATTCTGTCGTAGACAATATGTTCCTCCTCCCTATTAATTTAGGATGGAATGTGCGTTTTCCTCCCCTCGTTCTCCTCTACTCCACTGATTTAAAATTTTTCTTTTACATTCCCAGGTGGCGTGCACTCCCAATTTTATTCCAGTCATACCTCACGGTGATGGTCGAGTTAACTGGCTACCTTTCTGCCCCTCAAACTCTAAGTTTGCAAATTAATTATTTTTAGCTATTATGAATGCGTAGCAAGGGGTGAGATCTTATACCTGAGTTTACCTGTTGTTTCCAAGGCAGTTGCAGGATCTGGAGGTTTGAGACAAGCCCTTTTAGATGTTGCGTTCTTCACCATATTCCTTTTCTCTAAGTGAGAAGATTGTTGAAGGAGCAGCTCCCTGGATGAGCTGCTAATCTTTGTCTGTTGTTTCTCTCTGTTGTAGATGTTGTGTGGGGCACTTGATATGCCATGGATGGCATTCTCCTTCTCCTGTAGTCTGTTATGCATTTTCCCTTGCGCTCGGAGGAGTCATGGTGGCAATTATCTTTGTGTAGTGAGGGGATGTAACGTTGGGTTGTGAGTCTGTGTCTCACCCACTTTCTGTTATCTCTATGACTTCTATGGCCATCTCTTTTTTCTTGCTTTGGCACTTTTTCTCTCTCTCTTCTTCTTCTGGTTCTTCTTGTTTGTGTTGGTTCATCCTCTTCTTCTTCTTTTTTCTGGTTCTTCATCTTCTTCTTCCTGGTTCTTCTTCTTCTTCTTCAAGCGTTGCGTGTTTCTGTTGGTCCTCTCCCTCTAAAAATTGTCAATTCACTGGTTTGGATGAGACGAAATATCCTTTTATTAGATGATGCAGCTAAATTTGGAGTGCCAATATAACTCTACTCAGCTCTAGTTCTGTCATAGACAATTGGTTCCTCCTCCCTGTTAATTCAAGATGGACTACGCGTTTTCCTCCCCTCATTCTTCTCTACTCCACTGATTTAAAATTTTTATTTTGCATGCCCAGGTGGTGTGTACTCCCAGTTTTATTCCAGTCATACCTCACGGTGGTGGCCAAGTTAACTAACCACCATTCTACCCCTCAAACTCTAATTCTGAAAATTAATTATTTCTGGCTATTATGAATGCGTAGCAAGGGGTGAGAGCTTATACCTGAGTTTACCTGTTGTTTCCAAGGTGGTTGCAGGATCTGGAGGTTTGAGACAAGCATTTTTAGATGATGCATTCTTCACCATATTCATTTTCTCTGAGTGAGCAGCTTGCTGAAGGAGCAGCTTCCTGGATGAGATGTTAATCTTTGTCTATTGTTTCTCTACACTGTAGATGTCACGTGGGGCACTTGAGATTCCATGGGTGGCATTCTCATTCTCTTGTATTTCATTATGTAGTTTCCCTTGTTGTTCTTCTTGGCAGTCCATGAACAACTTTGTTTTTTAAGGAACTTCCTGATGTTGGTAGTAGTATGTTTGTGTGTTGCTTCTCTTGCTACATTGTGCTCAGGAATGGAGGAGTATGGTGTATGGAGGTCATGGAGGAAGTTATGAATGGATTTAATGATGGGATGGATGGCAACATAGAAGAATGGAAAAGAAGATGAATGCTTCCCTGTTTTTCCAGAAACCATTAACAACCTGCAAAACAGCAAACACAGAAAAACACAGTGATGCAGATGCATTTTTTTCTTTTTTCGAAATAAAGTGGGTTTCCTCCATGGAGGTTTTCAACACACAAACTTTCCTTGGGTGCCTCAGAGAGGTTTTCACCCATGGATCTTTATTCCTTGTTCTTCTTCTTCTTCTTCTTCTTCTTTTGAGCAAGTGAGCCGCCTCCATTGAGGTTTTCAACCCACAATCTTATTCTTTTTTATTATTCTTTTTTGTTAAGAGGTGTGGGAAACTATGGATTTTTCCATCACATACACCTCTCTTCTTATTGAAATGATGAATTCTTCCCTTCATAAAGGCTTCTTATAAATTTTAAGTTTGCGACCATTGACAAGCAAGGGAATCCCTTCCTCATCTATGGTCCTGATTTGAACTGTGCCATTATCAAAGCATTTCTCCACTGTTAAGGCCCCAAACATCTTGTCATCATCTTTCCTTTGAATTATTTAAACCTTGAATCATACAACAGTGCACAATCTCCTTCTTGGAAGGTCTTTTCTTTAATGTTCTTGTCATGCCATGCCTTCCTTTGCAGCTGAAATACCTGTGTGTGAAGAAGTGCTTGCATTCTAAACTCATCCAATCCATTTAGTTGCAGCAACCTCTCTTTTTGGGCATTTGTTAGATCTAGATTTAATTCAGCTGCCATTCTTAAAGTATGGAATTCAAACTCAACTGAAAGTAGAGCTTTCTTACCATAGACTAGTTCATAAGGAGTGAATCATGTTGTTGTCTTCCAAGTGGTGTTGTATGCCCAAGTAGCTTCTACCAATATATCCGCCCAATATTTTCTGCTACTGCTCAAAACCTTGGTGAGTATTCTCTCTAAAGCTTTGTTAGTTAATTCTACTTGACCATTCTCCTGAGGGTATAGGCAGTAGAAGTTCTATGCTTAATCTTGTTCTTCCTCAAAATATTCTCAATGAGGTGAGAGGTGAACTGTGATCCCTGATCTATGACTATTTCTCTGGGATATCCAAATTTGTAAAACACATTCTCCCTCGGAGATTTTGCTACTTTGTCTTTGGTTGCTACCTTCACTGCTTTTGCTTCAGCCCACTTTGTCAGGTAATCAGTGCAGACTATGATGTGCTTCTTTTGTCCGAATGGTGGATCAATAAGTCCAACAAATTCCATGCCCCACTTTTCAAATGGCTCAAGAGCCACATGAGGGTGTAAAGGCATTTCATCCCTTTGTGTGGGTTTCCCCATCCTTTGGCACTAGTCACACCTGCTGGCGTATCTTCTTGAATCTTGGTGAAGGGTAGGCCAATAGTAACCTACCTGCAAAACTTTGTAAGAATTTATCTTTGCATTAAAGTGGCCTCCACATGGGTTGTCATGACATTCAGAGAGGATATCAAAAACTTCTTCCTCCCTCACACATCTTCTTAGTATTTGATCAGGGCCTAACTTGAAGAGATTTCCCCCAATCCATGTGAAAGGGGCGCTTTTTCAGATGATTTTGCTCCTCTCCCTGCATGAAAGATTAGGAGGGAGTCTTCCAGCAACCAAGTAGTTGGCTATGTTAGGGTCCTATAATAATAGGATTCATAATTTTGGAATTGACTTTGATTAGTCTTGTAATATGTACATACTTTTCTTTCTGAAAATTGTTTTCCCATATTAGAAAAATAGAAAAGGTAAAGAGGGTAAAAGTCTTAAAATAAAATCAAAGGAATTGAAATAAAAAAAGATAAAAAAGAATAGAAAATGGACCCCAAACAAAAAAGAGATAAAAATAATACATGAAAGTGATGCAAATCCAAATGCCACTACTGTTACTTTTACTGCAAAATAAATGATTATGTGCAGCTTGTTACAATGCCATAATCCATGATAATTCAAATAGCTTAGTCTTGACTTTTTCATGCTTTAAATTCCATGTTATTAGATAGAGAATAAAGATCTAGCCAAACAGTTTAATATTGGCAGATCAGTAGTTAGGTAGAGAATAAATAAGGAGCTCAACAGTTTAATCTGCGCCCTTGGAAGAAATAAGGATAGAATTAGTTAGTTTGATGTTTTGAAAGAAAAATGAACAAGGGTTTGCAAGCTCAAATGCACCCAGGTAAATGAAGAAAAAATGTTAGGGTAGCATAAGGGTAGGCAGAAGCAGTTTTTACATTCATGAATAAGCAGAGATTGATCAATTCAGTCACTAACTCCATTCAAAAATTCAATCCCTTGTAAAAATACTTCATCTCCACCATTTTCATTATTTCCCCTCCATTTTTCCTTTTCGCATCATCATTCATCTTCCTTGGCAAAAAATCCCCTTCTTTCCTAAGTATAAAACTCACTTTACTTAAGGAAAAATAAATCCCTTTAATTGATTTCCCTTTTGCCCAAAAAAACACTATATTCTAAGTGTAAAAGCATTATGAAGGAACCCACAATAATGAACTTTGTTCCTATATCATGTTTTATACTAAGATTAGTATATTTTCCCTCATCACACTTCATTTTTACTAAGCATTAACTTTATATATTAGCTCCTTATTTATCTTTAAGCTCGTATTATACTAAACCCTTTTATTTTTCCCACCCATATTATATTTTTAACCTATGGTTCGTTTTACTCACGTGATTATTATTTCCCGCTCCCATAGGTTAAACTATTCCTATTATGTAAATATCCCGCCTATGTTAACATTACACATATATGCATTACATTGGTTATATAAAACCTTAAACCCGCCTATCAAATATTATGCCTAAACTATATATTAAAACCTTATGTTTTAATATATAATCCATACCCGCCGCATAACTAAACTCAGGCCCCACGCCTTTGACCCCGCAGCTTCATCGCGTAATCTCAGCCATTCGCTCCTTCCTGCCAGATCTAACGGTGTAAATATAACATCACAGATTTCATTGCGCAGTCAATAATGAAATCAAAAATTGTGATAAAAGTACTTTTAATGTTTTCTCTCCCCTCCACGTGTTACATTTTTGTTGGATCACATCAATTCAATCAATACCACTTACCATCTTTTAACGGTGTGAAAACCACTCGGCAGTAATTCCCTCCCACGCACCCAAACTGACCACAATTTGAAATGACTAACAGTTAATGCATTACTGTTTAAACAATTTTTTTATAAAAACAACTGAATGCACTCATTTCAAGCCTTCTATTACCGTTTCTGCTCGTAAAACCTTCCCAGACTGAGAAAAATACATTGTCGCCTCTGTTTTACCTCAAAAACAAACAGAATTCATTGAAATTGACTGCTACAATCACTGCGAAGCCACCATATTGCATATAAAGGCTAGAAGAAGCTTTTGAAAGCTTTTCAACCTCAAAAAACCCTTCTTCACAGCTAACTTCCGAATTTCACAGGTATTCCTCAGAAAAAGAGAATCATCCATCAATCTGAATGATTTTACTGTAAATTAAATCCCTTAGAAGCCTGTATGCATAAAAAATACCCCATTTTCTTCATTAATTCTTCAGATATACAAACCCTGTGCATTTTCCATAGTTTCTGAAGATTTAACCTGTTTTAGAGCAAATTTGGAGTTTAGCCATCTGCACACTTAAAAATCCCTATGAGACATCCAATGCCTTTTCTACAGTACTCAGAAGCCCTTTTTGCACAAAATTTGATGTTTTAGGATTGTTTCTTCACAGAAATTTCACTGTAAACCCTTAATATCATTTGTTGAGGCTATTAAGGTCAAGAAATTGATTTTTTATACAGAATTGACAGTTTTGAGTCAGAGTGATCAGAATTATACCTTTTGCAGTCAAATATAGAACCTTTGATATATTTAAAGTCCTTATGTGAACTGTTTAATCTTACATAAGTGTTTCACAGGCCTAAAAACAGAGTTTTAAAGATCAAGAGTGTTTCAATTGATAAATCAAACCAATCAATGGCATCCAAAAGCATTATTGTGATCAACCCTCTACAACCCCCTGTTGTAGATGTAGAACATATTCCCTTGGCAAATGTGGACTTCAAAATCACAGATCCTGTGACAGAGTTTAACCTCCTTGAGCCCCACTGTTGGAGCCAAGAGAAATCCTTGGACCAAGCAGATGATGTGTTTATTTGGGAATCAAGATTTCCTAAGTATGTTGTTCCTCACACTTATCAATGCCTAGAAGCTATCAAATTATGCCAATATTATTATTCTCCAGATCAAAGAGCCATTACGAATTCTGACAAAGAAGTATTGTTTACCATTAGAGCTGAATCTATCAACCAAATGCTTCAATTATAGCCTAAACCTAATGAAGTCCCTTTATCAATTGAATCTCTCACTAAGTTCTATTTGGACTTGGATTTTCCCAAGAGATTTCAAAATTTTCAAACTTTCATTCCATCATGTGGAAATCCCTAAGCTCAACCCTCCATACTCCTCTTCTAAATTCTCAGAAAGAACCAGACACATTATTTCCATGTTATATTTTATCCTTGGATATTTCACAGATGACCATACTAATGCATCAGTACTTGGTTTCTTGTCCATTTTTGTACCTGGCTAGACCCCTGCAGTTATCTTCAATTTTTCCTAGTATATTGTTGATAGCATCCATGAACAGCTAGTCAAACTACCTACTAAAGGTGTCTTTAGGTATACTTCATTTCTTTTCCACATGTTCCTTTATTTTCAGTCAAAAAAGTTTCCTATAACTCTTCAGAAGCTTGATGTGGAAGAAAATCCACAATCTATTGTATTTTGGACTTCCTTGATCAGAAAGGAGTCAGATGAGTTTACTTATGCAGAGTTTATAGATTCTTTCATTCATCCATTGGTAAATCTGCTAAAGAACAGTGTGTAGGCTAGGATCAGCAATGAAATTAAGAAATTTGTACAGTTGTATGAACAAAGAAAGACAAGTGATTGGTATTTATACCAAAATAACACTTAAATCGGAGTTTATGGGCCAAACCTCATTCCTTACAATTTGCCAAAATACCTCCCCATGAGGTTTTTTTCTCTAGAATATATAAGACAGATTTTAAACTCAGATGCTGTAAATTTCTTGGATGTAAAGAAGAAAACCCAATTCAAACTGAAAAATACATTTGGTCCATTCTTATGTAATAATAGAGAAGCAGGTTCAGAGGCAGAAAAGCAATTGTTAGAATACAAATTCAGCACTAGTTTTCTTTGGTATTATGATTCCTTTGGTATAATCAGAAAAATGAGAGTTAAATGTAAATTAACTCCATACATTCATAAAAATAAGCCTGATATTGAGAAATTATCAAACCAAACAGAATGGTTAGAGAATACACTGGTAGAAGTTGATAAGAAAAGTGATACTAGTCACATTTTGCACACTCCATCTCAGGAAGACAGAGGTATGAAAAGAACAGGGAAGAAGGGTCTTACACAACTGAGACCACTACATAAACCAAGTTCAAACTCGGGTACAACAAAAATCCAAAGATCAATCCTGCAAGTAAAGAAAAAGAGACTGCTGAGGTCATTGACATAGAGATTCCATATAAAGATATTATACCTCCTACAAGAGTTGAAAATGAACAGCAGCCAACTTCTTCTAATACACAGTTGATCCAAAAACAACATAGTATAGAAGTATCATCATCAAATCAGAGAAAAGAAAAGGATATGGACATCAAGGAAAGGTACAAGGATATTAAAGCTAAAAATGAAGAAATAAAGAATGAAACATATTCTCAGTACTTAAAGCAGACTTCCATCATACAAAATAGGCTAATTTCAACCTTTGATTACAAAAACAAGAAAATGATGATGACAGTGCTTCAACCCATAGCACCAACTCCAAAAACATCAACTGACTATAGAAAGGTTTATTTTGAAGTGCCAGTCTAGGATATTCATCCTCTGGACCAGATTGAATTCCATAAACAAGCAGGAGAGATGATGTATTCCACAATGACTACTAAAGAAATGAGTGCATAGAAGCTTCAAAATACCTTGATAAATGTAAGAGATCAGCTCAAACTAGAGAAATCTTCATCATATGCAAAGGATATTATAATAAAATCATTGGAGGAATTAGTGATTGAGGTAGGGTATGACTCTCAGAACATAAAAGTTGCAGAGGAATTGATTAAAAAGAAGAATGTTGATATTGTTTCCCTTAAGAAACAGTTGAAACTGCCTCCCACTGAGCATCCTCAAGCTAAGGAAATTTTGCAGGAATCTAATCAAAGAGATGAAATGATGAGTCTTATTTTGTAACTTACAGCTCAAATCAAAGAAATGGATATTTAGATGCACAAATTGGTCTAAGAAAAAGAAGCCACCAAATCACAGGAAGTCCCTGCCACTGTAATTCCTATGGTTACAACAACAGTGCCATCTACTCTGGAAAAAAACTAGCTCCAAATGTTCCATTAGCTACAGCAGTCCCAGTAACTTCTTCAACAACTTATGCCACTGAGTCTTCAGCAACCACGGCCTAGCAACCAGATGAGGCCAGTAAATTGGTAAAGGAAATGCAGGACATGTCCATACAAACCAATGAGATAAACAGGTTGAAGGAACAAATTAAAAATATTGAAAATTCCAAAAATCTTGCACAGATTAATGCCAAGAATGAAGATAAAAAGGCTAATAGGTTGAATGAACAACTCAAGAAATTAGAAAAAGAATTAACCTTGAAAGAACTTATGGCACATGTTAAGAATAAATTACAGTCCAATATCATTGAAGTAGTCAATGATACTTGGCCATCAATACATGTAATTTATGAATAGAAAGATTTATTCAAAGTAGCAAAAGAAGCAATACAAAAGACAAAGGAGGAGCTAGGTAAAAAACCTGAAGAGGCATTGGAAATTATCAAATTTCTCAATTCCAAGAATAAACAATAATTGGATGAAATTGGAATTACAGATAGAACAGATACCATACTTGAGGTAAGAAAGGTAATATCCAAGAAGAACTTGATGAATCAATTAGAGGAAAAGTTCCAAAACATGGAAATGGAAATTACAAGATTGATGATAAAATTTGATATTTCAAGGCAAAAAGGCCTTCCTAATCCACTGGTAATCAATGAAAAATTGATGAAACAAGAGGATTATGACAAAAAGATGAGATAATTTTCTAAATAACATGTAAACAAATCAAATTGGTATGGAATCCCAACAGGGAAAGTTTTGCATAAGAATCTTGAAAATATGTTTTACTTGCAGCATGAAGTAAAACACCTTTTTGTTAATAAACCAACATTTTCCAAATACACTGAAGCTGATGAAAACTTCAGAAGGTTAATGAATATTAAATTGCTAGAAGCTGAGTTCTAGGAGAAGTTAACAGATTTACTATAAGATCAAATTACAGTGAGGACGGAGCATGAAAGATAAAAACAGAGTTTGTTGTTTTTTACATCAGCAGTAAATAGTTTTCTGCAATCAAAGTGTATCAGTTGAAAGTGTATCAGATGAAAGGATGAAGATCAAAATAGATTGAATATAAATTTGCCAACGTGAGGGACACCTCATTTGTCCAGCTACAGCCAAAATCCAAACAGCAAGCTATTTTATTTCAATAAATAGGATAGCTATCAATTAGTTACGCAGTTGTCACTATCTTCTTGCATGAAAATATTTTATTTTCCAAGAAAAATTCCTATGTTTATTCTAGGATATTTTGTACTAGGTTTTGTATAAATACTTCATCATTTGAAGTATTGAGTGTGGATTAATTGCTGAACATTTTTGTAGCTGTAATATTCTAAACCTAAGGGTTTTTTGTATCAATTTCAAGTCAGCAGACTGGATCACAGGAAATAAAGCATCATATTACAGGATTCATGTGTTAGGACACTGTATTTAACTTATCATCTTGTCAATTTTCTTATGTTTTCCATCCATTCATGAATGTGTTCTAAATTTTAATGATAACCAGGAATTTTTATTTTAGAATTTGTTAAAAGCACTCTGTTATTGATTGATTATCATTTAAATGTTTTCTACTGATATCCCGACTAGGGAACCCTTAATTACTCCCTAATTTCGATTGACCTCTGCCTTTTCACTCCTTATCCGGATTTAAGAACCCTTAATTTCTTTTTATCTCAATCAAAACTATTTCATCATCAGCCTTTAAAGATCTGAAGTGACTCTGCTATCTTTCCCTGTGAACATTTACCTTTAGACCTTGACCCTAATCTGACTGCTTGACACATTGACTCCATTTTCCCAATGGGATACAGATCTATAGCTATCTATCTAAGTAAGTGATTTCCCCACCAAACCAAATCAAAACCACAAAACCAATTGGCCCCATATAACTAGCCTAAAATCAAATATAATCAACAAAGTTAAATCTTATAGAGAGAGCCCTCTCTAAGCATTAGGAAGGCTAGATCCTAAAGCTTAAAAGTAGGTTTATGGTTACCTCTAATATTATTCAAACTAAAAATCTCACAAATTTAAGAATTATTAGAGTGATAATAGGCTATATCAACAAACCATGGTGAGAGTGTTGATATGGAAAAGAGGTGCTCATCTGGCATTTAGTCATCCACCAATCCTTCTTCACCTGCAGGGAGAACTAACCTAGACAAAAAATCTGCAATGACATTTTCCTTTCCAGGTTTATTAACAATAGTCAAATGTTGTGAAAAAGGAGGTCTCTGAGAAAGACCCAGGTTCAAGATAGAGGGCAGCAAGGTTTCCCCAGAAGTCTAACACAACGCCGGAATTTTCACCCTACTCCAAGGAGCAGAGTGTCTCACCCGAGGCGTGTCGTGACCTTAGTAATAATAGAAGATAGATCATGTACCATATGATTAAAACCATGAAGAACAACTAAAGGAACTTGAAACAACAGACAGATCTCACTACTATGTATACAGTATTACTCATCAATCATATTCAGGATGCTGAATTAAAATTTAAACCAGGGCATACATTCATAGTAAGCAATTGATTAATACTCAACTCAAAACATTAAACACAGCAATAACCATATTTAATTATCAGTATCAAAATACATACATCACTCCGCAGAGTCTATTACAATGTGATTTAGTACAACGGAGACCTCACAGAGCTCTCCTACGGCTCTGCTCTCTCTAGGGCCTTTGCCGCACTGACTAACTAACTCATCTACGCTGGCTGATTGCCTATTTGTTCTTCCGCTAACGTGACTGTTAGCCTTTCCTCTTTTCCTACTCCGCTGCTTGTCGCTTCTTCTTGATTACTGGGAGTTTTTTTGATTGTCCTTGTCTCCCATATCTTCCATCTGCATTGTTCTCTGCAACCGTCGTGCCACCTATCTTCTAGCTATCTGCAACCATGACAACTCCCTGTCTACCTTGATTGCGCTCTGCCACTTGTTCTCTGCAGCTTAAAAATGTTTCTTTTTCAAAACAAAGGCCCCAATAGGCCCCGAACACATGCTATTAACTCGTCCTGAATCAATCGTTTCCTACTATTGTGGCTTCCATCGGTCTTTCAGCTTCTGAGGTTGACTCTGTCTTCTCTGTTTCGTCACTCTATCCAAACAAAGGCCCCAAATCTATAACCTTGTTCAATGCTAAGGACTTGAGTTCTGTGAACTCGGTTATTTCCTATTGCCATTCTCTAATTAGATGTTTAGATTAGATGGTGACTCTTTTAGCCTCGCTTTCATTTGCTACTAGCGGAAGTTTGTTGAATACCTCTTGAACCTTTGGCCCGACTTCGGCTACCATCTCTTGTATTGCTTCTGATTTTTGCTTGACTGGTTGCCTTAGCTCTGTGAGGACCTGCTTTATGGAAATGAAGTACTCCTCTCTATTTTGTATTTTGGTTTTCAGTACCTCCACTTGTTTGTAGAGCTGGGTTATTCTAATGGGATCAGTGGCTTCTTTTATCTCTTGTGAAATTTGTTGAAGTTGTGCCGAGATAGGTTGGGCTTTCATGGTTAACGAGTTAGATAATTCATGTAAATTTTTCATTAGGTTGTAGGCCTCTTTGACTCTCGTCCCCAGGGCTTCCTTCATTCCAATTACCTACTGCTATTTCTCGGTAACCTTCTCCACATATATCACAGCAGGGTTTGGTAATGCTGGCCTGGTAGCTAGCATTTGTTTGAGCTCTTGGTTTTCCTTGCTAAGATTTTCACTTGTCATTTTCACTTGGATAGACCTTTTGACCATGGAGCAGGCCGATATGTCCTTCGGTGTCTTATTATCCTGGGAAATTACTGTGGGCCAGAGGTCCTTGAATATATCTGTTACCTTTTCCAACTGCTCCTGTAGACTTTCCTTCTCCCCTTTTAGTTGATTACGCTCTTCAGCAAGCATGATGACATGTTTTTGTTGGTTCTCCAACCTATGTTGGAATTCGTTGTGAATCCCTTCTGCCTATTGTGTTGCTCGCTGAATAAATTTTTATAGCTTTGCAGTCCCCCAATTTTGCATGCTCTCAACGCCTAACATGTCCTGGGCTGACAGTCTCTCTCTAAGGGGTTTCTCACTGGCGATTGATTTCTTTGAGTGCTCATGCAGTGATGCGGGTTGGTTATGTTGTGGTGGCTAAGGTTTTGGGTTATTCATGCTATTGGTTAGTTGAATCTGTTGCAGTATTAGGTTGGCTTGTTGAAATGGGTTCATCTCTTTTGGCGAGGGTGTTGTATATACAGTAAAAGATCCTCCTTGAACTAATAGTTATAGGAAAGTTCCCTAGCCGTACTATAGTTAACTTCTACCTCGGTGTCCCCATTTGTCTTGTTTCTTAGCATTACTGGGTCTAAGATAGTTGCTGAGGTGGATGGAGTGCTTGTGGATTGGTATTTGGAAGTAAATGAAGTATGGGGTGATGAATGGTGAGTATGAGGTGAAGACGTGTGAGTGTGGGGTGGAGATGATATCTAAATATTCAAAACCGAGAACGGATCTAACACAGGTAGCGCAAAGGTGACCTGGGTGGTAACCTCTGGCTCTTCTTGAAGTGGTACTCCTATATACATGGGTTGGGTCTGATCTTCCTAGGTGAGGTCAACTATTTTCCTAGGCACCATAATTCTTGCTTTCTTGGTTTTAGGTGTAGCTACCGGGGGTTTAGGTGCCTTTCTCTTACGGATTGAGGTGACTATGGTTTCTGGGGGTGAATTGAACATGGTGGAAGGTAGGGTAGTGACGATAGGTGTGAATGTGGATGGTGATGCAGAATTCGAAGACTGAAAATTAGAAAAGAAAAAAAAAGGAAACACGGTAGAAACACTTGTGAGGTTTTGTCTTACTAGATTGAAGTCCTTCACCTTCATGTCCAGCTAGTCTAGTAAAGGTTTTAGCTACAGTCGAGAAATTCTACTTGTTGCTTCCTCTGGTGTCTCCCCTAAGAGTGCTTTCGACATCATGCCCTCGAACGAATAGTGAGGTGTTTCACTTCTGACCTCCATCCCAACTCCTGGCCATGAACAGACTTCGGTGTGGAATGTTTTTTTCTTCAATTTGAAACTTTAATGGTCTCATTTTGAACATGGTTTCATCCACGCGACTAGTTCTGATATATGTATGCTTGTGGGTGACCCCAAACCATATCTGTGAAGAATATTTGTCCAACAGGTCCCTCAGAACCCTTTGTTGTCTCGCCACCACATCCAGCATCTGCCTGTACCAGAATGAGAAAGCCTCCTCATTTACCTCCTTGGTGCTGCGATCTCCTGATATTCTCCAAGGCGTAAACTTCAACGCCATTGGTTGGTTGCTTGTGATTTCCACGAGCTGTCTTACCCCTGGTGAGTCCATTTCCACATCGCAAATTCCATTATGAGGTAGACATAAATGAACCCTGTGGCTCATCTAGAATTATCCTCATAGGCCTCAAACAATTCATTCAATAGGAAGGTACACCAGTTTAGCTGGGTTCCCTGGAGGCATTCTTCCGTGACTGAAATGGTGTCCAGGGTGCATTGGCCTTTGGTGTAATGCATCATCATCTTACCCACTATTAGATAGCAGGAAAATTTCACTGCTGGATTATTGATGAGGTCTATCTTTGTCCCCTTCCCTCCTCTTTTGGTCTCATATTTCTTATAATAATCACAGTCTCCTGCCTTCTTGGCTCCCTTGGACACATTCTGGAATGTCATTGAGACATCCTGCCCTTCTTCTGATAATATCGTAAGCCTTCTGATATCCTCTGCATGTATCGGTATTTCTCGCCCCAGCCACAATGATCCATTATGGACTCTGCTCAGTAGGAATTTCATACACTACATTGTCGCTCCCATTTTTCCAAACACTGGGAGGTTCCTGAGGTTCTATATTGTCGATTTTTGGATACCTCTGAACTATTGGTTCACTCTTGCTACTTCCCCTCCTCCCTCTGTAGCATAATTATCTATGTATACATGTCTCTTCATCATTGGAAATTGATAGGAATCCGTAAAATGTGTATCAATTAGCAATGCATTGTCATACCTGCCAACTTGCGATTCTATCCTCTGAACTCTCTCATCAAGCTTGGTCTTGACGACTGCTGGTGCTACCTTCGTCATCTTTGTTCTTCTTCTGTATACCTAGAGTGTTGTTTCTTATCTCTTTCGGTGAATTCCTGCTACTGGACTATCTCTTTGAACTTCCTTTGATGAAATTTCACTTGTTGATGCGGCTATTTATTTTTCTAACTCGGAATTTTCTGGAATTCTCGTGCTTTTATTCTTTCATGCGGGTTAACTAATGTAATTGTAATGTATCATTTATCAGTTTCAAGAAAGTTGCAAATAGATAAATGATGCAAGATAGACCCCCGAGGGGTACTAGGCTTGGCCAAGGGAATCCCATACCCTTCATTCACCTTCTTCTACCTTCATACACCATCTTCTGCCTCCAAGACACCACCTATTTCCTTAAAATTCTCTCAAACTCCCATCCTATAGCAAAAAATGGCCTTCTGTAGCACTTCGTGTAGCAGACCTGTAGCATGGTTTCCTTTAACCATATTTGCTCCAAATATTGACCTTGGAATTTTGAAGTTGATTAATGACCCCCAAGAATTTATTTCATGATTAGAGGAGACTATAAGACCACTCCAACCCCATCTTTTCCTCACTGCAACCATAGAACAACAAATAGAATTAGAATTAGAATTTTTTTTAAATTGTATTAAAGGTTGAATTTATCAGTTTCAAGAAAGTTGCAAATAGATAAATGACTCATGCAAGTAGGCTATTAATTTGATTAAATATGAAATTAGAATAGCATGGTTTACTTCTGAAAACTAGACTAGTTTTTTCCTTCATGCAATTTTAATTCATCATTTGCATTAAATGAATGACATTTTGACTTCTGTAGTTAGAATCATGTTTATATACTTGAAATTATGATATGCTTTGTATCTTTGTATTTATTTGAAGGAGTGGTCTCTAAACACCTTGATGTGATCTCATGACTGAGGGTGACATGAGTTGCACCAAACCTAATGTGCATATAGCATTTTTACCTCTAAGTTTGTACGAACCCCGATTTGATAATTTAAGTTGAGAAGCCCTTGGGAGTTGCAACATTATTGGTGCAATACCAGGGATAATCACTTTTTGGCATCGTTGTCAGGGAGGTGTCTAAGTAGGTGTTGTTTCTACTTAAGAGTTTTTCTTTTTTTTCATAAGTCATATTGTTTTGGGAAAAACTGAAAATTTCAAAAAAACTAGTCCTTTCATTCCTTGTAGGAGTAGGGATAACCAAGGGAAATTCTTACCAAAAACCCCCACCCCCTCAAGCAGTCAACCTTCATTCTCCTTTAGTGACTATGAAATTCCCTCTATGAATACATGGTATCTAGAAGACCCTTTAGGCGAGCAACTTCAAAATTTTGAGGATCCTACAAGGGAAGAAGAACCTATCTCACCTACCTACCCAACCCATGGCTGAAAATAAGAACAATGAGTTTTTCCCTATCAGATAAACCAATGGAGAGGCCAGAATGAAGAATATAGGCCATGCTTCCATTCCATATTTCCATGGTCTAACCTCTGAGGATATTGACACCTTCATGTTTGAGTTTGTTGTTGTATGTAGGACCTATGACTATGCCTCTAATGAGCAGAAGCTGAAGTTGTTTCCTGAGATGCAGCGTTGCACTAGTTTATGAATATACCTGGAGGAAGCATCACTACATGGGCCCAAATGCAGAAACCATTCAATGAAAAATATCGGTATTATTGTAGGTCCAAAGAAACAAAGGAGGAAATTTTTAGGATGACCCTTGGACCTCATGAATCTTTATAGGACTATGAGGAAGATTTCAACTCAATTATAGGAGGGTCAATTGTGTCCTTGATCCTGAGTCACTCAAGCAAGTTCTTCTTCGAGGGATCAAGGAGGATGTAATGGAAACCCTAAACATGTTGTCTGTAGGAGATGTATACCAATTTCTTTGTGATGAATGTTGGGTGTGGAGCCTAATTATCTTATTTATTTTCTATCACAGCATTGGACCCATGTACCTTAATGGGGCGGCAATGCCGCCCATAATTAAACGCTACTTGGGGGGTCCAGGGGGGGCGGCTACGACTTTATGGAGCCCCCCCCTGGCGGGGGGTTTCAGGGGTAGAGCCCCCGAAGCTAAAAGAAGATGTAAAATTGCCTTGTAAAATTATAGTAATTTCTAGTCAATCTGGGCCGTTCATTAGGTGGATGATCTGACGGTAGAAGTTATGTTTATTTTAGGGTTTTTTGCCCTAGAAGGCAACCCCTCACTTGTATGAGGGTATTGTATTGTGGCTGTGCATGGTATGATTAATTCTCAGAGCGAGAAATAGATAAGGAGACTGTGAGAGAGAACAGAGGATATTACAGCGGATCTATTTTAGGTTGTGTCTCTTCATTTTGCTAGATAATAGAAAGGAAGGACTAGTTGTTCGAGGTGGACGTAGCCCAAACTGGGTGAACCACGTATATCTGTGTCTCTAGTTTTATGTGTTTTGTGTGCTTGTGTTTTCCGCATATTTTATGTGTTTCATTGCTTTGTAATATATATATAATTTTCTAACAACTGGTATCAGAGCTGAAAGTCTATTTGGCTGATAAAATCGCAGGAAAGAAGGGTTCCTGGTTCAAGTGGGAGCAATGGCGGAAGTTGTTAAGTTTAGGGTCGAGAAATTTAATGGCCAAGACTTTCCGCTGTGGAAGATGCAGATGGAATATTATCTGTATCAGAAAGATCTATACCTACCATTGAGCGAAAAACAAAGAAGTTGACAACTATGACAAACGCAGAGTGGGAGATTCTCGACAGAAAGGCACTCGGAACAGTACGGTTGTGCCTCATGGTGTCGATAGCCTTCAATATTTCGAAGGAAATAACAACTAATGGTTTGATTAAGGCGTTGGAAAATTTATATGAAAAACCCTCGGGATCAAACAAGGTACTTCTTATGAAATGTTTATTTAATATGAAGATGTCAGAAGGTGGATCTGTTGCAGACCATTTAAATTATTTTAATACAGTTACCAGTTAGTTAAGTTCTGTAGGGGTAAACTTTGATGATGAAGTTAGGGCTCTTTTATTTCTGTGCTCATTTTCAGAAAGCTAGAATGGTTTAGTTATGGCCATTAGTAACTCTGTCTCTGGATCTAGTACTTTAAAATTTTATGATGTTGTTGGTACTATCCTTACCAAGGAAATGCGATGAAAAATATTCGGTGAGACATCAGGTAATGCTTTGAGTGCAGAGTCTATGGGAAGAAGAATGAAAAGAGGAAAGAGCTCAGGATATCGCAGTAAATCAAGGAAAGGCAGATCCAAGTCCAGATTGGGGATAGTGTGCTGGAAATGTGGAAAGAAAGGACACCTGAAGAAAGACTGTAGATCTCGAAAGGGAAAAGAAGGAGATGCATAGAAATAAAACAATCATGAAGCAAATGTGACAGGTGATGTGTTACAAGATGCATTGATTCTTTCTTTTGAAAATGTTACTGATTCTTGGGTTGTAGATTCAGGGGCCTCATTCCATGCCACACCTGATAAGAAATATTTTCATGACTATGTTCAAGGAGATATTGGACAAGTCCATTTGGGTGATGATAAACCCTGTAAAATTGTTGGAATGGGTAAATTTCTTGTAAAACAACAAAATGGAAACCAATGGCTATTAAAGGAGGTAAGGCATGTTTCAGATCTGAAGAAAAATCTGATTTCAACAGGGCAGTTAGGCGGTGAAGGTTGTGTGACAACTTTCACAGATAAAACTTGGAAGGACACCAAAGGAGCCCTAGTAATAGCAAAAGGCATAAATGTTGGTACATTGTATTTATGCAATGGTATTTCTAACTCGGTTAATGCTTTAACTTCCAAAGGAGAAGATGTAGCATTATGGCATCATAGGCTCGGACACATGAGTGAGAAGGGGATGAATATTCTTCACTCAAGAAATTTGTTGCCGGGTTTGAGAATGTTGATTTGGATTTCTGTGAGAATTGCATTTATGGAAAACATAAGAGAGTCAAATTTCTCAGAGTTGGGAAAGAAAAGAAGAGCGAAAAATTAGAGCTTGTGCATACAGATGTATGGGGACCTGCTCAGGTATCATCTCTTGGCAGCTCTAGTTATTATGTTACTTTATTGATGATGCAACTAGAAAAAACTTGGATTTATTGTATTTAGAATAAATCTGATGTATTTGATACTTTCAAGAAATGGAAAGCTTTGGTTGAGATTGAGACAGGAAAGAAGTTGAAGTGTCTCAGATCAGACAATGGAGGTGAATATTGCAGCAAAGATTTTGATAGGTACTATTCAAAGCATGGAATTCGCAGAGAGAAGACGGTTCCAAGAACACCACAAGAAAATGGTGTGTCAGAAAGGATGAACAGAACAATCATGGAGTGTGCAAGGTGCATGAGATTGCATGCAGGATTGTCTTTAAAATTTTGGGCAGATGTTGTAGATACTGTTGTTTATCTAATAAACAGAGGGCCTTCAAGTTCCTTGGATGGTGGTATTCCAAAGGAAGTGATGCAGGGGCATTAGACACTAGCCAGCAATGTAGGAGTTTTGTCCACATGTTGTGGCTAGGAGGGTTCGAAAATATTTGAATTGTAACAGCTAGGTGTTAATACCTCAACTGACTATATCATTTAGATCAGTTAGAGTCGTAGAAGTCGAATAGTTCAGTTAGTCTATCTGTCATATTTCAGTTAGTTGAATTATTTTATTTAGGCTGTTGATTTTCTAAAACGGTCCTCACAGAGGAATAGAACAAAAAAATGTTAATGTTTATAAATGTAATCCCTCGGATGTAGTATAGAGGGCAGGAGGGAGAAGAGAAAAGGAAGAGATTTTTGCAATAAAACTCTGTGCATTGCGCAATTGCTTCAGGTTGAATAAAATTCAAGTCCCGTTGAGTTCCAAACTGTCTGAATGTATAATTGTGAAGAATTTTTTAACTGTGAGGCGATTGTGTACTGGTAATTCCGTTTCCCTGTCTTTGATTTCCCGAAAATTGCTTGGATGAACCCTATGAATTCACCCCAATGGCAAGTGAGGTCAGAGTAGGAAAGCCATTGTCATCGAACTCTGTTTTATGATAATAGAAATCCCGCTCAATAAAGAGAATTACATTTGTTTGTTGGTAATTAGAATTCCCAACCCGAGTAGAAAACCTGAGTTGAGGCATACAAAGGAGAACACAAACCCGACGTGAACCTTGGTCAAGCCCTATACCAAAACCACGAGCGGATTTGCAGAGGCGGATTGCCCGTATCGCACTGCTTTTGCGAGTTGAGTGGTATTCCCAAAATTGGAGCGATTCCATAGAACCGTCGACGCATGGTAGGGGTGGACCCACAAAAACCGCCGTTCAAAGCGCGCCATCGCGCGTTAACGTTCGTACCCAGATGCCGATCGATATGCGTACATGCCGTTGATCTGGGAAAGAGCCATCAGATGGTGGTCGCTTATTATAGATGTGCGGGAGATAACGAGGGTGTCGGAATTAATACAAAGTTTCGAAGATTTACACATTTGTTATAAGGTTCAGAGATATAAATAAAATTGCAAAGGTTGTGGATAACATTATTTATCAAATTCCACGAATTTGATAAATAAATTTCTGAGGAAAATATAAGTAGACCACGTGGAGTCAAGAATGGGGTTTGACTAGAAAAATGCAAACAGAACCACGACTACAGTTCACCATCTCTCCTTAGGGGTCCGAATTCAGTTTTGTTGCGTCATTTGTGGTATCAGAGTTGTTGTTGAAGTTGTTTTTGTTGACATGGCAATCCGAGTTGGTAGAGGTGCTAGCAGAAGGAGACCTGTTGCCAACACATAGGTGTTGGGGATGTTTCAGAGGGTCGAGGCCAGAATGGATGCCATGGAGCGAAGACAGCCCGCTGATCCTGAAGACATCAGTGAACCTGAAACAGAAGAAGCTGAAGAGAATGTTGAAATTCCTCCTGACATGAGACTCCTTAGAACTGTCTGGGGTCTACAGTTAAGCCCAGAATTGAAGTGTCGAGTTATGCAGGGGGACTGAATCCAGAGGAACTGGTGGACTGGATAAACGAAATGAATAAGTGCTTTGATTATGAAGAAATAAGTAAAGATAAAAAGGTTAAGTTTGCGGTGACAAAGCTGAAGGGACATGATGCACTTTGGTGGGATGGAGTGCAGGCAGAAAGGAGGAGAGTTGGCAAGCAACCTATCAAGAGCTGGACCAGAATGATGGTTAAATTAAAAGGTAAATTCTTGCCTAGTGATTACCAGCTGACATTGTATAAGCAAATGCAGAACCTAAGACAGAGTTTACTGACAGTAAAAGAATACACAGAGGAATTCTACAGAGTGAGCATAAGAGCTGGCAATTCCAGGACACACCAGAGAAGACTGCCAGATATGTGAATGGTCTTAAGTTGGAGATCCAAAGTTAGATAGGTCTTCTGTCTCCTAAGACAATGGAAGAGACCTACCAGATGGCCTTGAAAGCAGAGGAGAAACTCCTGAGGAAACAGTCTGCCAAGAAGAGAGGTACTTTCCGTGGAAAGGGAAGTCAGGGTGGTAGAGGAAAGCCTGCTACACCCAGGGATGGAGCTAGCAGTAGCTCACCTCAGAATGCATCTGCAGAGGATGATGCAAGGGGCAGAAGGGGTTCTTACAGAGGGAAAGGAAGAGGAGGCAGAGACAGAGGCAAAGGTAGAGAGTTGAGGTGCTATAGATGTCAGCAAGTGGGACATAAGCACTATGAGTGTCCAGAGAATGTGGGTGTTGGTCCAAGGAATGTTGTTGTTTCCCAAGCCGGAGAAAAGGCAGAAATTGAAGAAGAAATTCTTCCAGAGAGGGGAGAATCCTTGGTGGTAAATAAGGTCTTGTTGAAGCAAGCTAAATAAGTCACTGATCCTGCACAAAGGAAGACTTTGTTTAGGAGCATATGCAAAGTCCAAGGGAAATGCTGCCAGCTAGTCATTGATAGTGGCAGCACGGACAATTTGGTTTCCACTGAGGTAATAGAAAAGTTGAATTTGAAGACAAGGGAGCATCCAACTCCCTACAGGGTGTCCTGGCTGCATAGAGGGCATCAGCTGGTTGTGAAATAACAGTGTGAGATAGAGCTGCAAATCGGAAAATATAAAGATAAGGTCCTGTGTGATGTAATGCCCATGGATGTGTGTCATATACTGCTGGGTAGACCTTGGTAGTTTGACAGAGCAGTAGTGCATGATGGCAAGAAGAACACTTACAAGTTATTCAAAGATGGGGTACATCATACATTGATACCTATGGAAGAAGGAGAGTCATCCAGTAGAGTGATTGATCCAAAGACCTTGTTGCTGAGCGGGAAGGAATATCTGTAGCAGATAGAAGAAGAAGAGGTAATTTTTGCTTTATTTTGCAAACCTAAAGTAGTTCTTACTTCTACAACGATTTCTGATTTGCCAGTAGAAATCCAAGAGATGTTAGATGATTACTGTGACATTATTGTAGATGATTTACCTGATAAGCTGCCACCTGTGAGAAAGATCAGCCATCAGATAGATTTTGTCCCTAGTTCAAATCTACCAAATAAGGCAGCCTACAAAATGACTCCCAAGGAAAATGAGGAAATCAGGAGACAAGTACAGGAATTGATGGACAAGGGGCTGATTAGAGAAAGTTTGAGCCCATGTGTAGTACCAGCAGCATTAAGCCCAAAGAAGGATGGAGGCTGGAGAATGTGTAATGATTCCAGAGCAATCAATAAGATCACAATCAGGTACAGATTCCCTTTGCCCAGAGTTGAGGATTTAATGGACTGTTTGAGTGGTGCTAAATATTTCTCAAAGATAGATTTAAAGAGTGGATACCATCAGATTAGAATAAGAGAGGGTGATGAGTGGAAAACTGCCTTTAAGAAAAATGAAGGATTATACGAATGGATGGTAATGCCTTTCGGGTTGTCAAATGCACCTAGCACTTTTATGAGACTTATGAATGAAGTATTGAAAGAATTCATTGGTAAATTTGTGATAGTGTATCTAGATGATATATTAGTTTTCAGCAGAACTAGAGAAGAACATTTGAGGCATCTTAATCATGTCTTGAAGAAGCTGCACCAAGAGAAACTGCTGATAAATTTAAAGAAATGCTCATTCATGAAGGAAGATTTGGTGTATTTGGGTTTTGTTGTTTCTGCAAAAGGATTGAAGATGGACCCAGAAAAGGTTAAGGCAATTGTGGAGTGGCCTTCACCTAGGAATGTCTTTGAGGTAAGAAGTTTCCATGGACTTGCTAGTTTTTACAGAAATTTTATAAGAAACTTCAGTAAGATTAATGCACCCATAATTGAGACAATAAAGAAGAGAAAACAGCCATTTAAGTGGACTGCTGAAGCATAAATAAATTTTAAAGTTTTGAAGCAAAAGATAACGGAGAAGCCTGTTTTGATACTGCCTGATTTTACTAAACCATTTCAAATGAAGTGTGATGCCAGTGGAGAGGCCATTGGAGCTGTGTTGAGTCAGGATGATAGGCTTGTAGCCTATTTCAGTGAGAAGCTAAATGACACTAGAAGAAATTATTCCTCTTATGAGAAGGAATTCTATGCAATTGTCCAGGCATTGAAAAAGTGGAGACATTATTTAATGTCCAGGGAATTTGTATTATATTCTGACAATCATGCTTTGCAGTATATTGTACAACAGCCCAAGGTGAAACATAAGCTTGCCAAATGGGTTGAGTATCTCCAAGGTTTTAATTTTGTTTTGAAACATATAAGTGGCCAAGCCAATAAAGTAGCTGATGCTTTGAGTAGGAGGCACATGCTCGTTCAAGAAACAAATTTTAAAGTTGCAGGATTTGATTTTCTCAAAGAATTTTATAAAACAGATCCATATTTTAAAGAAGCATTTGAGGCATGTAGTAACCCTGTTTTAACAGATAGAAGCCAGTGGCTGGATTATTTCCTGCAGGAGGACTTTCTATTCAAAAGAAACCAACTGTGTATACCAAAATGTTCCATGAGAGAAAAATTGATCAAAGAGAAGCATAGTGGTGGACTTGCTAGACACTTTGGTACTGATAAGACTTATGAGCAGCTAAGCCACTTCTATTTCTGGCCCAGGATGAGAGCAGAAGTGGATAATTTTTGAAAATTTCCAAATTATGTCAATGTGCCAAAGGAAGGAGCCAGAATGCAGGTTTGTACACTCCCTTTCCTATTCCAGACAGGCCTTGGGACATGGTGAGTATGGATTTTGTTCTAGGATTACCCAAGACTCAGAGAGGGAATGATGCAGTCTTTGTTGTAGTGGACAGATTCTCCAAAATGGAACATTTTATTCCATGCTATAAAACTAGTGATGCCACCCATGTTGCTAACTTGTTTTTCAAAGAAGTTGTTAGATTGCATGGGTTTCCCAAGAGTATTGTTTCAAACAGAGACACCAGATTTGTGGGTCACTTTTGGAGGACATTGTGGAAGAAACTTGGCACAAAACTAAGTTTTAGCTCAGCTTATCATCCTCGGACTGATGGACAAACTGAGGTAGTGAATAGGAGTCTGGGAAATTTGTTGAGAAGTCTTGCAGGAGAGCATCCCAAGTAGTGGGATCATATTTTTTCCTAGGCATAATATGCATATAATGACTCACCAAACAGGAGCACAGGGCAGAGTCCATTCCATATTGTTTATGGAATGCACCCCAGAGGAATATCAGAGTTAAGAAATCTGGGAAAGGCAGAGCTAAGGAGTGCAGATGGTGAGGAATTTGATTCAGAGATCCAGGCCATACATGAACAAGTGAAACAGCAACTACAAGACAGCAGCATCAAATATAAAATCAGAGCAGACTTGAGCATAAAGGAAGTTCATTTTTAAGTAGGAGATCAGGTCTTGGCACACCTGAGAAAGGAGAGATTCCCAAAGAAGCAATATAATAAACTGAAGCTCAAAAAGATTGGGCCATGCAAGATACTTAGAAAGTTTTCTGCAAAATGCTTATGAGGTTGAATTGCCACCTGATGTTGGAATATCTCCCATTTTTAATGTTGCATATTTGTACAAGTATGAGGATGATGGTGCAAAAGAAGGATCAGCAGACAAGGAACAGATTGAGTGGAAGGAACGGCTACCTCCAGCACAACCATTGCAACCAGAGAAGATATTGGACAAAAGAGTATTCAAAAGGACCAGAGGACAAGAGTAATTTCAGTACTTGATCAAATGGAAGGACAAGCTAGAGGAAGATGCCACTTGGATGACTGAAGGAATGTTGCAGAAGATAGGCAGATCAGTGGAAGAGCTCATGGACAGGAGACCATGAAGAAGATTGCCCTCGGGAGTCTGATGCAAGGGCATTAGACACTAGCCAGCAATGTAGGAGTTTTGTCCACATGTTGTGGCTAGGAGGGTTCGAAAATATTTGAATTGTAACAGCTAGGTGTCAATACCTCAGCTGACTGTATCATTTAGATCAGTTAGAGTCGTAGAAGTCGAATAGTTCAGTTAGTCTATCTGTCATATTTCAGTTAGTTGAATTATTTTATTCAGGCTGTTGATTTTCTAAAACGGTCCTCACAGAGGAACCGAATAGACAAATGTTCATGTATATAAATGTAATCCCTCGGATGTAGTATAGAGGGCAGGAGGGAGAAGAGAAAAGGAAGATATTTCTGCAATAAAACTCTGTGCATTGAGCAATTGCTTCAGGTTGAATAAACTTCAAGTCGCGTTGAGTTCCAAACTGTCTGAATGTATAATTGTGAAGAATTTTTTAACTGTGAGGCGATTGTGTACTGGTAATTCCATTTCTTTGTCTTTGATTTTCTGAAAATTGCTTGGATGAACCCTGTGAATTCACCCCACTCGCAAGCGAGGTCAGAGTAGGAAAGCCATTGTTGGCGAACTCTGTTTTATGATAATAGAAATCCCGCTCAATAAAGAGAATTACATTTGTTTGTTGGTAATTAGAATTCCCAACCCAAGTAGCAAACCTGAGTTGAGGCATACAAAGGAGAACACAAACTTGATGTGAACCTTGGTCAAGCCCTGTACCAAAACCACGAGCGGATTTGCAGAGGCGGATTGCCCATATCGCACCACTTTTGCGAGTTGAGTGGTATTCCCATAATTGGAGCGATTCCATAGAACCGTCGACGTGTGGCAGGGGTGGACCCACGAAAACCACTGTTCAAAGCGTGCCATCGTGCGTTAACGTTCGTACCCGGATGCCGAGCGATATGCGTACATGCCGTTGATCTGGGAAAGAGCCATCAGACGGTGGTCGCTTATTATATATGCGCGGGAGATAACGAGGGTGTCAGAATTAATACAAAGTTTCGAAGATTTAAACATTTTTTATAAGGTTCAGAGATATAAATAAAATTGCAAAGGTTGTGGATAACGTTATTTATCAAATTCCACGAATTTGATAAATAAATTTCCGAGGAAAATATAAGTAGACCACGTGGAGTCAAGAACGGGTTTTGACAAGAAAAATGCAGACAGAACCATGACTACAGTTCACCATCTCTCCTTAGGGGTCCGAATTCAGTTTTGTTGCGTCAGGAAGCATGGACAGGTAAAAAGGTAAACTACTCTTTTTTAAAGCCTTTTCGTTGTGAGGCCTTTGTCCATATTAATAAAGAAAACAGAACAAAGCTTGAGGCAAAATCAAAGAAATGTACCTTTATTGGATATGGTGTTAATGATCTTGGTTATCGCTTATATGATTATGAAAATCACAAAATCATTAGGAGCAAAGATGTAATATTCAATGAAAAGGTCTTGTATAAGAATCAGTTGCAGGAAAAGAAACAGGAAAAAGAAAACAAAGAATACACAGTTCTTGATGAGATCACAGAAAAAGTAAAGGTGCCTGAAAATAATAATGATCAACAGCCACAGCAACAGTAACCAGCACAACAGCAACAGGCACCTCAAACACCTGAAAGTGGTGTTAGAAGATCTACCAGGATAAGTAGACCCCCTGAACGATATTCTCCTTCATTATATTATTTATTGTTAACTGATTCTGGTGAACCTGAATGTTATGAAGAAGCAATGCAGGTTGAAAGCAGGAAGAAGTGGTAGCTAGCCATGGAAGAAGAGATGGACTCCTTAATGCATAACCAGACTTGGGACTTAGTCAAGTTGCCTGCATGTAAAACTACATTGCAGAATAAATGGGTTTACAGGCTGAAGGAAGAAGATGGAGGAAAACAGAGGTACAAAGCTAGGCTTGTGGTGAAGGGGTTTGCACAGAAGAAAGGTATTGATTTTGATGAAATATTTTCTCCTGTTGTTAAGATGACTTCAATTAGAACTATTTTAAGTCTTGTAGCAGCGGAAGATTTACATCTTGAACAGTTAGATGTAAAGACAACATTTCTCCATGGAGATTTGGAGGAAGAGATCTATATGGAGCAACCAGAAGGATATGAGGTCAAAGGGAAAGAAAAATAAGTATGCAAGTTAAAGAAGAGCTTGTATGGCTTAAAACAGGCTCCAAGGCAGTGGTATCTAAAATTTGACAAGTTCATGTCTGAACAAGGTTATACTAGATGTCACTCTGATCATTGTGTTTACTTGAAAAATCAAAATGATGGCAACTATATTATATTGTTATTGTATGTAGATGACATACTTTTTTCAGGGTCTAACATGCAGGAAATAAATGTGCTCAAAATAAAATTGGAAAATTCATTTGCAATGAAGGATTTGGGAGCTGCAAAACAAATCCTTGGCATGAGAATAACTAGAGATAGGAAAAATTGCAAATTAACACTGTCTCAGAATGAGTACATACAAAAGGTGTTGAAAATATTTAATATGCAGAATGCAAAGCCATTTGGTACACCTTTTGCTAACCATTTCAAACTTAGTAAGGAGATGTGCCCCAAGACCCAAGAATAAATGGACTATATGTATAAAGTTCCATATGCATCAGCAGTTGGAAGCTTAATGTATGCAATGGTCTGCACAAGGCCTGATATTGCACATGCAGCGGGAGTTGTAAGAAGGTACATGAAAAATCTAGGAAAAGAACATTGGATGGTAATAAAATGGATTCTCAGATATTTGAGAGGTAACACAAATCAAGAATTATGCTTTGGTGGTTCAAACATTGCTCTATAGGGATATGTTGATGCAAATATGGCAGGTGACAGAGATAACAGGAGGAGCACTACAGGATATGTATTTACTATAGGTGGAATAGCTGTCAGTTGGGTTTCAAAAATCCAAAGTGTTGTTGCACTTTCAACAATAAAAGCAGAGTATGTTGCTGCTACAAAGGCTAGTAAAGAAATGATTTGGTTACAAAGGTTTATGAATGAATTGGGTAAGGAGCATGATATGGGCACGTTATACAGTGATAGCCAAAGTGCCATTCATCTTGCAAAGAACTCAGTATTTCATTCCAGGACTAAACACATACATCTCAAGTACCATTTCATACAGTCAGTATTGGAAGATGGACAGTTGAAGCTGGAAAAGATACACACTAGCCAGAATCATGCAGACATGCTAACAAAATTTGTAACCAGGGAGAAACTAAGATTATGCACAGTTTCAATTGGTCTTCAAGGATGAAGATGAAGATGAGAAACAGCCAGGTCCAAAGAGGAGTCATTGTCTAGCAAATGAAGCAGCGGTGGAGTTGCTACAATCAGTCTCCAAGTTGGATATTGTTGGGTGTGGAGCCTGATTATATTGTTTATTTTGTATCACAACATTGGACCCCTGTACCTTAATGGGGAGGCAACGCCGCCCATAATTAAACGCTGCCGGGGGGTCTAGGCGAGGGCACCCCTGAAGCTAAAAATAGATGTAAAATTGCCTTATAAAAGTATAGTAATTTCTAGTCAATCTGGGTCGTTCATTAGGCAGATAATCTGACGGTAGAAGTTATGTTTAGTTTAGGGTTTTTTGCCCTAAAAGGAAACCCCTCGCTTATATGAGGGTATTGTATTGTGACTGTGCATGGTATGAGTAATTCTTAGAGCGATAAACAGATAGGGAGACTATGAGAGAGAACAGAGGATATTACAACGGATTTGTTGTAGGTTGTGTCTCTTCATTTTTTTGGATAATAGAAAGGAAGGACTAGCTGTTCGGGGTGGACGTAGCCCAAACTAGGTGAACCACGTATATCTGTGTCTCTCTACTTTTATGTGTGTTGTGTGCTTGTGTTTTCCGCATATTTTATGTGTTTCATTGCTATGTAATATACATAATTTTCTAACAATGAAATCAAAATTGTATTCAAGAATCACTCTAGGGCTTCTAGGAAAAAGGGTAGGTCTAGCCAAAGCTTGGTCAGTTCCTCTCCCTCCAAAACAACCATCAAGCATGAGATAGGAAATATGTTGGAAGATTTTAAGAGTGAGATGATGTATATATTTTACCTGCAAATGGATACTATGCAAATCAAAAGGAGTAAAGAAGAAGCAAAAAGGGCACTAACTATACTTTTTCGCTAGATGTATTAAGAGTCATCCTAGAAATGAATTCCCATTGAATGTCATATAAGTTTGCTTGGTCTGTGAAGAGAATCATGAAACAAATAAATTTCTCTCTGCGAGGACTAAAGGTTGTATAACAAGGAGGGTTAGAAGGTGGGTTAGAACAACTATGCTTCATTAACTAAATGAGACCCCCAGGTGCTTGGCCATATCAACAAGGCATGCAAGGTTCACATTATCCTTACTACAATCCAAATAAAAATGCACCTTTACAGCCACAGCACCCTTCCACTCATCCATCATGGTCTACACCTCGTCCTTGGCCTTATGTTCCTCAATATCCTCCTCAACCTATCAACCCTCTTTTTCAACCATATCCACCTCAATATTCTCAATGGGGAAACCCCTCACTAGGGCGGAGGCCTCAAACAACCCAACCTCTTTCTTTACTGCCTCCACCTAAAAATCAACCATATCATCCTCACCAAAATCCACCTAAGCAACCTCAAATTCCTATTAAAACCAATCTGAACCCAAAAAATAACAATACACAACAAGTTTACAGTGGAGAGACATCCTATCCTACTTATGTTTTGGATATCCAAGGCATCAACCTTTGGTCTGGGAATGTGCTCCAAGATAATCACCCACCTTCTCCACTTGGAGAGGTGGAAGAGGAGAAGGAAGATATTGCTCCTCAAGCCAATGCACCTCCTTATCCTGAAATTTTGGTCCACCCTAACTAGCACACCCTAGAAGAGGTTGAACTTCTGAGAGAATTTAAGAACTTGTGTGTCAAGATATCCCTTCTCTAAGCAATTAAATATGTTACCATTTACAACAAGATTATTAAGGAGAAATGTTTCAAAATTCATAGGAGAAGAAGAAGATACACCCCCACCATCAATGTTGTTGGACAACTATCTGATCTAATGCCTGGGAGGGTGATCTCCCAAAATTACTTGGATCTTGGTAGCCCAGTAGTGGATGTCCATATCAATGGAATTATGGTCCCTAATACCTTGATTGATATTGGGGATGCAATTAATGTGATGACCAGGGAAACCATGTTGAAGCTCAATCTCCAAGGGACTTTGAGAAAGGCCACTACAATGTTGCAGCTTGCAGACAGATCCACAGTAGCTCTTGAGGGAATTATTGAGGATGTCATGGCCTCCATTGACTCCTAGGAGTACCCCACTTAATTTCTGGTCCTACAACCCAAAACCAAATTTAATGGCTATCCTCTCATCCTAGGAAGACCTTTTTTAGCCACTGTTGATGCCTACATTAGTTGTAGGGTTGGGAACATGACTACTAAGAATGGATGTTTATCAAAACAACTTGTGTTTTATCCTCCTGCTCAACCCTCTACTGAGCATGATCTACCCTTATGGTTAGAGGATGAGGAAGAGGAGGGATTTTATCAGACAACCTCCTACCTAGTCTGCACACTAGACACTGTTATAGGGGGAAGGAAACTTGATGATGATGACATTATTGACCATATCTTGCATAATAATCTCCCCCAAGACAATACCATTTGATGAATTGATGAGAGAATATAAGAGTAATCCTTAGACTGAATTGTGCTCTATTGACTCTAGCCTAGAACATGCCAAATTTGTGGAGATTTTCCCATCCATAACTCTAAATATCAACCCCTCTCTCTACTGATAAGGAAGAACAGTTATGTAGTGTGAAGAGGAAAAACCTGTAAGTTTTTTTTTGGGATTATAAGGAAATGAAAGGTGTACATCACTCAGTCTGTACTCGTCATATTTACATCAAAGAGGGATGCAAGCCTATGCGCCAACCCCAGAGAAGGATGAACCCAACTCTTAAGGACATTTTGAAAGAGGAATTATAAAAGATACTAGATGTAGGGTTCATATATCCCATTTCAAATAGTGAGTGGATATCCCCTCTTGTGTTAGCCCCTAATAAAAATGGGAAGTGGAGGATTTTTTTTTATTACCGAGAACTTAACAAGGCTAAAAAAAAGAAATTTTTCTTTTTCCCTTCATTAACCAAGTCTTAGATGGCCTTGCAGGAAAGTAATTATTCTCCTTCTTGGATGGATTTAGTGGATACAACCAAATATAGATCAGCCCTAAAGACTAAGATAAGACCACATTCACATGTCCTTGGGGTACGTTTTCCTATATATTCCTTCCATTTGGTCAGTGCAATTCCCTTGCTACCTTCCAAAGGTAAGTTCTAGGTATCTTTTTTGAACTTGTTCATGACACTGTTGAGATATACATGGATGATTTCACTCATGTGACTTCCAGGAAGCTCTTTCTAATTTGTTCAATGTCTTAAAGAAATGCATTGAAATGAATCTTTCATTGAGTCTTGAGAAATGTGAATTCTTGATGAATACAGGGATTTTCCTTGGCCATTATATATCCAAGGAAGTGATACAGGTTTGACCTAAACAAAATTGACATCATCAAAAGGGTCCCTATCCCTAAAAACAAAGAGATGTCAGGAATTTCCTTGGATTAGTTGGGTATTATAGAAGGTTCATTAAAGAATTTAGTAAATTGGCTTCACCCTTGTTTGGACTACTGGCTAAATATTCAGATTTTTGTTGGACAAGCAACTGTCAAGAAGCCTTCGAAGTACTAAAAGAAAATTTTACCACTGCACCTGTCCTTAGAGGTCCCAATTGGGCACTACCTTTCCACATAAACAAATATGCATCAAATAAGGTTGTAGGAGAAGCCTTAGGACAAGTGGAAGAAAAATTGCCTTATGTTATCCATTTCATCACTAAGAATATTTCTAAAGCTGAGTAAAATTATATTATCATTGAAAAGGAAATCTTGGATGTGGTACATTCTTTGAACATATTTAGGCATTATATCACTAGATATCAAACCTTTTTTCACATGGATCATGCAGCCATTAAGTATTTAATGAATAACCTAATTTTAATGCTAGGATAATTAGATGGTTGTTATTATTGCATCAATTCGATTTGACTATTATTGATAAACCAGGGAAAGAGAATGTGGTTACAGGTTTCTTTTCAAGACTAACCCTTCCTATAGAAAATGAAAAAATGGTATATGATCAACTTCCATATGAACATTTTTTTTCCATCTCGGTGCTTTGTCCTTGGTTTTCTGACATAAACAACTAATTGGTTGTTGAGAGGTTCCCTCTGAAACCTATCCTCTAAGAAGAAAATAAATATTGTTAGGAAGAGTGCCCCATTCACTTGGATTAGGGGAAATCTTTTCAGATTGGAGCCAAATCAAATCTTGAGAAGATGTGTGAGGGAAGAGGAGTTCTTTGACATCCTCTCAGCATGCCATGATGGACCTTGTGGGGGGCACTTTTCTACTAAGAGGACAATATTAAAAGTTATACAAGTAGGTGATTACTAGCCCACTTTACTTCGGGATGCAAGGAGGTGCACCATTAGGTGTGATCAATGCCAAAGGATGGGTAGGCCCACACCTAAGGATGAAAATCCCTTACAACCTCAAGTGACTCTAGATCCATTTGAGAAGTGGGGCATGGATTTCATTGGACCTATTGATACGCCATCAGGACAAAAAAAGCATATCATTGTGTGCATTGATTACCTGACCAAATGGTCTGAAACAAAAGTAGTAAATGAAACAACTGAGCAAAAGGTGGTTTAATTTATGAGGGAGAAAACATTCTACATGTTTGGTTTTCCAATGGAGTTAGTCATTGATCAAGGAGCACAATTTACATCAAATATGATTGAATATCTCATGAGGCAACATCACATCAATCACAGGACATCCATTTCCTATCACCTTCTGGAAAATGGGAAATTGTAGGTCACAAACATAGAATTGGAGAACATTATAAACAAGGTTGTTAGCAGCAGTAGAAAATATTGGGCACACAAACTTGTATAAGCCACTTGGACCAACAACACAACTTGGAAAACCATCATTGTATTTACTCCTATCAAACTAGTCTATGGGAAGAAGGCCATGTTTTCCATTGAATTTGAATACAACACCTTAAGGATGGAAACTCAGCTAGACTTGGACCTCACTACAACATAACAGGAGAGGTTTCTCCAACTCAATGCTCTAGATTAATTTAGGTTGCAAGCTCTCTTACACATTTATTTAATCCAACTACAAAGGAATATTTGGCATGAAAAACACATTAAAGACAAGACTTTTCAAGAAGGATATTGGACATTGTTGTGTTATTCTAGATTCAAGGATTTCGAGGGAAATTTAATGACAAGATGGTTGGGTCCCTATCTAGTAGATAAATTTCATGAGAATAGGTTTTTCTGAATCATAACAATTAATGAGGAAGGGATTCCCTTACTTTTCAATGGTTATAGGTTGAAGTTGTATAAAAGACGTTTGTCCAAGGAAGAGTTTAATAGTTCAATCAATAGAGAATTCAATGTGATTGGGAGGCTCACAGTCCTCAATCCACACAACCTCTAAAAAAAAAAAAAAAATTTAAAAAAAATAAAGGTCCTAAGTGAAAACCTCTATGAGGCATCTAAGGCCAACTCTAGGGTTGAAAACCTCTCTGAGGTAGCCCAATATAATAATAATAACACAAAAAAAAAACACAAAAGAAAATAAAAATATGAAAATATTCCCAAGTGAAAACCTCCTCTGAGGCACCTAAGGCATGCATCTAGGTTGAAAAATTCTACAGAGAAAACCTGCAGGTCTCAAAAAAGAAAGAGGAAAACAACAAAAAACAACAAAAAGAAAAAGAAATAAGGGAGGAGTTCTTACACCGATTTTTCTAACATCTCTCTTTTGTAGTACTGTAGGCAGACAATAGAACCATGGCTACATAACAGATTCTACAGATTCATTTCTCCATTTTTTGTTTCCAGCTATCCATTGCATTTTCACCCTCTTCATTCACCTCCCTACCTCTCTCCATGATTTAGCTAGAAATTGAACCAAGTTTTGCCTCCTTTTTGAAGTGCTACAGGATTGTCCTGAGTTGCTACAGGAGCAACCTGAATTTTTACAGGAGGCATATCCAATTGGAAAAAGGGGTCAAAAGGTCATGTTTTCTTTAAAAAATTTTGGGAGAGGTCCACCAAAATCCTTCCATCACTCATCCACTCCATCTGGCCAAAATTCATCTCCAAATTCCACTCTGCCATACATAAACAAAAATATCTACCTCCAAATTTTTCACCACCTACACAGCCTTCTGATGATTCTAATCCTATCCCTACAACTCCTATGATTTTCCCTAAATCATGCATGTAATATAAGGTATCGAAGAGGAATTAAGTGATTGTTACAGGAAGGAGACTCCTGTTGTAGCAACTTATATAGTTACAACAAAATCCAAGAGCATTTGTTTACATCCTCAGAGCAGAATATCCAGCCACCCTGAGGAATCATGAAGTCATTTCTGAAGCTAAGAAAGGAGACACCATCCTTAGAGAGAAGATATTGAGTCATTCATCCACTCCAATAATATCAATTTGAACACTAGGAAGAATCTTGCACACACAAAAAATTTATCAGTCAAAGAATAATCACGCTATGAAGACTTGTGTAAAAGAAAACAAAGGCTATCAACACCTTCAACCCATCATGATATGAAGCTCAGCAACAGCATGCAAGCATCTCCAACAATTCAACATCACAAGTAGGCTCAGGTATGGCACCCCTCACCTCTTCCCCATGCACATATTGGAAAAAAAATGTGTTTAATGCCCGAGAAGGAGTTTTTATGGGTTGGAGATGGCCAGTGAACCTAGCTAGCTTCGATTAGTAAACTAAAGTTCATTCAGTTACACATGCAACGTGGAAATGTCAACTTAAGTGGGGTGGTGATTACGAGGAGTGGGGTGGTGATTACAAGGAGTGGGGTGGTGATGATGAGGAGTCGAGTGATGATTACAATGAGTGGGGATAACAGTTAAAAAAGGAAACACGTACAGGGCTCGACTCCATTCGCATTATCGCTCATTTTAGAAACTAGTTGGAGAAGGATGAGCTAGATGTTATCATAGACTTCCTAAGATGCCATCGAGTTGCTAAAAATTGTGTTTGCAAGTGCTACATGAGGGTCTAGACTACTACAAGAGGGTATGAACTGCTACAAGAGCAGAGGAAGGAATCCACAAGAGAGAATTGAAGGAAAAAAGAGATCCAAAACTACCAAAATTTGTCCTCAAACCCTCATGCCCATGACAAAGTTATCTTGAAAGAAGTAAGTGGCCTTCTCCCTCTTTAATTTCCATTCATCTGCATGGATAATTCTGCTTGAATTAAGTACCATGTAGCAAACAATTGTGTAGTGTGAAAATTCCTAGATCTAACAATCTCATAAATCCTACTGCAACCAGTTGAATTTACGACACCTATTTTGTACGTTACATTACAGAATTAATTTAGATTTATTCATGAATTTTTGCAGTAAATTACTGAAGTAGTCTACAATTAATACTTTATGATTTTTAAACAAGGAAACTGAGGAAATAATGAATCACACATAGGACATATTTATTTTGGACAAATTCAACAGAAAAACCCAATGTGGGAAAACCGGTGCATAAAATATGAGGGTTTGATATTATTAAGCAGTAGTTTCTGAATACAATATATGGATGCCTTGCTTCCTATCCAGTACATAGAAATCATGACAGACAAAAATATAGTGAGTTTTACCTCACACTGCAAGTATTTTCTGATCTAGTAGCTGAACTAACAAAACCCTAGCACCCTTTGCGCTGCTTCTACATATTAGCTGCGTAGGCTTGTGTGGGGACCTCTTTGGACTATGTCACCTCCTCTCTGGGATTGATCTTCTCCTCAAAAAATTTAGCTCCAGCCCTCCTGGCTCAGAACCTCGATCTCCTGAAAAATCTCGAACTATCTCACAAAACCACTGTGCAGTCTCTGTGTGAGCCCTGCATGGGCCTGTGTCACCCCTTCTGGGGCATGCGTCTCACCCTATGGAGGCTGCGATGCTTCCTCTGTTGGTCCTGCTACCTCTCTGATGCATATTCTTAGCCCCAAAGAAGATCCTCCGACCAATAATTGTCTCGGCCCCTGCAAATTGGAATCACTTATATTTTATCTTCATCCGAGCACTTGCTGCGTCAGAATAATTCGATCACTTGATTCACTTGATGTGTCTTTCCAAATGGCCCTCAAGCCTTCCTTTATAGTCTTCTCATTGAGAAATCAACGATTGAGATTAGATCTCCAATCAACAACTTAGATTATAACATGACTTGATCTTTTCTTTCTAGATCATTCTGACTCTATTTTATTAATACCCTTTAATTATTTAATTTCCCTAAGTTTAGACTTAGGGTCTCCATTAAAATAATCAATTTTTACAATAAAACATAATCTAAGTGGAATTTTCATAAATAGTTTCTCGGTTCTTTGGAATACCAATGCCTAAGCCTTTCCACAAAATTTGAGACTTAGAGCACTTCCGATGCTACCAAAAATAAGCACTCCCTCTTAGCAAGAAAAGTGCTCTAACAACATGCATGTTGCATACTTCTCTGACCCTGAATCATCCTCTGCGTTTTTGAAGTCTGACAAGCTATCCATTAGCTACTACACTGCTGCTGCAAGTGTATTGTTTCCCATGACATTGCCACTGCGACTGTTGCATTTGTACTACAACTCCCTCTCATATGTTGCTAGCACTACCACTGCTACCACTACATCTGCACTGCAACTCAAATGCTGAGAGAAGCAACTGAAATCACCCAAAAACTAAACAAGTGTTCAGTGGATGCACCTTAGTGCTAAAGGCTCTAACTGTTGATAGCTATTGTGTTGTTGTTGCTTTCCACTACATTGCTACTGCTCCACACTGCATTGTTGTTGTGTGCATTGCGTTGCACTATTGTGCATTGCGTTGCACTATTGTGCATTGCACTAATGCTTCCCTGCTCTATGATTTTTCTACTCTGCTAGGTGTTGCTCTAGAAGTAGGTGTTTCTACGTGCTACAACTATCGCTCCATCATTCCTCCATCCCGCTACTGCTGATTATGGGCACCCATATCAAGGTTGTGATCTAAGAGATGGGCTCCTCAAGTATATTTCCCATTTGAAGTTCAATATGAACTACAATTCTATGTCAACCCATTTCTCTCTTGGAGAAGCATGGGTGCTCATGGAAAACTCATCCTAATCAATCTTTGTGGCTACAAATTTAGGATCGTGTTTTTCATCCTTGTCCTTTTTCTTCAAAGGACACTGTGATGCAAAGTGGCACATCTTGCCACATTTGAAACACTTTAGCTTCAAGACATATCTCTTTTTTCTATGTTGCCCTTGTTGTCCCTTCGATACGAGGGCTTCATTCTCCTCCTCCTCTAGATTGTTCGTTCCGCTTCCACTATTGCCGTCAAGCTTAAGTGTAGCCCTGCCCAAAATAATTTGGACAAAAAATTTCCACTCCTTTGTGAATGCATTGAAGGGTTAGCCTCACCATATTTTTTGCAATTGGGGTGGATCCAACGGCTGCCAACTGGTCTCGAATCTCCTGAATTTTTGTAAGGAATGGATCAACGCACTCCCCCTTCTGCATCTAGATCATTCGGAGCTTCTGCTCCAAGTACATCTTCCGCTGCTCGAAATTTCCTTCATATGGTAGATCCAAGGCCTCCCATATCTCTTTGGTGGTGTTCTTTCTAGCTATATGTGAGACTATGTGATCCTTCACACCATCAAATATTAGTCTTTTGGCCTTTGCCATATTGGATTTGTACTTCTTGTTTTGATCCATATTTGTAGGTACAACAACCACATTTTCCATGAACACTTTGATATCATATTCATCTAGAAGGAATTTGATTCTTTCCTTCCAGATTACGTAGTTAGAGGATCCCTCCAACCAGTCTTGATCTTTCAGTCTGTGAGATACCATTCCAGCCGAAAAATGTCGAATTGCTTCCTCTTCTTCCCCCTCTGCAGAACACTAGGCAGGCTTACGCACTCCTTCTAGAGTTCGTAGATCTGTTGCTCGGATCTGCTGCTTAGACCTTGGAAAAATAATGAATCCCTCGGTAAGGAACTCACTGAGGAAGAATGCCCCACAATGTGTTCTTCTTCTTCTTCTGATGCTTCTATGCCCAGCAGCTTCCTGCTGAAAAAATGCATCCCTCTAGCTCTATGTGAAGGCTCTGCGATGCTCCTTCTGCCTTGGAAAAATATCGATCTGGAAGTATTTCCTCTCTATCGACTCACTCAGAGAGTGACAACCTCGAGGATTTATACCTCTTCGCTAGAACTATGTAATCCCTATGGGAATTTGATATGTTGCTGCTGCAGCAATTTAGCCTTCACTTCATATCTAGATCTACTCTTCCTGTTTCTCATCAAATTCTCTGATATCATGTGAAAATTCCTAGATATAACAATCTTAAGAATCCTACTGCAACCAGCTAAATTTACCACTCCTATTTTGTAAGTTATATTATAGAATTAATTCATATTTCTTCATGAATTATTGTAGTAAATTACTAAAGCATCCTACACTTAATACTTTATGATTCTGAAACAAGGAAACTAAACAAAAATGAATCACACATAGGACACCTTTATTTTGGACTAATTCCTTGGAAAAATCCAATGCGGGAAAACTAGTGCAGTAGATATAAGGGTTTGATATTATTAAGCAGCAGTTTTTTAATACAATCTCTAGATTCCTTACTAGCTATCTAATCACGACAAAAAAAAATATAGTGATTTTTACCTTACACTACAAGTCCCAACTGATCCGATAGTTGAAATGATGAAACACCGGCAACCTCTACGCTGCCTCTATGTAGTAGAGGCATGGGGACCTCTGTGGACTACGTCACCTCCTCTCTAGGTTTGATATTCTCCTTAGAAAGTCGAGTTCCAGCCCTCCTGGCTCAAAAACCCGATCTCCTGAAAAATCTCAAATTGTCTCAAGAAAACATTGTGTAGTCTCTATGTGAGCCCGATGTGGGCCTGCGTCATCCCTTCTAGGGCCTGCGTCACACCCTCTTGAAGCTGCACTTCTTCCTTTTATGGTCCTCCTGCCTCTTTGTTATGTATTCTTGGTCCTAGAGAATATCCTCCGACCAATAACTGTCTTTTCCCCTCACTGCAATTGGAATCACTTAGATCAGATCTTCATCCGAGCAATTGCACCGTCAGAAGAATTTGATCACTTGATTCACTTGGTGTGTCTTTCCAAATGACCCTCAAGCCTTCCTTTATAGTCTTCTCGTTGAGAAATTAACTGTCAATATTAGATCTCTAATCAACGGCTAATATTATAACATGGCTTGATCTTTGTTGTCTAGATCATTCTCACTTTTTTTATTAATACCTTTAATTATTTAATTTCCCTAAGTTTAGACTTAGATTCCCCATTAAAATAATTAATTTTTACAATAAAACATAATTCGAGTGTAATTTTCACAAACGGTTTATGGGTTCTTTGGAATACCAGTGCTTAAGCCTCCCGACAAAATTTGAGACTTAGAGCACTTCCAATGCTACCAAAAATCAACATGCAGTAGTTCCCTTTGAATATTTTTATATTTGAAGGCAAGATATGGACAGAGAAAATTTGTTTTTTAATAATTAGCATCCTTCTCCCCCTTTGATAAAAAGAAAATTGTGACACTTTCTCTTCACCCAAGACTGCTTTGAGTCCAAGTTTGAAACTACACCCAAGTGACCCCGAGAAAGAGAAATAGGAGAAATGGGGGGAGGTTTTAACAAGAGAGAACCCACAGACACAAAATTAATCCATAAGAATCCCCCTATTCTGGACATTTTCCTGAGACATCAGTGGATGGGGTTCTTTGAGCAATTAAAAGGGAATGATGATGATATAACTCAAGAGTTTTCCATGGCACTAAATTCTCAGGGAGAAGATACTGCCACTATTGTTTTTAGATGACTTTCCATCTATTTAAATTATGAACTCATAAGCAAAGTAACTACCTTACTCTTAGGAGCTCGATTGAGCGAGGATGCAGAAGTAAGTGTTACAGCCAGGAAGAACTTCTTCATTCATATAGAAAATCTTGTAGAAGATAAAAATGGAGTGAGAAGAGAGAGCCTACCTTACTCTTGGGATGAGGTGGCATATCACATCCTCAAATACATATATTGTTAGGGAAGGTTGAGCATTGTGTATGCCTATAACGTTAGGTTTCTCCATGAGCTAAGGTTCAAAGTTGAATTTCCCACTTCGAAGAGACTCAGTGTGCCACATTTCCTCTTGTGTTCTATCATTGAAATGATCTAGAAAGTGAGGGAAGGGAAACACCAACGGATTTCCCACCATGGCCTCATTAACTTGATTGTTATGGATGCCTTGAGTCACCTAAAGAACCCTGTGCTATGGACTCCTTTTGTGGACATGGATAAGGATATTTTCATTGAAACACAAGCCATTACCTCCACACAAAAAGAGGAAAAACTAGCCCATAGTATTGGGGGTAGAGAGGAGAAGGATGAAGCATAATCCAAGGAAGAAGAGGAGGCAATAGAAACACATGAAGAAGAGGAAAAACCAGAGGAAGGAAAGGAAGGGGGGAATAAATAATCAAAGGTGGTGAACCCTGAGGTCTCCTTTAAACCTCAAAATAAAAGTAAGGAAGGAAATCAAATAATCATTTCACCAGGAAACACTTGGAACACCTATTAATCCCAAAAGGAAGCAGTCCGGGCAAGGCCCTTTGTACTTCAAAACAAGAAATAGCATCAGGATAAGGCAAGGGAAGCCTCAGTCTTCTACAAAATTCCCTATCACCATTGAAGAGTCAGAGAGTAGAAGAGCGGAAGTGGGACCTAGTGAAGGAAAAATAGAGGTTACCTCCCCTAAAGGCAATGATAAACAAACTTTTCCACCCATAGGGAGGCCCACCACTAGAGAAGTCACCTCTAAAATGCTTAAGGTACAAGGTGACCTATCACAAGAGAAAACATAGGAGCCACAAGAGAAAATAGATGAGCTACAAGAGAAATAGGGGCTGCTATAGCAAAAACAAGGGATGCTACATGAGTAGTAGGAGATGCTACAAGAAGAGGCATCCACACCAAAATAAAAGGAAAGAGGCCTCCAAGAACTCCAAGAGCCTGATTCAAATTTGTTGAGGGAGGTAGGAATATACCTAAGAAATTTTCTATCTCATTCTTCTTTGAGTTAGAGAAGGAAAGAGTCAGAACACATAGATGGATGAAATTTTCAAAATTCAAAAATTTGGAATATGTGGGCCTCATGGAGGATAAATTCAATGAAATGGGAAAGGAATTAAATGACTTGAGACTAAGGGAGGCAGTCATGAGGGAGAAGCTACAAGAAGAGAACACAAGTCTAAGAGAGAAACTTCAAGAAAAAGAGACACAACTTGCCACTATGGCAAGTTTATGTATGGAATCCATACAATGCATGCAACCATTCAAATCCTATGTTATTTTCCTCATGGATTAGTGGTTTCGATTTCAAATTAATAAATTGGAATAGTATGGCTCACTTCCTATCCAAGGCTACAATAAATTCATTGAATTTTTCTAAACGATAAGTATTAAGGATAGGGCCAAACTGGATGTGTTTTACATGCACAATTTGATCCTCACATACATGAATTTCTGGGACCCCAACTCAACATTGGAAAACATGGAATTGATGGCATTAGCCTTTTGGTTGACCCATGAGTAAAAAAGGGTTGAATAAGTGAAAAGGGTGATGCAAAAGGAAGAAAATGATCCCTTATATATCAGAGTATAATTACTAAGCCCCAAGGTTGTCATCAACAACCACACTATCATCTCCTTTGATCCTGAATTGATACCTAGGTACATAGCAGCCCAAGAGAAATCCATCCTACATTTTGAGGAAACTTTTAGGATGGTGGGGACAAAAGGTTTGTAGGATTTCCAAATAAGATGGCATGCCATGCCTAACATTTTACAAATAATAGAATACCACTCCCTAGAAAGACTAAGGAATGCCTTGGAGAGAGCCTCACTATAAAAAAGAAACATGTAAAGGCTGAAGATCGAGTGGATAGAACTCAAACTAAGTCCTACCTTATTGTTGGGGCTACAAGAAGGAAGAAATAAGGCATAGGAATAAAATGAATGGATATATATAGAGGAAAATGTAGGTTTCTATCCACAGGAAGGAACACCATCTAAGGTGCCTTGGGATGTCAGAGAGGCCACCAGGGCCATGAATGAGCTTCATATCAGTGACTGAGTTTCTCAAATGGGAAGCAACACCTTTGGCAAGGGGGTGATGATGGGTCCCATCAATAGATATATTTTTAAGTTCATTGTGCTATCCTCCAACCTTTAAAACTCTCCTTTTCTCACATTAATTTTCATTTTTGGCCATAATATGCTTAGTAAGAATATTAAGGGTGTGTGTCATATTGTATAGCCTAATGTGATTAATATGCAGGAAAAATAAGCATTTTTGGAGTTTATTATGTAGGGGCTTGGTGGAGACAACTAGAGAAAATATAGGAGTCTTGTCCACCTCATTAACTCTCCAACTTGGCTTGAGATCACAGAATCCTCACCAATAGCTCGAATTCACTATCAGTCAAGGCACTCCAAGTACATGTGAATATCAAGGAGAACTAGATACAAAAATTTTGAGACCTTGAATGAAATCACTCCAATTTTCAAGGGATATTTCCTCAACTACTTTTTGTATAAATAAACCAGCCAAGAGGCTCATTAGGATTCAAATTTTTATTGTAGCTAGGGGTATCTACTGAGAGCCTAGTGTTTGACATTGTTATTCTCATTTTTCATATGATGTATGAGAGACTTATATTATGCTAATGGAAATTTCAATGTTGGTTTGCATCTAAGTTAGATTTGGAGGGTTGAAACCCTAGAGTTTGGGCCCAAACCAAAGGATTTAGTCGAGCTCTCTTCTATTTCTTCCTTGTTTTTTCTCAATTTATTGCAATTATTTTCTTGTTTTAGTGGAGGTTATATTACAAAATTTGTAGTTTCAGGTTTCCTATCACCTCTCTTGTGGGAAGAGTGATTGTAAGATATACACCCAAAAATATTTGTTTATGATTTATTAGAAATTGTTAAATGTTGGATTGAAATCCTTCAACATGTTTAGTTTCTGCAACGTAGGAGTTATCAAAATTGGTTCTTAATTGTGTTGTAGGTTAGAGTAGACCTTAATAAAATTAAACTCATATTTTCCATGTTAATTTACTTTGTTGTAATAGTGATCATTTGATGCATGTAAGTGATTGGTTTGTGGGGATTGTGTTGATCTGCAGGGGTGCGAACACCTTACTACATCCACCTAGGCTACTCCATCTCCCTTCTATACATCCCACATCACTTCAAAACTCTTCCACCGAGACCACTCCGTTATGTTGGATGGAGGACACCGTGAGCGCAAACTTTGGTGCAAGATAGACCCCCGAGGGGTACTAGGCTTGGCCAAGGGGCTCCCATACCCTTAATTCACCTTTTTGTACCTTCATCCACCATAGTTTTCCTCCAAGACACCATCCTTGTCCTAAAAAATGTCTCGTACCCCCATCCTGTAGCAAAACAGGGCCTCCTGTAGCACTTCCTATAGAAGACATGTAGCATGGTTTCCTTCAACCAAATTTGCTCCAGATTTCGACCTTGGCATATTAAAGTTGAATAATGACCCCCAAGAATTTATTTAATTATAAGAGGAAACTATAATACCACTCCAACCCCATCCTTTCATCACTACAACCAGAGAACAACAAATAGAATTAGAATTAGCATTTTTTTTAATTGTATTAAAGGTTGAATTTCTCAATTTCAAGCAAGTTGAAAATAGATAAATGACTCATGCAAGTAGGTTGTTAATTTTATTAAATATGCAGATAGAATAACATGCTTTACTTCTACAAACTATACTATTTTTTTCCTTCATCCAATTTCAATTCAGCATTTACATTGAATGAATGACATTTCCACTTCTGTAGATAGAATCATGTCATCTCCTTGTAATTATGATATGCTTTTTATCTTTGTATTTTGTTGGAGTGGTATCTGAACACCTTATTCTAATCTCATAACTGAGGGTGACATGAGTAGAACCTAACCTATTGTGCATATAGAACTATCACCTCTAAGTTTGTACGAACCCCTGGTTGATAATTTAAGTTGAGAAGCCCTTGGGAGTTGCAACATTCTTGGTGAAATACCAGGGCTCACCACCATGGTTGTCTATGAATATCTAAATAAAAAGGGACTTGTTCAATGAAATGAACACTTAAAGAAAAGGGAAAAAGTGGTAGAAAGAAACAATGTTGAGGAATGGCAGCTCAATGCTAAGCTCCCTCTTTAAAAGCTTCTATACACAAAATTCCAACCTCTTGAAATATATATGATAAAAAATTTAATACCTCTACATAATTACTAGACTTTGAAGGTATTGACATCAATTTTTTCCTTCCCCTTTCATTATTTCCATCACATCACCAATATTTACTTGGGTAATTGGAAAACACACTTTGTCCTACGATTTGGAAAACCTGTAAGGGTTGATTATTGTTCCCACCTAGTAAAACTTAGTCATATTATAAATCTAACCTTCGTTATGTTATGTTTTAAGAACTCACTAAGGGCGTACCACTTAATGACACATCAATAAATTGTACTCACCACTCTAGGTGAGGGCCTTGCATTGGGATCCATATACCATGCCTCGAGATCCATGATATTTCATTGGGATTTGTGTACCTTTATTTGACCACATCTATTTACATTAGGATTTGCACTCTTTGGAAGTGTGCCACTACATTGGGATCCATGACAATGCATTAGGCGATGACAAGGACACCACATCATGACATATACCACATGGATCACTTTAAGAGCGACCCCTTTCTCAATTGGAACGTCACACATTGGCATGATTATTCCCCCTTGGACCACACATGGGGGACTTGTTAGCACATTTTAGGACTTCGAGAAGGTGGTTGGATAGAGTTAGAGGTTTTTATGGCAGTCATAGATGGCATCAAAGTTGACCACCTTCATTTTATTGAGGAGCACCTTACTTGAGGAGCCACACATGCCACATACCATATTATTCTCTATATGGCATCCCACACATGTGAGAATGATTTCATACTTCTAGAGGTGGTTATTCATTTTTTTAACCATTTTCTCACTCACGAGAGTTGGTTGGAGTGGTGCTCTTGTATTTGAGATAAAGGGGGGTCATTTTTTCCCACTTTTTTGTTTTCTCTATTATTTTGATTTGAAACACTTGTTTTCTACCCACAGCTTGAGATAAGTGAATTTTATTACACCATGTATTAAGCAGGCCCTCCATATATATAAGAAAGAGAAATCCCTTGTTTTTATTTGTTAGAGATTAATGAGAAAACTAGCATTTAGAGTTGTTGCGCATCTATCACTAACTATATTATTTTTAGATATTGTTCAAGGGTTAGCCTCGAATATTTTTGTATATTTGTTAGAGGAAAAAGCTACATCAAGGCCAAACAAGGGAACCATGCATCACTTGGAAGGGAATTTCAAGGTATATATATCTTGAATTTACCTTTTAAGATTTGAATATTTGTATCTTTGCACTAAGGTAGGGTGTACTAGGGATATTTTCTATTGCCTTGGCCATCCATTAAGATTACCTTGTCTCTACTTGGAGATGATTCTTAATGGACCAATCTCCCCATCCATCCATGTAGAAGATGTACTAACCTTGGATAGCACTTGAAGTGCAATGCTTTGGGTGCCATCAAAATTATCTTACATAAGCTCCAAATCTCCCTTAGATATTTTCGTAATGACTTCATAACCCTTACGACACAATTTAATTTGCACAATGTTCTATCTAGTTTGTTAAATATACATGCTTTGCATGTTATATCATATAGTAAATCTTGTTTATGTGGATCAGCCCTCTCATGGTATATTTTTAATCCAACATGCTTTTATGGATCATGCTTGATTTGCTTACATTGTTGATCTAATCATAACAACAAAGGCTCTTAAATTCATAATTCATATCCATTGTCAGATTTTCATTTGTTAATATGTCATATGCTAATGATTCTTTAAGGGTTTACTTACTTGATCTTACCATAATTTAGTTTCAAATTATCTTATTTTAAATCTCTAGAGCTAACCCTAACTTTTGCCATTCATTACATATTTTTGACAATTCGATAACGGTTGGAAAATATATGTTTGCATTCCACTCTTATATCCTCACATATAATGGTTTCATACTTTATATTTCAATATTTTCAATTGTTATATGAAGTATTTGTTAAATTTTAGACTGCTCTATGTTGTTTCAATTACTTTAGCGCAATTCAATTCTTGAATTAATAACCTTTCATCAATAATTAATATTTCCATGGCATCAATAGTAATTGAAGATAGAATAGTAAATGCAATGAAAAAGGAGACAATCAACACATCAACAAGAGACAGTAGATTTTCGGTCAATGACTAGGGAAAAACACACTACAGGGAAGAGCTTTGTAATTATTATTCTATTAGATTGTCATAAAATGTTCAATAGAGATTACAATGATCCAATACAAAATCATGCAGAAAAATTAACCCAACAACATTTAGAAATATGTTCCCAACATCAATCTAGATTAAAGACAACTTTTCTTGTCTGCCGTCAAATGTCAATTTGCAACCCTGGATCCCAACCACATGGATAAAGAGGTGTGTGTGATTTTGAGAGCTTCTAACTACACGGATGTGTCTACCTACCTAAAATTATAGCCAAAAATTGTTTATGTCAAGCCTACAATCGAAAATAAAAACCATAACACATGCACGAGCTCCTGACCCTGCATTCTCGCACCTATACGAACCAATATCCTCGACTCAGCCTGAGGCCTATGCAAACCAATAAATGAAGAAGAGAAAAATAAGATGTTTGGTGATGTCCAAATTAGCTTTAGGTCACTTTTATTTATAGGCTTCCAAGGGTGTCCAATTTCCTGTTAGGTACGACCTGACCAAATGTGACATTATGGGATTCAATTCAAAAATACACTTTCCCTTGTCCAAATTGAGTGCTTCAATAGTAAAAATTGGTCCTCTTGAAAAGAGGAATCAATTCCTATGGTTGGAATTTGTCACTGCACTTCAAATTAACACTCCCTCTCAGCTAGGGATAAATTCAACCTGCATCATGTACTAATCATTTGTGTCATGTCGTCATATCATGTCCCATCTCTATTTAAATCTATCTGTTGAAACATTCTCAAATATAAATAAGTAGAATCATTGAGGAGCATTAGCTACCACCCTTTCAGGACAATGAGGAATGTCATATGGGACACTCTCACCTCATGTCATCACATAGGGGAGAAAACATCTTCCACCCTATGTTGAGAATAGGATTCATAGCATAGGGGAGCTAACAACTTCCACCCTATGTCGATCAATACAATATATCATCCATCCTATTGCTCCATGATCTTCCCAACAATTAACCTCAAAATTCATGTGGTATAAAACTTGCATCATAATCATATTGGGTAACACACCTCCAAGAACTCTCTCAATCTATTGGCCAAAAGGGGAGCAGTAATCCCAACAAGCCAAACTTTTGGGTATGATGCCAACTTGGGTATACTCTGTATAGATCAAGATAGGGTAGCAACATCTTTGACCCTATCGGTAACATATATGGGTGATACCCTATTGTCCATAGATCCCTCAACCCCAGGAGCTCTCCATCTCAATTCCTCACCCTGGGATCTCATACAGGGAGGGAGAGTCAGCTCATTGTTCTCGATCAGTGATGCCCCTTATCAGGAGGGTCACATCCATTAGTCTAAGTTGTTCTTTGAAGATCAAGAACTTCCCTTTCCACAAAGCCTTGGTGATAATATCTGCAATATTCTCATATGTCGATATATGATGGAGTCTAACGCCCCCCTACACCATATCTCGAATGAAATGATATCGGATCTCTATGTGCTTGAAATTGTCATGAAATACAGGATTCTCTATTAGACGAATCCCACTCTTTTTGTCACAATATATTACCGTAGTGTCTATGAACTACTCAAATATCTCTCCAAAGAGCTTCCTCCACTGAATTTCTTCGTAGCTAGCCATGCTAGCATCAATTTACTTTGACTTGATGGTACTCAGTGCTACAGACTTATGCTTCCTTCTCATCCATGATATCATGGCAGATCTAAGGCTAAAACAAAATCCAGACGTACTCTTCTTGTTGACAACATTTCTTCCCTAATAATATTTGGTATATCCATGAATTCAAACATCTTCGACAGAAAATCTTAGACCAAGGGTGATCGTCCCATGAAAATATCTCAAAATGCATTTGGCAGTAATCCATTGTGCATGGAGAGGCTCAGTCATGAATTGCATCAACATGTTCACTGCATAACATATGTATGGATGGGTGTTCACCGAGAACATCAAATCCCCAATCAACTATCTATACTCGGATGGATTCACCAAATCGGATCCTGCAACTTCTCCACAAAACTTCTCAAAATTCATTTCCATCAGTGTGAGCAAGGACTTGCATTATTTCATTCCAAATCTCTCCAAAAACTTCACAACATATTCTCCTTGTGAAAGGAAAATATCACCGACCTTTTTCCACACCTCAAGGCATAGAAAGTATTGCATGAGTTCAAGGTCCTTCATCGCAAATTCATAGGTTAACTCCATCTTACGCTCGATCATCAGGGGCTCACTAGCTATCAGGAAGTTAAAATTATGTAACTACGGTCAAATTCCACTTTGGACTACTCACTTGCTAGAGATGATGATGGCATTTATTTCCTCGTTTCAATAGGACCAAGTTCGACCTAAAGATCACCTTATTCAGATAAGCATAATTTGGTTTTTTATTTTGCACCCAATCATGGATATTGGATCAGGTCGGCTTCACTCACATACACAGTTGGACAGGTCACCTACAACATCAAATGGACATCATTGGACACCCCTTAGAAGCATATAAATACAAGTGACCTAGAAGCTCATTTGGACATCACAATATCAGGCATCTTCTTCTATTCTATCTGATTGATTTCGACACATTGCCAAAGGAAAAATTTGTACGAAGGTCTAAAGTGACAAATCCAAAGCTCGCACAAAATTTAGGGTTTTTGTTCCAAACTTTGGCACAGAACTACATAATTTCATCCTTAGACACACACATGTTATGGGCAAGGTAGCATCCAGGACCTAAAGACGCACCTATGTTAACTTGAAGGTGGTGTCCATGGGCTTAGCTACATTTGACCATCATCCGAAGATTTATGAAGTTGTCTAAAGTTTGAATCAAGTTGTCTTTGATATATTCTGCCTCTATACACAGGTTTCTGAAGTTTTTGGGCTGCATTTGTGATCATATTGTATTGGGATCATTACACTCTGTGTTGAACATTTTATGTTAATATAACAGAAGAATAATTTCAAAGGGTTTTCCTCATAGTGGGTTCTTCCCTGGTCTTTGACCAAATATGGTGTCTCTTGTTGATGTGTTAATTGTCTCCTTTGTCATTACATTTATTATTCTATCTTCAATTATAGTTGATGAATGGAAAGAATAATTGTAATTGGAAATATTTCTAATTGAAGTTTGGAATTGGGCTAAAATAATTGATACAACATAGAACAATCTGAAAATTAAGATGGTATCAGAGCTAAGGTGAAGGACAAGCCCAAGAGGAGACAAGGATTGGAGAAACCATCTTTGGAAAGGTTGAAAGAACCAATCTAGTCAAATCAAGATGTCAACCACCTTCAAGGAGAATGAGAAGTTGGGCAACTCATCCAATTTTGTTGAATGGAAAGTCAGGTTGGAAATAATAGCTGACAACAATGATGTTTTGGACTACATTCAAGGAAAGGTACTTGAGCCTCCGAAGAATGCATCTGATGCCGCCAAGAGTAAGCATAATAAAGGTGATAATAAAGCAAAGTAAATTATAGTTGATGGTTCACAATACAATTTACTTGCATATATTGTAAACTTGAGAAGATCCAAGTACATGTATGATAAGATAGCATGCATGTATTAGGTAAACAATTGGAATGAAATCCTCACCTTGAAATATCAACTCAAATACACCAAGATGAACAAAGGAGAGTCCATACAATGCTACATAATGAGGACTTCTCATCTTAGAGATCGATTGTTAAGAGTTGGAGAAGTTGTGCCTCACAGGGAACTAGTGGTTGTGAATTTAAGAGGTCTCCCTCCTATTTGGGAAACATTCATCACTACTATAAGAAACACAAATTTCCTCCATTCATTTGATGATATTGTTGGAAAGCTCACTCAAGAAAGAGTCTGGGATGATAGGAAGAGGAAGGATTCAAAAGCATGAAGAAGAAGAACTTGTTGCATACATCTCTCATGACAAGAATAAGAACAAAGGGAAAGGAGGTACATAAAATTAAATAAATCCTCCTCCTCGAAATAAAAATAAAGTAAAGAATACTCTCATATTGAATGTTACAATTGTCACAATAAGGGTCATTATGATTGATATTTCCCCGAGAAGAATAATGGACTGTATTAGAATACTAGAAGCAACAACGAATGGTTCAATGATCAAATAAGGAGAGATGATCGAAGGAATGACTGCGATGGAAGAAATGATAGAAGAATAAGAGATGCTCCAAGTGATAGTGAAGAATATTGTCGTCCACAAAAGAATTCAAAATTATCCAGGTATGAAATTAATGTTGTGAATCAATGTGAATATATTCTTATTTCTGCTCTTACTATTTCATCTCCTCCGGATTCGTGGGATACTTGGTTGGTTTATAGTGGGGCCACTCATCACTTCTCTGGTTACAAGGAATTTCTCTCTAACTTGATAGAGAGGGATTAAAATTGAAAATCATTCTTGGAGAAAACTCCACTTATCCCGTCAAAGGTTTTGGATCCGTCAAATTTCATTTGAATTCTGGGGAAACTATTGTATTCCATGATGTAATGTATTTGCATGGGTTGAAGAAGAATTTGGTATCAATATCTTTGGAAGATAAATGGATGAGGGTTGCATTCATCAAGGGAAAAGTTCTTACTTGGCCCATTGGATCACGTATGAAATATGCATTCACTTTGGGAACAAGATATGAAGGACTCTACAGGGTCACTAGAAGGCCGCTATTGCCATTGTTTCATAATACAAATAATCTAAGTGAATTATGGCACCGAAGGTTAGCTCATCTTCATTATGATGTTCTTATGAAATTGGAGAACTTTGTCTCTGGGATTCCAAAGGTTCAAGCTCAACATGATGGAGTATGTCTAGGATGTGCCAGTGGAAATATGACAAGGGGAGCATTCCTCTCTAGTGAAAGAAAGACAAATGACATCCTGCATCTCATTCACTATGACTTGAGCAGTCTGATGCCCATACATTCTCTTGGTAACCATCTATATTATATCACCTTCATAGATGATTTTTCAAGAAAGACATGGATATATTATCTGAAGCATAAGGATGAAGCATTTGAAAAGTTCAAGGAGTTCAAAGCTTTGATAAAAAAATCAAACAGGGAGGAAAAAAAAATATTTAGGTCTGACAATGGTGGAGAGTACACTTCAAATGAATCCATTGAATTTTTCAAGAAGGAATCAAGAAGGAGACAACTACACCATATACTCTCGAACAAAATGGAGTAGCTAAAAGGAAGAATAGGTCCATTATAGAATTCTCTCATGCCATGCTCCATTATCAAAAGATACCAAAGTTCCTTTGGGGAGAAGCAACAAATGTTTTCGTATATGTTCAAAACAGGGTGCCTCTTCAAGCATTAGACAAAAAAATACCCGAAGAAGTGTTCACATGTGTCAAGACCGATGTGAGTCATCTCTGTATATTTGGCTACCTCATATATTTTCATGTGCCGAAATAGAAAAGAAACAATTTTGAATCCACTGGAAGAAAAGGTATGTTTTTTGGGTATTGTGAAAATTTTAAAGCATTTAGAATATATATTCCTAGTCAAAGGAAGGTTGAAATTATCACAGATGTTTTATTCGATGAATATGTCACTCGTACAAAATCCAGAGACCCTTCTCCGCTCCCTCCTTCTGAGAAGAATGGTGATATGGATATCTTGGATGGTTCATTTGTGCCCAAATCTGAGACTGATATTTTTAATGATCCCATGGAGCCCATGGATCCCTTAGATTCTCCTCCTAGTAATCCTCCTACTAGGAAGAGACCACTTTGGCTCCATAACACTCTTCAGGATGTCGAGAGGCATGTGCCCGTTTGTAGATTGTTTAGAGAAATAAAGAAGCCATGCAGGTACTAGGGATATCTTGCATCCATGAGCACTATGATTCAATTTGAACCTTCCACATTCGAAGGAGTCATAAAAGAACAAGTATGGAAAGATGTTAGCCAAAGAATAGGAATCTATTATGAAGAATCATGTTTGGGATGTTGTGCCGATATCGAAGGAGAAATATGTTGTAACTTCGAAGTGGATTTTCAAGATAAATCATAGAATTGATGGAAGCATTGAAAAATTCAGGGTGAGGTTTGTGGCTCAAGGATTATCCCAGAAATAGGGAGAGGATTATGATGATATATCTACACTTGTGGCTCGATATACAACCATTCCTTCGATATTTACCCTTGTCGCAAGTCAAGAACGAACCCTTCATCAAATGAACGTAAAGACTACATTTCTCCATGGCATGCTACAACAAGAAGTATACGTTGATAAACCACAGGGATTTGAAAGAGAGGACCGAAGGGAACATGTTTGTAGATTGAATAAGGAATTGTATGGTTTGAAGCAAGCCCCAAGAGCTTGGTACGCCCACATAGACAATTATTTGGTGAAGCTGGGATTCACAAGAAGCAATTTTGATCCCAACCTCTACTTCAAGGTAGTCCCAGGTATGCCACTGATATTATTTTTCTATGTTAACAATCTATTCATGATATGTAATGAGCCTATGATGATGGAGCTTAAGAGGGAGCTAGCCTCTAAATTCAAAATGAAGGACCTTGGACTCATGCACTACTTTCTAGGCCTTGAGGAGTGGCAAAGACTTGGTGAGATTTTCCTTTCACAAGGAAAACATGTTGTGAATTTGCTGGAAATATTTGGAATGACCAAATGTAAGTCTCTTCCTACATCGATGGAAATAAAATTCAATATATTATGTGGAGAAGTTGCAAGACCCGATTTGGTGAATCCGTCTAAGTATAGACAATTGATTAGGGATTTGATGTTCCTTGTGAACACCCATCCATACATATGTTATGCAGTGAACAAGTTGATTCAATTCATGATCGAGCATCTCCATGCACATTGGACTGCTGCCAAAGAAATTTTGAGATATTTTCAAGGGACAATTACACTTGGTCTGAGATACTATGTTGGAGATGTTTGACTTCATGGATACATTGATGTTGACTGGGCAGGAAATTATATCAACGGGAAGAGTACCTCTGGATGTTGTTTTAGTATTGGATCTTCCATGATATATTGGATGAGTAGGAAACATAAGTTTGTAGCATTGAGTACCGCCGAGGTACAGTATATTGTCTCTATCATGGCTAGCTACGAAGGATTTTGGTTGAGGAAGCTCTTTGGAAAAATATTTGAGCAGGTCCTAGACACTACAATGATATATTGCGAAAATAAGAGTGGGATCTGTCTCGAAGAGAATCACGTGTTTCATAAAAATTCCAAGCACATATAGATTCAATATCACTTCATTCATGATCTGGTACAGAAAGGAGTTGTTCATCTCCATCACATATCAACAGATGAACAGATTGTAGATATTCTCACTTAGGCTTTGCCCAAAGGGAAGTTCTTGGTCTTCAGAGAGAAGCTTGTACTGGTGGATGTGACCCCTCATGATAAGGGGAACCACTGATCGAGGACACTAAACCATGCTCTTCCACCCTGTCTGGGCTCCGAGGGTGAGTAATTGAGACAGAGGGCTCCTAACATTGAGGGAACTCTGGAAAATAAGGTGTCTCCCTAATTTTTTACCCATAGGGTTGGAGTAGTAGCTCACCCTGTCATGTTCTTTGCATAGTATACCCCGGTTGGAATCATACCCACAAGATTGGACTTGCTAGTATTATCCATCTCCATCTGGCCAATGGTTGAGGAGGCTTGGAGGCATGTTATCCTTACCTCTTGGTAATTTGGGTATCTTTTCCAAGCTAGGTTATGATGTAGTTGTTCTACCACATGAATCTTACTTGTCATTGTTGGGAATATCGGTAGGTGATAGGATGGTTTGAGTAATAGCTCCCATACATCACCTATTTCTCAATATGGGTTGATTTGTAGCTCCCCCATGACATTTCTGGTTAGTATACCGATGACATTTCTGGGTAGTAGCCCGATATCATTTACAGGTAGTAGCCTGATGATATTTTTGGGTAGTAGCCCTCTGACATATTTCCAGGTAGTATCCTGCTTACATGTTTTCGGGTAGTAGCCCACTCATTGAGATTCAGGGTAGTAGCTCGTTTGATAGAGGGTGGTATAATTTTCTCCCCATGATTCTTCTTTTTTATATTTGAGAATGTTTCAGCAGATAAAGTTGAGCATATTGGTACACATGATGATAGGATGACACATTTATCGATGGACAGGTTTTGTAGGTGGAATTCTCCCTAGTTGAGAGGGAGTGTTAAAATTATGCAATTGTGGTAAAATTCCACTTTGGACTACTCACTTGATGGAGATGATGATTAAATTGAGTTCCTATTTTCGAGAGGACCAATATAAACCTAAATATCACCTTGTTTGAATAAGAAGAATTTGGTTTTTGATTTTGCACCTGCTTATGGATATTGGATCAGGTTGGCTACACTCACATACACAGTTGGACAAGTCGACCTCAAGATGAAATGGACATCATTAGACACCCCTAATAAGAATATAAATACAAGTGACCTAGAAGCTCATTTGAAAATAACAACATCAAGAATCTTCTTCTCTTCTATCTGATTGGTTTCGACACATTGGAAAAGGAAAAGGTTGTACGAAGGTCCGAAGTCACAAATCCAAAGCTCGCACAAAATTTAGGTTTTCTATTCAAGACGCTGACACAGAACTGTAGAATTTTGTCCATGGATGCATGCATGTTATGGGAAAGGTAACGTCCATGACCTAAAGATGCACCCATGCTAACCTGAAGATAGCGTCTGGGGGTTTGACTACAATTGACCATCATACGAAGATTTCTGAATGTGTCCAAATTTTGAATCAAGTTTTCTATGATATATTATGCCTATGTACACAGGTTTCTAAATTTTTTGGGTTCTATTGTTGATCATATTGTATTGGTATCATTGTACACTTTGTTGAACATTTTATGACAATACAATAGAAGAATAATTTCAAAAAAATTTCCCCATAGTGGATTTTCCCCTAGTTTTTTACCAAATCTGGTGTCTCTTGTTGATGTGTTGATTGTATCCTTTGCCATTGCATTTACTGTTCTATATTTAATTACTATTGATGAATGGAAAGACTAATTGTAATTGGAAATATCTCTAATTGAAGTTTGAAATTTGGCTAAATTAATTGATACAATGTACAACAATATGAAATTAACAAAGAATTGATTGTCAACATATAAAACCAAAATCAATGGCATACCTTGGACTACATTAAAGTATAGGTTGTGATCAACATTGCTTCTTGTGAATCCCAGCTTCACCAAATAACTATCTATTATGCGTAATTATGAATTACGGATAAATCATTCTTCCCTAGACAAGTGCTAATCTAGAACAATAGGTCAAAGAATTTACAAATATCTTTCCTAACTGTAAACAGACACGTAGAATGAGATAAGGAACCTACTTGGGATCCAAGCGCTTCCAAAGTCTCCTTTTGTCGCTTTTGTTGTAGCTTCAAATTCCAGCCGGCTGTGCAAAATATCTCCTGCAAGAATGAACACTAAACAGCAAGAGATAGCAATAATACAGATGTCTATTCAAGTTATTTAGCTAAATCAATAAAGCATAAACCATATAATAAATCATGATATTTAAAATCAAAGATTATACAGATGCATATAGGGAAAAATAAGCAGTAATATTTATTGATGATAGAAGGGGAGGTTACAACCCAGTGATTGATTTAGTGTCACCATCTCCAGCAGCATCCCAGCCTTATCACAATGCAGATATCTCCAGCAATATGTCACTCAAATCAATCTCCTCAATTGAAATTCCACCGGCATTTCTCTACACAAATTCTTCCTTCTAAACACTAAGATCTGTGCTCAATTTATAGAGGAGATGAAGGTAGTTTCACAATCAATGAATTTCCAATAATAGGCAATACATGTTCCCAATCTTGTAGATGCCAAATGGACACATGGATTCGAAGTTTGACACATGTGAACTCTTCTAGAAGGCACTGGCCAAGTGGAAATTCCGGAACAATGAGAATTTCACTCCCAATGTGACCAACGCACCCATGAATGTCGAGAAGTGATTTGTAGAGAAGCCTTGCATGGGGCTACCTGCATATGCAACGCACTTAGTCCCTTTAGAGGCAGCATTAGTGAGCTCTCATATGATTTATTATAAACTTAAAACCTTGGAAACCTTTGCAAATGAAAGTATATGATTGATTTGTCTTGTTCTTTGTCTTAGAGCATGTAGCAACTGAAATTTTAGGGGATGATAGACCCTATACATTGGTCCTGGAGATGATGCCCAGTTAACCAGGTCATTGGGAATGATGCCCAAATTGACCTATAACAATTTCCCCCTAAAGCATGAAGTCAGAATAATAAAAACAGTATTTTGATTGATATGCTTTACACTGTGATGGGCTGGAGATGAAGCGGAGTGGCGACCTGCATCAATCTTACAATACATTACATCATGATATATCCTCTTGATCACAATTGTTGAGGATAGGCATTCCCATGTTCAGCACATAAAAAATATAATAACATGTACATAATTCAGAAAGTCATCTACATTGGAATGTTGCCCAATACAGACATGCCTACAGATATAGGCCCATGTTCGGATGACGATATGTATGTAAGGTCATCATACAGATGATGTGTACAACAATCCTGAAACCGCAGCCCTGATGGCTTTCTATGGTCTTCTTATCTCGTTCAGGTACAAGTCTAGCCATGCAAATATATGATTTGTATTCAAACATGGAAAGACATCATTTGATTATTAGCCAATGATGTGAGTTGTTAACAAACGTGAGAGAATCACCATTAATGTCAATGGCCCTCAAGGTACTGCGGTACATTTCGTAAGGTGTGAATAGATGATTTGATGTCGAACGCCAAACAAAATATTTCGGTCAAAATTCTAGAAGCGAGGATCTTGTCAATGCTGTAAGAAGCCTCATGGTACTAGAATCTGATGTTTCTAAGTGAACTTCCTGGATAATGATAAGTTTTCAACAGGAAGTCACCTTATTGTGAAACGGGAGTTATTGATTTAGGAGACAAGGATATGACTTGATATAGAAATTTTCAGGGATGACGGTCATGAGAATAAAGGTTTATGAGTATTGCAGAAGGATGAGTTATTCACTGGATGACTTCTCTTGAACATATCGGCGACATTGAAATCAGTTGGCAACATTGACCCAAAATTGAAGTGAAGGTATGATGAACCATAGGTATGAATGAACTGTCAAGATGATTACCCAACCCAAACAGTCACGGACATAGAGTGAAGGAAGTGTCATGTTCAAGAGCGACTTGCTACCATAAAGAATTTTGCTCACTTTTCCCAAATTTTCCCCAGTCATTTGTCAACCAATACCTGTTTATTTTTTAACACGCTTGAGGAGGATAAAATTTGCTTGATCTATAACTCAACCCTTTGGACGAATAAAGTATCGCTATTTAATAATTTAACGAGTCTAGCGATGAATGAAACTCGATTCTTGCCATGATTGACAAGCCCATCGCTATTTTAGGTTTTAACGAGCTTAACAACAGTGATAGCCCGGTCCTTTTTCATATTTAAAGAGTTTGAAAAAGAGGACGAAAGAAAACTCCATAAGTACTTTTTTTGTAAATTTGTTGCTCAGATCCAAAAAGGTGTAAAATAATATTTGAGAGAACCTCTTTGGTCATGTTTAACCAAGGTATTCCTTTTCGTAAATAATCTATCTCAGTCCGGAAAAGGGTTAAATTTATACCGAGTAGATATCAATTCATTTACTTTCACGAGCTCGAAAAGATAAGTGCTCGGCAATATTTTCACATTATGGGAGTCTGAAAAGAGCTGAAAGAAGACTCCAGGGGTTATTTTTTTATTGTTATCGAAGCTCGAAAAAGAGATAAAAGTGCACTTAAAATCCTTTTTCATTTTTAACAAAGCTCGAAAAATAAGGAGAAAAAGTATGCTTTGTGGTCAAATAATTCTTGAAATAAATTTGCACGACTGATCTATTGATCAATTGTAAAACCTATTCAGAACAACATCAAATGGATTAAAAATACATGTTTCATGATAAAAAACATAATAAAACTATATTGATGGCAACAAATTCAATTTGAAAATAATTAAATGAATATTAAAAGTAGTTTCACTATTCATTTTTACCATTCCATAGTTACCATTTGCATTTTTGAGCTCTGAACTTGATTTTTCCCCCGAACTTCAGTGGTCGATTGCGTGCAATTGGTAAGAATGTTTTGAATGCCGCTTGCAAGAGCGCATGTCGAATGCCCCCTGCAAGAGCATATGCCCCCAAAGCTTCATTTCATTCACCTAAGTAGAATACTAATTACTAATAGTTGGATGGAATGAAGGTTCATTATAAGGGAGGATTTCTTTCATTTTTTAATGAGCTTGACATAGGAAAAGAACTATGCTCATGACCTGTTTCATTTTTAAACGAGGTTGACATAGTAAAAGAACTATCCTCAAAGGCACTTGTTTATTTTTAACGAGGTTGACACAAGAAAAAAGAACTATCCTCAAAGGTACTTGTTTCATTTTTTAACGAGGTTGACACAAGAAAAAAGAACTATCCTCAAAATCTATTTCATTTTTTAACGAGGTTGACAGAAGAAAAGAATCATCCTCATTGTGCAGTTGGACTAGTGAGTGTGCGCTGGAAAAGGCATATTCTAATGGAGTCATTATTTAAGGAGTTTGATGAGCACCATAAATGATAAGTTATAACATGCGTTGACGGGTCTTCTCTAGGGTTTTCATTGAATTTTGGAATTTCCGAGGGTAATTTCTGTGAAATCACCAGCCACCAAGGATAATAACTGATGGGACTAGCTTGATATTGCAGTGAAGATGTGAATAAAGGATCAAGTCATTAAGTACTCATAAGGGAGGAACCAGATAGGATTCCAAATGATTACATGGGTGAAGTCAATGGACAAAGCATCAAAGATGAAGCAACAATAGATATTGTCGCAGCTGAAATAGATGGTTTAGTCTGGGATGTTATCTCAGCCATGGTCAAATGACCCAATTTATACCATATAGAATCTATGGGAACTCGAAGTGAAACAGGATCAACAAAAGCAGAGGAAGGTGATTGAGGAAAAGACTTGTACAAGTAAAGCTCCTATCGAAAATGAGTTGGAGCTAAAGGTGTCGTGTCTTGTGATATTTCTTCATTCGAAATCAAACCAGGTGGAAGAACTTTTCCGTCAAGCCCAAAGTATATTTCAGGTGGTTGACTCCGCGATATGGGAGACTCAATGCCTACAATAAATTGTGGAATGACCAATACAAAAACAACTTCCAGTTGATCGACTTCGGGATCAAGGTTTTTTCCACTTAGGGAATATAGCAACTAAAATATAAGGGGATGATAGGCCCTATTTCATTGGTCCTAGGGATGATGTCCAATTTGACCAATAACAGTTACCCCCTAAAGCACAATGGGATCTGGATCAACTTCCAGTCGAACAATGTCAGGTTCAGGAGGTATGGTCTCACTGATTGGATGGATCGTGACCACAGGTAGCTGTGAAGACTCTGTTTCGACAACAGTAGAAAAACTGGGATGTGTAGAAACAACTTGAGCTAACTCTTTTTTATGGAAAGATGATGTTTCACCAGAGGTATCAATTGTACTTGATTCGGGAGATCATGATAGCCTTTGCCTACCAGAAGTAACTTCTGGTGGTAAATGTGGTTTTAACGCTAGTCTACGTGAACGACGGGGGAAAGGATTTTTTTCTTCCACGATTACTGATTTATTTTAACCAAAAATAAATAAAAATAAATAAAAGGGTAATTCTAGGCAAAAGGGTTTACCAAGAAACTGTCAACTACAGAATACCTCCTCGCGAACCAAGAAGTACGGGCAAGTAATTTCCCCGAATGTTGTGTTCAGTGTATCACAATTTACAAAGTGGTCGACTCAGTTCACTATGGATGGATAGCACCTAAAATTTTTTCTCCCAAATATACTTGAAGGTACGTGGAGGCCCAAGTCTGTATTAGAGTTGTCTGATGCGAAACTACACAATGAAAGCACCCCTTTTATACTTATCATACTATAACACTGCCCAATATACTCGAAAGTATGTGGACAAGCTACGATATACTTACATACGTGGAGTGAGGTATCACACTTGGAATGTATCACAGACAAGTTAACGACAGCTGCTATGTTTTACGACGTCGGAACACGTCTCTAGCCTAGACCTTCTAAATGTTATCGTTATGGTTCCATTGCTTTGTTAGGTAAATTGAGATTAATTTTATGTTGATCTTGTTTAACAATTTGCCTTTCAAAGGTTCACTGCAATGATGTATTGGAAAATTCCTAAAATAAAACTAAGAATGATAAGAAATCTTTCACTTTTATTTTTTCAATGAAAATCCTAACTACTAGAGGGAAAGAGAAATCAATTTGCAAGCAAACAAATCAAAGAACACAAACTAAATGCAGATTTCCTATTTGTTCCTTTTGCAAAAACACACAAACCACTACATGCAAATGCAGATTTTTCTTTTCAGTTCCTTTAATGTTATGAATGCAGAAAATAAACTAAGTGCACTAAATCAACAAAAACAAATGCCTTGTACTTTTGAGAAATGAGGAATACAAACAACAATTTCTTTTTTGAAGGAAAAATGAGGAATGAAACAACAATTTCTCCTATCAAAAAACAAAGAATTTACGACAATTTCCTTTTTCAAAAGCAAATGGATATAATGCGATAATAAAAATACTTTGAAATTAGTTTGCCAATGATAAAGAAAAATGATTTAAATAAACATTGAACAAACTTTTCTTTCAAAGGAGGAAGAGGTAGATAAATTTATTGGTCAATATGATGCATTAGATTCTTGAAAACACAGCAAAAAAATGGTTGAATAAAATTGCAATGAAAAATTCAAAGGGAATTTGGTTGGCTTAGGAGGCAACGCATTCTCTAAGGGGATAAAGTGCGTTGCAAAGCACCCCTGAGTGGGAGACAGTGTTATACAAAGCACTCTTGGGTGGGAGACAGTGCTCTGCAAAGCACCCCTGAGTGGGAGACAGTGCTCTGCAAAGCACCCCTGAATGGGAGAAAGCGCTCTGCAACGCACCCCTGAATGGGAGAGAGTGTTATGCAAAGCGTTGTGTCTTGACCAACAGTGTGTTGGGCGCAGAAGAGATTCAAAACTCAAGCTAATAAACACACTTCTAATGCAAATTTTGATTTCAAAAATCCTAATATTTCTGAGTAAAAACTACTGGGTGAATAAACAGAGAAAATCAGAGGCTAAAACACCTAGGATAAAGAGTAATCAACCCAGCGAAGTCACCAATTTTTTATGCGGAATTATGAATTACAGATAAATCATTCTTCCCTAGACAAGTGCTAATATAGAAAAATAGTTCAAAGAATTTACAACTGTCTTTCCTAACTGTAAACAGACACACATAATGAAATAAGGAACCTATTTGGGATCCAAGCACTTCCAAAGTCTCCTTCTGTTGCTTTTGTTGTAGCTTCAAATTCCAGCCGGCTGTGAAAAATATTTCCTGCAAGAATGAACACTAAAAGGCAAGAGATAGCAATAATACAGATGTATATTCAATTTATTTAGCTAAATCAATAAAGCATAAACCATATACATCAACTAAGAAATCATGATATTGAAAATCAAAGCTTATACATATGCGTATAGGGAAAAATAAGCAATAATATTTATTGATGATAGAAGGGTAGGTTACAACCCAGTGATTGATTCAGTGTCACCATATCCAACAGCATCACAGCCTCATCATAATGCAGATCTCTCTAGCAATATGTCACTCAAATCAATCTCCTCAATTGAAATTCCACCAGCATTTCTCTACACAAATTCTTTTTTCTCAAACACTAAGATCTGTGCTCAATTTATAGAGGAGCTAAAGGTACTTTCAAAATCAATGAATTTCTAACAATAGGAAAGAAATGTCCCCAATATTGTAGATGTCAATGGACACATGGGTTCGAATTTTGACACATGTGAACTCTTCTAGAAGGCACTGGCCAAGTGGAAATTCCAGAACAATGAAAATTCCGCTCCCAATGTGACCAACGCACCCATGAATGTCGGGAAGTGCTTTGCAGATCAGCCTTGCATAGGGCAACCTGCATATGCAATGCACTTAGTCCCTTTAGAGGCAGCATTGGTGAGCTCTCATATGATATATTATAAACTTCAAACTTTGGAAACCTTTGCAAATGAAAGTCTTTGATTGATTTGTCTTGTTCTTTGTCTTAGGGCATGTAGAAACTGCAATGCTAGGGGATGATAGACCCTATACATTGGTCCTGGAGATGATTCCCAGTTAACCAGGTCATTTGGAATGATGCCCAAATTGACCTATAACACTATCTATGGAGTTGTACCATGCTCTAGGGGCTTTCTTCAAACCATACAATGCCTTCTTCAACTTGCAAACATGTGTCTTCCGATCCTCTACTTAAATTATCCGAACTTATGCAGGAATGTAATAGAACATATATATAAACATAAACACCAAGATGCAATATAAATCAAACTACATTTCATTAATATCAAAGAACTGAAATATGCTTTCATACATAATGGAAATAAACTAGCTCAGGCGATGATAGCTTATCTCTGAGAAGAGATGTGACAGATACGTGCCTCTGAATTGTGTTACAATGAGGCTCAGGGGCTTTTTTTATTATTTAAAAACAAGGTAAAAACCATAAAATACCAAAAACATAACCCTAGGAGATGGAACTCCAAGAGTTTGTGGGCCCCACTGGGGTTAGTTGGGCAGCCAACTTCTCGAGGTCATAACTTGGTCATATTATCTTTGTTTGGCACATACGATACCTCGTTGGAAAAGTATCTCCGAGTACTATAATATTTTCCATAGGCCCCTGCCTACCCCTTCCTATAGATACAGTCCTGCTGCGGACCTCAAAAAAACTCTGTTTAGGGTGTCAAAACTGCTCCAGAAGTTCAAGACCCTAAAATTTGTTAAAAATAGTAAATGTGTTTATAAACAAGGAAAATGATGCAACCGACTGGAGGTCTAGGTGGAATAAGTGGGTGGCCATTAATATCCACCTGGATAATTCAAATCCATGTAGCTTCTCAACGTACAGTTCTTCTTGTAACATGCCATGGAGGAATGTTGTGTTCACATCCATCTGATGAAGGGTCCATCCATGAATTGTGGTAAGAGAAAATATTGATAGAATGGTTGTATATCAAGCCACAAGTGCAAATATATCATCATAATATTCTCCCTCTTTCTTGGAGAATCCTTGAGCCACAAACCTTGCCTTATATTTCTCAATTCTTCCATCGACTCCATGTTTGATCTTGAATCACCATTTTGAAGTCACCACAAATTTCCCATTTGGTCTTGGCACAACATCCCATACATCATTCTTCATAATTGATTCATTTTCTTTGGCCATATCTTCCTTTCAAACTTGTTTTGTCGCAACTTCTTCAAAGTTGGGGGGTTTAGCTTGAATCATAGTGCTCATGGCTACATATCTCTGGTACCTGCATGACTTCTTTCTTTCTCTAAATGATCTTCAAATAGAAACGTGTCTCTCGTCATTTTGTAATGTGTCATGAAGCCAAAGTGGCATCTTCCTGGAGAGAGGATCATCTGGAGGAGGATAGAAGGGTTCCATGGGATCATCAACAATGTCTCTCTCAGATTCAGGTACGGAAGGACCATCTAAAATATACATATCATCATTCTTCTTCTCAAGAGGAGGAGGAGGAGGAGGGTCCCTTGCTTTCCTAAGGAAAGCATCTTCATCAAACATTACATCCCTGCTAATTTCAACCTTCCTTTGACTAGATATATATATTCTAAATGCTTTATAATTTTCACAATATCCAATCAACGTACATTTTCTTCTCATGGCTTCTAGCTTCTTTCTTTTGTTCGTCAGCATGTGGAAATATACGGGTCATCCAAAGATACAGAGATGGCCAACATCGGGCTTGACACTCGTGAAAACCTCATCGGGAGTCTTATTGTCCAATGCTTGATGAGGCACCCTATTTTGAACATATACGACAACATTTGTTGCTTTTACCCAAAGGAACTTCGACAACTTTTGAACATGGAGCATGGCACGAGTGAATTCTATAATACACTCATTCTTTCTTTCAGCTACTCCATTTTTTTCGAGAGTATAGGGAAAAATTGTTTCTTTCTTGATACCTTCCTTCTTGCAAAAATCAATGAACTCATTCGAAATGTACTCGCCACCATTGTCAGACCTAAAGATATTAATTTTCTTCTATGTTTTATTTTTCACCAAAGCTTTGAATTTCTTGAACATTTCAAGGGCTCCATCCTTGTGCTTCAATAATATATCCACATCTTTCTTAGAATTCATCAATGAAGGTGATGTAGTAGAGATTTTCATCAATAGAATGTACAGGCATCAAACCACATATATCAGAATGAATGATTTGTACAATGACATTCGTCTTGTTCTCGCTAGAGGGGAATGTTCCCCATGTCTTCTTTCCACTCACACAACCTGGACATGCTCCATCATGTTGGGGTTGAACGTTGAGAATACCAGAGACTAATTTCTTAAATTTTGGAAGAGGATCATAATGTAGATGGTCCAATCTTCGGTTCCATAGCTTGCTTAGATGATTAGTATCATGGACCAATGCTAGAAGAGGTATACTAGTGACTCTATAAAGTCCTTAAAGTATTGATCCCAATGTAAATGGATCTCTCATAGGGGATCCAGTATTCCACGTAAGAAATTTTCCCTTGATGAAGGTGTTGAACCCTTAGTTAAACTGAGAGGGGGGGTGAATCAGTTTAATGCATTCATGGTCTTTTAAAACTTTCTTTTACACTTATTTACACCTTCATTTCATGATTAGCTTAATGTATAATGGAAAAAAAATCTTAGTAAGTGAGCAGCAGGTATTAAGCATATTAAATACAGAATATCAACATATAATCATCATGCACATAAACAATAGATATAAGTGGAAACCCATAAGGGAGAAAAACACATCTTATTATTGTTGTGATGCAAAGGGAAGCTCCAACTCCCTCTTGCCACTGATTTTCTATAGGATCCAACCTACAGGAGGCTACTACCTCAAATTCTGCAAGCTACAACTTGCAAGGAAGCTCCAACTCCCATCTATTTTCTGCGGGCTACAACCCACAGGAGGCTCCTACCTCAACCAGCTCCAACTGGACATCTATCAAGCTACAACTTGAAATGGAAGCACCAACTCCCATGTATTTTTTGTAGGCTACAACCCACAAAAGGCTCCTACCTCAGCCAGCTCCAATTGGACATCTATCAAGATACAACTTGAAATGGAAGCACCAACTCCCATGTATTTTCTGTAGGCTACAACCCATAAGAGGCTCCTACCTCAACCAGCTACAACTGGACATCTATCGAGCTACAACTCGATATGGAAGCACCAACTTCCTCACTCTATAATAAAACCATATGCTGATTTACCTGGATATTAGCTATATTTTTCTCCTTCTTCACTATTGTCCTTCTAGCCTTCAAGTCTGCTTTATATCATCTTTGGATCTTCACAGCTTCTCTATCTACTCTCTCTTCTTCTTCCACTCTCTAACCTCTTTATGCATATCATAATAACATCGTTTATAGATATCACTTCATAGTTGTTTGCATTCCATATGGGAATATGAAATGAATAGGTATGACACTTTGCCTTCCACCTTCTCATTTCCTCGCTCAGCATTTCAGGATGTTATAACTCTATATACTCATTTCGGTATTTAATTGGAGTTTTGCTTTGCCTACAGAGACATTCCTTTGCATCACAAACAACATAAAATAAATCATAAATTTACAGTTACAATCAATTATTTTACTCAGCCCTTTTAGTTTCTTAGCTTTGTTGTGTGTTTGTCCTCTTCTAATTGTTGTCCTTTTGTCTTTTTTGTTTTTGTCATTATATTCCAACTTTGTTGCATAACTGCCCCTTTTAGCCTGACTCTTCTTCCGCGTTCAGCCTTTTCGTTTGCTTTACTACCGCAACACTATTCTACTCGAGCTCCTCGTCCTTTGATTTGTGTTCAGATCATTTCTTTGTGACCTGTGGGGTATGGCCCACATAAAACTCCCTTTTAACACAGCGGAGTATTACAAATCCAATTTTTATCAACATACATACATTTATCGATCAAAATAGCGTATTAACATACATACTTAGCAATCAAACAAAACATATATAACATACACAAAACAGGGCTATCGGTTCCCACAATACCTTGAACCAATCACAATTCATCGCAAACACTTGCTCGCAGGTTTCCCACTCTATCAATTGCGATAAACCATAAACCATGTGATCTACGATCCGCTATCTGCGCTCGTGCATGGTGCTGCCACGTGGACTTCCCTTCATCACATCACGTCACTTGATCCTTACCGCATTGCAACCAAAACAACATACCTTGCAATGTCTTTGAAGTTAAACACTATTTCTTGCAGGATACGATGTTGCACAAAGTCGACACGTGTCCCTCCATTTCGCATCACAAAACTTTAACTTAGCTTGTGCCCGCCTTACTGCTATCCATTAAGCGCTGTGATTTGTGGTATGAGGGTGAGGTCCACATCATCATGCCATGTCACCGCCACGTCACCTTGCCATGTCATCATAAATTCCTGTGATTTGTGGGGTTGGAGCCATGTCATCTACCACGTCACCTTGCCACATCACTTCCATGTCATCGCCACGTCATCACCGGGTCATTGCCACGTCACTTCCATGTCATCTTTACATCACTACCACGTCATCTTTACATCATCGCCACGTCATATTTACGTCATTGCCCGCACTTCGCAGTTTTCAAATTACAACAGTTTAACTTAGTGATTACCTCTATTTCGTGCGATCTACAATATTGCATCATGCCACCACATATCCCTTCTCCGCTTTGCATCACACACAACTTAACTTTCCTTGTGACTACCTTAACGCTAAACTCTTAAATGTTGTGATTTGAAAAATCTCTCCTGAAGCAATTCGATCTCCGTCGTACATCTCTCACCTTCACTTTTACGATCTAATCCTGATTGTCCTTCGCCTCGCTTATAATTCTTCAAATAATTCTCTTCTTAGTCGATTTTCTGTTCTTTATATTGTCGCGCTCTATTACTCTGGTTTCTCCATGTTGTTCCTCCTAAGATTGTTCCTGATCTTGTCTTTGTTATTGAATGTCATCCTGAGTTATCACACTCAACCTCTACCCTTTTCATACTAATTAAAACCTTCTCTGTCTCTCAAATCTCGCCTCTCTCTTGGCTTAATCATCTTTTTAAATTGGCCTCTTCCTCTCAACTCTCACCTCTTCCTACTTCCGCTCTATATAAGATCTCTGGTCCTCACTGTGTCTTACAAATATGATTGCCTTCTACTGTGCGTTGAATCAATTCGCTACCTTAATGCTGCATCCGCTACCTCTCTGTTGCATCCGCTTCCTTTGCATCATTCATTGCCTCTGTTGTCTCTGCTTCTTTGCTTCCTCTATTTCCTTCCTGCTTTTGGTGCCTTCTTAGCTGCATTCACTGCCTCTGCTACATTCATTGCCTCTCTACATTTGTTGTCTCTCTGCTTTTGCTGCTTCTCTACCTTTACTGCTTAGCTGCATTCGTTGCCTCTCTGCTTCTGTTGCTTCTCTGCCTTTGTTGCCTCAACTGCCTCTGCTCCTTGTTTGCCTTGCTTCTTAGCTGCAATCGCTTCTTTGCTACCTCTACTGATAGAATAATGATGCTCCTTGCTTCTCTGCTACTCCTCTGCCTCTCTTTTATGCTTTCTTACTGCATTGTGCTCCTTTGCCATCAATGAAAATATTTCCAACATAAGGAAACCCTCATCCCTTTGTATTCCAATGCAGATATTAATATGAAATTATTCTTCAATCCCAGCACATACATCACATCATGGAGCAAAACAAATTCCTTGAAAATCAAATGAAATTTGACAGACCCAAAACCTTTAACAAGATGAGTGGAGTTGTCTCAGAGAATATTTTTCAAAATTGACTCCCTCTCTACCAAATTAGAGAAAACTTACTTATACCTAGAGAAATTATGAGTGTCCCCACTATCAACCAACCAACTATCCCACGAATCTAGGGGATAAGAACTAGTGAGAGAAAAAATAAGAATATATTCAGGTTGATTGGCAACATTACTTTCATACCTGGAGTATCTTGACTTATTTTGAGGGTGATGATCTTCTTCATGATCACTTGGAGCATCTCTTCTTATTCTTTCATCTCTTCCATTGCGATAATTCCTTCGGCCATCTCTTCTTCTTTGATCATCAAACCTATTATTTTTGCTTCTAGTGTTGTAGCGAGGACTTTGTTCTTCTCGGGGAAATCTTGAGAATAATTACCTTTCTTGCGACCATTGTAACATTCAATGTGTGATGATTCTCTATCATTCCTTCTCTTTGAGCTTCAAGGAGGAGGCTTCCTTGAATTTGATGGACCTCCTTTTCTTTTCTTCTTCTTGTTTTGAGTGACGAATGTAATGAGCTCTCCTTCTTCATGTTTTGAATCCTGCCCCTTGATATCATCCTTAACTATTATTTTGAGCTTTTCAACAATATCATCAAATGACGAGAATGTATTGTTGTTTCTTATAGCAGTAATGAAGGTTTCCCAAATGGGAGGCAGACCTATAAGAGATAAAATCACCAATTCCCTGTCAGGCACAGTTTTCCCAATTGTTTGGAATTTATCTCTAAGACAAGTTGTCCTCATAATGTAGGATTTCCAAGACTCTCCTTTATTCATCTTCATACCTTTGATTTGATAATTCAAGGAGATGATTTCATTCAATTCATACATGCTAGCTATATTTTCATACATGTCCTTATACTTTCTCAAATTTCCAACATATGAAATTAAATTATATTGTAAATCAGCAGCTATAATTTTCTTTTATTTTAACTCATTTTTCTTATGCTTGTCCTTGGCAGCAACGAAAGCATTCTCCGGAGGCTCGGGTACTTTTCCTTGAATGGATTCCAAAACATCATTGTTATCAACTATGATCTCCAACTTGATTTTCCATGTAGAAAAGTTAGATCAGTCACCCAAATTATCATGTTCCCTTAAGAAAGAGGAAGACATCTCAACTTGATTATATAGGCTCCTTCAACTTTCCAAAGATGATTTCTTCAATTCATGTCTCCTTTTGGACTTTTACTTCACCTTAGCTCTGATAACATGTTAAATTTCAGACTGCTTTGTGTTGTTTCAATTAGTTTATCCCAATTCAATTCTTGAATTAAAAATATTTCATCAATAATTAATATTTCCAATCATCAATAGTAATTGAAGGTAGAATAGTAAATGCAATGACAAAGGAGACAATCAATACATCAACAAGAGACACTAGATTTTCAGTCATTGACAAAGGAAAAACCCACTACAGGGAAAACCCTTTGTAATTATTTTTCTATTATATTTTCATAAAATGTTCAACAGAGAGTTCAATGAGCCAATATAAAATCATCCAGCAAAATTAACCCAACAACATTCAGAAATATGTTCCCATCATCAATGTAGATCAAATACAACTTTGTGAAATGTCAATTTTCAACCCTATAGCCCAACCACATGAAGCAAGAGGTGTGTGTGTGATTGATAACTTCCAACCGCATGAAGCAAGAGGTGTGTGTGCAATTGAGAACTTCCAAACTGCATGGATGTTCCTTCCTACCTATAGTTATAGTTGAAAATTTCTTGTTTCAACCCTACGGTCATAAACCAAAGCCCTAACACCTGCGAACTTTGGACCCTGTAATCTCAGACATGTACAAACCAATTTCCTCAACCCAACCTCAAACCTGTGTGAACCAATAAATGAAGAATAGAAGAAGAATATTCTTGGTGGTGTCCAAATGAGCTTGAGGTCACTTGTATTTATAGGCTTCCAAGGGTGTCCAATTTCCTATTTTAACTGACCTGACCAAATGTGACATTATGGGCTTCAATTAAAAAATACACTTTACCTTGTCCAAATTGAGTGCTTCAATAGTAAAAAATGGTGGTCTCAAAAATAGGAATCTAGTCCCATGGTTGGAATTTATCACTAGGCTACCAAATTAGTAATATCTCATTTTATGCAGTTTTATAAGCCATCATTGAGGCTAATCCATGGTTCGTATAATTTAAGTGACACAATTCCTTATATACTTGAATTTTCCATTCTTTGGGAATAACATTGGCACGTTAGATCAATTTCTTCTTGTTGTGTATGTTAACATATAGGGTAATCATCATTGTTCATGCTTTAAATTTTTCTTTAGTGCTTGAAATGATGATGGGCATAATAAATCTCTCATGATCCTAAAACAAGGTACGGATTTTATTTCTAAGCTATTTCTAACCCTCCAATATCATTCAAGATCCATCAATGTAATAGTAAACTAAGTGCCCTAAATATTTTATTAATTTAAAATTATCTTGTCATTATTTGGATTCATGCAAATCATTTTCTAAGTTTTATTATTGTCCTTTGTTATGAGTGGAAAGTTGTCTTCATTGTTATCTTTCACAATTTCAAAGCACATGTAAAAAATATTTAAAGGAACCATTATGGTCATGATTATTATATTCTAATATAGGCTCAAGGATCTAATATTTAGCCTTATGAACATGGTTTATGATATTTTTATTGACATTATCACATTACAATTGCATTCCTAAAATTTCCGGATTTATCTGCAAGTGATCGTGAAGTGTTTACAACTAAAACAACACCATGAGATATCAATGACATAAATGGTTTAAATTTTCTATTGCAATTTTAAGTCAATGGTATATTATCTAGTTGAATCTTTACAATTTTTGACATATTGGTTGAAGGCTATTTCTATTGTTACACACTTATCATATACATGAACATAATCTTCACACAACCTCACACATTCTAGGTATATTTTATTGAAATTAATATTGTGTTCAAATTTTGGTTCTTGTTGACTTGTGACGCTTGTCTCTATAAGATTATTTTTCACTTTGTGATGATATTTTTTCTCCACTACATAGAACTCAATAGACTTGAAAACTGGTGAATATATTGCACCCAATGTCTCTTGAACATTGTTGAGTTATTCACTATATACATGTCTAATCTATTCATAGCATTAAAGTTTTTATAGGTAATTTGAGTAATCATTGTGGAATGCATGAAATATGTCTCCTTTAATTTTAAGCTTACATATGATCACTTGTCTTGTTTAAATGGTGAACAAATGGATAATTTTGTCATTCCTTGCACGCATAAGATGAGGTCTGTGGTATGCCATTTTGTTTCATGAAATTATCCTTGAGAAAAAATTATTTAAATTTTTAAGCATTACACTTGTGAAGTTGTTTTTGATCTAATTTGAATATCTCTCGAACTTGATCATATCATTAATTTGTTTCTTACATAAACATAATATTTCTCTTAAGATTGAATAGAAAGTTTCTGCTAGTGAAGCTCAACGAAAATAACTTTTCATTTCTACCTTTTAACCTAACTTAGTCTAGCTCATAATAAAACCCTCCATAGGTTAGGAAGCCCCTTCCTTAGCCTTAAAGTGACAATAAAAACCATTGAAGTGAAAACAAATGACTTTCCTTGTCATTTCTCTTTGGCTCTCCTAATAGGATTATGACTTTTATCTTTGGGTGAGAGTTTGAGTTGCAATAGGTTCCATATTCAAGGTTGATTTTTAATACTTTTTTAAAGTTGTTTCCTTATTGGTTTTTTACCTTATTCAACACTTTCAAGAATTTTCTTTCCATGTAGAAAATTATACTGAATATTTGTGGATTATATCTTATCCAACACCTTTTGTCAATGATCCTCATAAAGCATGTGAACCATGATGCTTGAAAATTTGAAAGTAGCTAATGCATATCCTCTAAGTGATTTTGAGAACATCGATGCCTAATAAGAATGGAGTTATGTTTAATAACTCTTTTATATCAAAATTACTTGTTAATTAGTGGTTGTTTATTATTTTCCAACCAATCCCATGTGATTCTCTTGTACTAATCATTTTTAATTTAACTCGACTTAATTAAATAACATTTTCTACTTAATTCATACAAAATTACAAATGTGTTCCTTTTATCTGTTAGGTCCCTATATTACTAGTGTATCCCCCTTATTGTTATTATTAGTGTAGCTGCATATTGTTATTTGTATTCCCATATAGACCCCATATTGTTATGGTTGTGTCCCATAGAAGCCCATATTGTTATTGTTGTGCCCTTACATTATTATTATTATTTAGGCTCTAATTATATTGTGACCCCTTAGACTCCTATATATACCAAGGAGGCCTTGTCATTTGTATCATCCAATAATTTCTCATTTATGTAATGTAAAGGATGTTTCCCCCTTGAAGATGCTAATTTTTACGTCGTTGATCTATATTTTCTTTTGTTTTTTGAGCTAGTGTATAACATTTGATATCAGATCTTTGGATTATAGGATTTCGCTCCTTAAAACAATTCATATTTGAATTTTTGCTATAAATTTGTTTCTACAAAGCTTCAATAGCTGAAATTGTGGTTGCATGTAGTCGAAATGTTAATGAACTTCATGTATAAATTTAATATCTTGTTTTTCTATATTTTCTAAGATATGGTACGACAAATTTAGGGTTTTTTTATGCTCCAGGATTCAATCTCAAACATGTGACCTAGGGAAAGTCATCCTAACTTTTATTTCGAGAATCATATTTGAATTCCATAAAAATTTACTGAAAGTGCAAAAAACTTTAGTTTCCCTTGTATCAATTTCAGGTCCAAAGAATGAAATAGGGATACGTGGCATCCGTACAAGTTTTCTCTGCTGAATCATCCATAATCAGGTCATTGTGGGAGATTTGGCATAATTTATATTAAAAAATCCAATCTTGGTATAAATTGTGGCATTGGAAAGAAGAATCAGAATGCTGCCACATGAAGAAATTTCAGACCTTGGAGAGCCAAAATTACAAAGATGCAACAATTTCAAGTTCAAGCTCCCAAAAACAAGCAAAGAGGTGTGTATTTTTTAAATTTTCATAACTTTTGCTTGAAAAATCAGTTGAAAGAGATTCAAAGGGCATAGTGATATATGATTATTCCCACTATGTCTTGCAAAAAACAAATGGATACACCCAATAAGAAACCAAAAATCTCTAATATGACGCATGAAGAAGAGGAAAAAGTACAACATGATATATCAAAACTACGATATCAAGTGCAACAATTTTCACTCTCACAATAACCAAAAATGAATTGGAAGTGATGATGAATGTTAAGATGGATGGTTTAAAAGGGAACATGGATGGTTTAAAATCAAGAATAAAAGGGGAAATGGAAGGTTTGAAGGATGGTTTAGAAACAAAAATGGAAGGTTTGAAGGATGGTTTCAAAGCATAAATGGAAGTTTTGAAGGAAGGTTTGACAAAGTTGCTACAAGAAATACTTCCTAATAGCAGCAAGGTATTCCATGAAACTCGTGATGAGAATAAAATGAATTTTAATAATGATTTTAGAGACTCTAACTTTGGGTTTAAGACTCACCACATCCCAAAGATCGATATGAGGAAGTTTGATGGCAAGGATCTAATAACATGGATACTACAGCTGGATCAATATTTTGATCTACATGACGTGCAACCCTCAATAAAGGTATGTATTGCAAAGTTTAGATTTAGAACCCAATAAGTTTGCATGGTATCGATGCTTTGTTCTTGTAACCTATTTTTTACAGAGGAAATGATAGCACATTATGAGAATACAAATAGGAACACCTTCTTTATCCAATTGATAAATCTCAAACAAAAGGGTTAAATGACAAAGCACATTGAGGACTTCCAAAAATTGAATATCAGGGTAACTAATATTCTAGAGGAGCATATGATTGATTTCTTCCTAGGGACTTTAAAGGATAACATCCAACATGAGGTTTTCCTTTAGGAACCTGATTCATTGGAGAAGGCATTCAGGGTGGAAAGAAAAGTTGAAAGTAAAATTATATAGACAAGGAAGTCTACCAATCACAACTATAAATATGGAAGTTGCCATCATTTTTTTTTTGCATTTTTATTTTAACAACTGATCCAACGAATCCTCTCGGTATATTTCGGATATGCATCCATTTCCTACTTCGGTAGGCTACAAGTTAACACTTATTCATGCATAATGATTAAAATAATAATAAAATTTCCCATTCTAATATTTTTTCAAACACTTTGCAAAATGTCATGAAACCCTTTCTAAAAAATTCCTCTAATTACCTAAAATAAAACCCTAACTCATGAAACTCTTACCCAAGTCCTTTGGAATTTATTTATTGCAATTACCTTCAACAATATTTGGCTTTCCTTTCTCAAAAGTTTCAATACCAAGGTTAGTACAATAGACTACAACAATAATAATTCCAAAACATCTTGAGATCTAAATATCCATACATATAGACCACTCTTAGTCTTCATTTTCAACTAGCCATTAAGATTTTAGATAACATAAGCTTAAACCAAATTTATACTTTTTATTTTATGCTAAAGCTATACTATAATTTTAGGACAATGAAAATTATACTTGAAGAGATATTCAACTCCAATCCCTGGGAATATGATCCATATTTGATCCCTTAACCAACTCATTTGAACCGTTGAGTTTTCCACCCAACCATATCCAGGGAGAATTTCTTCCCCTGGAACCCCTGAGCTGTAAGAGCTCACAAGCATTACCAAAATATAGTAGTAGAGAGAAATACAAGGAAATATAAGGAAGATAAGTTTTACTTCATCTCAATACCACTTATGTTCAATTCCATTGGGTAGAGCTACTTAGTAACTTAGATTATAATTTTTCTACTCTCCAAATATCTCCCTCTCACAATCTTCTTCAAATATCTCAAACTCTTGGTATCACCATGCACCTCCCTTCAAGTGAGAATACATGAGACACATATATAGGAGGAGCAACCAATTCTTGTCATAAAGGAGGAGTATTACGTATGCCTTGTATTCCATTTAGAGGAGTGTAACTCATGCCATTAAGGAGAGGTATGCATGCCCTAGTTAAGGCGAGTGTAACATATGCATTAAAGAAAGCATACGAGGAATATTTTATGACATGTCTTTAATGATTGTAAGTTGAATATGCCATTCTTTGATGAGTGCATAAAAGAGAGTGTAATGTATTATTAAAAGAGAGAGAGAGCTACATAGAGCCATGAGAGTCATCAAGGAGAGAGGTGTGAAGTGATTGAGGAGATGAAGGTGACTTTTAATTCCCTTTTAATAATAATATCATAGTCTCATAAAAGATAATAGTAATATTAATAATAATTAGGATTAAGTCGAGATTGAACTATTAGGATTAATTAATGACAAGTTAAGTGATTTTCCTGCAACTATACTTGATTACCCATTGATTGAAGGTGATTTACTATTTTTGGAAATTCATACTTGGGATGCTAGACACGACTTTCTATTTTTAGAAAGTCGCTCCAAAATTGTCAAAAATGAGATTTTATTAAGGAAATTCATCCTTGAGCTACCCATGAGCAGTATTTTTCTTCCAGAGAATAGGGATTCCACATCCCTATTGCATGCATCTTCATGCCTCATTGGATTGAGGACTTCGCGCCGTGCTCTACTCCAAGGATCATAGACTCTACATTTTGATCTTTTAAATATTTAGGACCCTGTGTCCTAATCATTTTATTGTAGATCCAAGACTCCACGTATTAACATTTCATGGATTTAGGATTCCGCACCCTAATCCTTTTATTATAGATCTAAGACTCCATGTCTTTATCTTTCATGGATTTAGGACTCCATGCCCTAATTTCCATGGATTCTCATCTACTTTGCTTTGAAACTTTGTGCTTCACCTTAAGGTATTGATTATGAGCTTGTACCCATCTAATGGTTCATTGGTAAGGTCTTGTTCCACGGCCTGCACACATCACAATCTCGTAGATCAAAGGAATCAAATGAATTTCATAATTAACCTATTCACAATTTACCAAGGATTGTACAAGGCTTTCACAGTCATTTTGGTTTTTATAGAAATGACTTCCGCAGTCATTTATAATTTGAGTATCCTTGTTGGAAAATGACTAGGTCCCCTGCCACATCCTGCTTAGTGCAAGATTAAGCATATATAATTATATAAATCATGTATCATCCATAACTCATAATTAACCATATATTCCACATAACCATGATCATTCATGGATCAACATCCATGTCATACACCTATGATACCCAAAGAGAAAACATTGATAATACGCATTTAACCAAAATCATTCTTATACACACAACTGTAGATATTATCATAAGCACACAACAACTAGGTGACCCAAACCAAGTCTATAATACATAAGTCTGACATGTATAATCTCATATCACTTCATCAAAATCACCCTCTCCAAGTGTCACAAAATTAACCTTTCCAAGGTGGGACACTACTGATGTGAAAATTTCTGAATGTTACTTATGCATAAATCTATTGTTAGATCTGGTTATACTTCTCCTACTTAAATAAGTTATTAATGTTGAAATATTCATATTAACATCGAAGTTAACACATAACAGACTTTCACTGAATCAGATCTAAAGCAGAAAAAAGTACATGCACACATAGACAAAGTGACACAATATTTTCTGGACAATAGTCCCCAGAAAAACCCAATGCGAGAAAATTGGTCTTCTAGCTGATGGAGGGTTTGTATTATTAATAGTTTTATTAATACAACAAATCTAGGTACCACATTAGTAAACTCGATAGAGAAAAATATAGAGTTGTAACTATCCTTCTATTCTAAAGCCAAAACATTGATTGATCTACACCCTCAAACGAAATTTATAAGACTCGGCTTGATCTTGGCCCTAGAAACCCTAGCACTGCCCCTGAATCCCTTGTGTCAGCCTCTACATGCCTCTGCGTTGGCCTGGAGAGGCCTGTGTAACACAAGAATGGGTGACGCAGACCCTAGGCTGCCCCGAGGGTCTCTACATAACCCAGTTGGGTCCTCGGCTGACCAAGGTTGCTCCATAAGCGACTGTGTTGCACCTGCGTAGATGACGCTATCCCTACGTTGCACAATTTTTTCCCTCTCTGTTTTTGTTGCCTCTGCTTCTCTGCGTTGCCTCTAGAAGTTGCTCTTTGCCTCTTGTTGATTCTAGGCACTGGGATCAGACCATCCCCTTTTCCTAAATTCCCCTTTCTTCAACTGAAACATTCCTGGAAATTCTTATCAAACCATGCCCTAGAATTACAACTTAGCTTCAGTGCTTTGACCTTGTGTGTTTTCTCCAAATGACCCCAAGCCTTTCCTTTATACTTTTCTCATTGGGAAACCAACGGCCATGATCAAATCTTGAATCAATGGCTAAGATTAAAAGAAATATTTTTCTGTGTGACTTATGACAATTTCATCAAATGTATTAATTAATTACCTTTAATAATTTGATTTTCCTAAGTTAGACTTAGGGTCCATAATTAAAATTTTTAATTAATTAATTATATCCCAAACCAGATGAAATTTCCCAAATCCCTTTCTGGGTATTAAATATCTCATGTACTCTAGTCCCTCCACAAATTTTGGGAGCTTGAGCACATCCGATGCTACCCCATCACTCAAGAAAACTAAACACTCCCTCTTAGCGAGGAATGTGCTCTGGTACAAACTCTGCTTCACCCTGAAGCTCTGTACTGATCTTTGGTGTGGGTCTCTGCATTGATGCTGGACCTACTGCCCTTCATCACTGTGTTGTTGTTGCCATTGTGTACTGTTCCCCATGACACTGCCACCGCCACTACTACATCTGTACTGCAGCTCCCTCTCAATCTGTTGCATCTGTGCTGCCATCTGCTACACTGCATCTTCAGTTTCTAAGAGAAAAAACTGAATCTCCTGCCCAATATTTGATAGAAAAGTTAATTGGGTTGCATCCTCATCACTGAATCTCCATCAGTTGTTGATATGTGCTGTCATCTGGAGGATGATGCATAGCTACAGTTCTGCACTATGTAAGAAGACTCCCTTTACACTATTGAAGTCACATCATCCCCTTGTGCTGAAATCTTTCACGCTACTGCTACACTGCATTGTCCTTCTAAATCCTCTACGTTGCCACAACTTTGTTATGTGTAAGCAGCTCTGCTCTACATTGTTGAAGTCACACCAGCCCCTACGCTGCTATTGCATCTGCACTGTGCTACTCCCTTTAGCCTTCAGCTCCGCCTCTGGTTCATCTGTGATTCTCTGCACCAACTGCTCTACTTGTCCCGCTATTGTCTTAAGGCTCCTATAGCTCAGATGTGATCCAAGAGATTAGCTCCTCAAGGATCTCGCCCTTATTATTTAGCTGCTCTACATATCCATGTCGCCCCAATTTCATGGTTCATGAGCACTCATGGCTGCATCGTCTTCTGACCCATCGTCCGCCACAGCATCCTTGGAAGTAGAAGCTTCCTTGTCCTTCTTCTTCTGTGGACAATTTTTGGCAAAATTTCCAAGTTCGCCGCAATGGAAATATTTGATCTTGGAAAGATCACACTTCTTCTTCCCTTGTTTCCTCTTTGATGTCAAGGCTACATCATCTTCATCTTCCTTCTTCACTTTACTGGATTCCGAGTTGTACTGATTCTTGGTGAATCGGTGGAGTACTTCTTGACGCATGATTTCCCACAAGTTTTCCCTGTCGAGAAGGTCTGCTCTACCCATGACACTTTGAACAAAGGTTTCCCACTCTTTTGAGACCGCATTGAGTACATTCCTTACCATCGCATCGTCCTCCACCTTTTCTCCCGTAGCAGTCAACTAATCTCTAATTGACTGTAATCTAAAGAGAAAGTGCTCCATCTCTTCCCCCTTGGTCATCATGAATGATCGTAGCTGAGTCTCCAAAAAAATCTTTCTCTAGATGGACTTCCCCTCATATAGGTATGTTAAGGCCTTCCACATCTCATTAGTTGTTTTCTTCACAGCTATATGTGGAACAATATGGTCCTTAACTCCATCCATTATGAGCCACTTGGAATGTGCCACGGCTTCCTCATGCTTCTTTAGGAGATCTGCATCAGTCGGCATGGCCAAGACTTGCTCTGTATGGTCTCTTAGACGATATGCCTCCAAGACTATCAGGATTCTGGCCTTCTAGACTGAAAATTTGGATAGGCCATCCACCCTATCCTGATCATGTAATATCCCAAAATGGGATTGTAGCAATACATGAACATAAAAATGTAAAACTCTGCAAATATGAACATTGCATAAGAGGGTTCAATGTACAGCCATCATATTATTAAGATATCAGCAGAAGTATACAACAAGATCATGAGTTACAAGCCACTCAAGCAATGGGAACAAGTCTCCAATGAAAAAAACAATCGGCACATGAGTTGTTGCAACTGTATAAAATACCGGAGAGCAATGACAGTGTTGTCTATAACAGTGTAGCTATTGCTAAATACATGTATAAATATAATGTGGCTTATAGAAACAAAATAAATGCCCAGCAATGAAGATTTGGGTGCTAATACAAGATTTCTAGCCAACCCGGAAAGGATTGCTAGAAATACCAAGAAACATACAATGTGACAAATAACCCTGGGGTTAATATGCCACTAAAAACTGGATTTGATATGGGATGAGGCTATGACATATATGAAATAATTATTTCCTCCTCCAATGGTATTTATAACTAGAAGGCTGATCCCTCTACTCAGAAATAGACCCTCCTGATGAGCTCAATGAACCCTCCCAGCAAATGCCTCCAAAAATAACACAATCCAGGATGGAAACTGCGGTGTGAGGGATATTTGATAGTTGGCCTGAAGCCAAATATGTCAAAATATTCCCGGGAGTCCTCCTTGTTGATCCTCCAATGAATAGACAACCTCTCCACTGAAAAAAAAAGCTCAGAAATGACTCTAAGAGATCCTCCTTTGCTGCACCCTACAACACAACCCAGCTCTAAACAGAAACTGCGTTGTAGCTAAAGGAGGTAGCTTGGCCAAAATGAGGAAATGTAGCCCAAAGAACCTCTCCTTCCCTGAGGATGAGGTAGGGATTCCTGAACAGGAACACCCTTGTGCTAAACAGCACTGCAACCCTCCTAATTAGCAAGAGGAAGCAAAGTCTAAAAAGAACAATAGAAAATGATAATCAAAACATGAATAACAATGGTTTCTATCCTCTCCATATATAGCATGAGAGCCTCTCCACATTGGGTCCCATCTATATTTTCCACCAAGCTCATGCGATTTTTCCTCCACTAAAACTGCGTTGTTCATCAAGGAGATTCCATGTATCTAAACAGCGCTATTGACTTGGTCAAAGTTGACTGAATCAACATGATCCAGCCCCTGTTCACACCCAAAGGTGCTTAATCCAGCTGCTTACTCTTCCTCCTTTCATATTAGGAGTGTTTTCATTGCTACTCAAGAGACTTATGGGCCTCCCCACCCATTTATTTACCGACCTAGAGATAAAACAACTATAATATTCCATTTAGATTGGAGGCTAAATTTTTGGAATATTACAGTCCTCCTCTCCAAAATGTTGCTTGTCCTCAAGCAATAGTATAGGGAGATAAAAATTACTCCCCTCTTCCTCTTGTGGCCTCCTCATCAATAGTTCCCACCACTGCTCAAAACAATCTGCAATAAATTTGTCCTCCAATACTCCCTCCCAAGCATGCAAAACCAAATGGCTCACATCATGAAAAGGTGGAAGGTGTAAGTGGAAACCTTCTTGTTGTCCAATGGCCTCCTCAAGATAGGATTTATGACAAGTAGAGGGGATCTCATGACCAATTAGAGACTCCCAAACCCATGCTATCATCCAAATGAAATGAGCCATTCTAGGTAGCTCATCAAAAGAATCCTCAACCCCCGGTGTATGTAATGTGTTGGGGCTGCATGGAGAGATTAGATTTTTACATTCAAGTGGTTTCTCTCTCCACTTATGGTAAGTATGGGGTTGTTAAAAAGAGAATCCATACAGGTTAAAAAGATTTTAGAAAATAATAATAACATGGCTGAAATTTCATGGCCTCCAAGATTGGCCCAAGTTACCCCACAAAGAAAATCAGCCATGAAATGCCTCCTCCAAGAGCGCAAATTCTTCAAATGGCTCCTCCCATGTGAAGACAAGAAGTGAGATGTGGCCATCATGGTTTTCCCATTGTTTCTCCTGAAACATAAAACATGTAAAGTACGGAGAATCATACTCTTAATGGGCATCTCCAACTCATCTAGCACTCTCCAAACAAAGCTCCCTATGAACATAAGAATATCAACAAAATATGGAAGCAAAAACCAGTGAAAACAAGCTGCCATATGAAAACCGGAGAGTGGAACATAGTTCCTCACATGGAACCAGCGCAGTGCATCCCTTGCCTGCATCAAAATAAGTAAGAACAAGTGCTCTCCCAGCCACTTGTTTGTTGCCACAATGATTCTATAGGATAGAAGCATGAAAGTACAATGTGGTGTCAATGGTGCACACCAAGAATCATGTGGCCTCCCCCACAAACCACCAATAGAATGGCCAACATTAATGCTGCAAATGGCCTCAAGTACATGACAATACAAGATACAAGAAGGAAATATCCTCCTTGGTACAATATGTTGCTCACAAAAGGTAAAGGAATGAAAATCAGGGTGCATAAGTGTACATCCTCTACTATGTACTTTGGTATTTGAGCTGAAATGGCTCAACTGGAAACTCTCCCTCATAATCAATGAGTAGGGAAGTGGTTGTTCCAACATCTCCATTACTATCCAGGCTATGCATCTCCACATATGCTGATGTATATCCTGATGGATTCCCTCCCAAGTGAACTCATCCATCAATGAATGAAATGCATCAAGGTGCATGGAAAGAAAGTCCACATGTGCTACATGTAGGAGCTTCCTCTTGAGCTCAGAAACTCTAGTCAAGAAGATTCTCCCATAAGAATAGATGACATCACCATCCACCATGTACCTATCATCTCCATCCAGGTCATAAACTATCATGCATGCACCAAGATCCTTGGACTACTCTACCAAAAGTTGAGACCTCCAATATGGATCAACCCTCCTAAGAGACAGCGCTGGTGATTTGGAATGTGAAGCTCCCCAACTGCTATTGTCTCTCCTTTGACATCCCTCATGCCAAAGTCATCCTCCAAGTTTCTGCCATGCCCATCATGCAGCTTCTCATGCTAAAAAGGAATAAGGGATCTTTGGAAGTTGGCCTCCCATGAGAAGCTCCCATCCAAGGAGAATCTCTCAATCTTGGCCAGTGCAAGCATGAGTGGCCTCCATCTACTCCAATTTATGGAGGATTCCTTCCTCAAAGGAAGTACCCTTTGTTTCTCCAATTCCATGGAGCAGCTCCCTTGCACCATGAAGGTGACATCCTCCATCACTGCAGCAACTTCTGTCAACGAAGTATATGTAGTGAGAGTGGGTAATGCAGAAAATGAAAGAGTACCTCTCTGCTCCTTGATTCTATCCCAAACTCTCTGTGTTGTACTAGATTTCTCCAAAGTCTTCACCTCTCCAAAATCTAAGAGTGGTGAACTAAATGATACCATGTCTCCCACCAACTCTAGATCTGGTGGTCTCCCAGGTGGAATGCCCCCATGTAGTGAGACATCAAAATCTGAAGTGGACTGTATATATGTGTGGACTGATTTGTCCCTCTCTTCATTGTACAATACAGTCTCCTTATTTTGTGCAAATATATCTTGGAATAGATAAGTGTGAATGCTCATCATCCCTTGATGTTGATCCTTCCTTTCTTCTCCTTCCATCTGCCAAGATTCACAACCCAAAATAATTGATGCATGATGCTCCATAATTGTGGTTTGGTTCCCACATGTTGGATCATTTGGAACTCCTTGCAAAGACACAAGGGCTCCTCCAATGGAAGCAATGGCTCCCTTCCCATCTCCATGTGGTGATGGATCTTCTCCCAATGGTACATCGTTGTTATCTCTTCTCTGCTCATCCTCTTCATCAATATGTGATATTTCCTCATCATCAATGAGAGACCCTTGATCTTAGTCTTCCCTTGAAGGAGGTTTCTCCATGTCTTTACCAATAGAAGAGGGTTCTTCAAAAAGTGTGGATCTTGCCCTTGCCAAGGTACCATGCATGTTTTTATCCCCTTCATCCGAAAGATGGAGTGGAGTTTTCAAGATAGATCTCTCCAACTCATGCAAAGGTTTTAAATTTTTGGGTTCCATAAGAGATGTTTTACAATGTTTAATGTCAAACCTTTTCACCAATTCCTTAGTGAACCCAGCATAAGTGTTTTTATTTGCATGATAAGATGAAGAAGAAATATTAAACCGCTAATTATGGGCCATACCTTTGAGGTGCAGTGTTGCTAATCTAATGGCCTCCCTTTCTGAAACTTGGTGTAGCTGAAAATATGAATCTAGCTCCTCCACCCAAGCTTTGGTTGTGCACTCTGTTGATCCATCAAAGTTAGATAGAAAGATTCTATCTCTCTTGATTCTATCATGGTTTCTAGATCTTCTAGCTTCCTTGATTTTTCAAAACCTTTGGAAGTCCAAGTGCTCTTTGAATCTCCATGATTGAGACTCACACTCCTGAAGATAGACACTCAATGTCTCCTCCCTTGGTGCATCTCCTTCCTCCATCCTTCTTGCAGTGAATGTGGGCAATATACTGCGTTGTGGATCTTCATGTGTGGTTGAATGGTCACACCTATCATGTGCATAGCGAGGGCTTTCTTCAGTTTCAAACCCCCTCAAGAATTTCCCACACTTCTCCCCTTTCATCTCCTTGAGATCTTCTTTGATATTTTTCATAGCTTGGAAAAGAAGCAGGGAGACATTCTCTTCCTTCATTTCTCCAAATAATGGATTCATGCCTTTGTTTACTCTATGAATCTTCTCTTTTATGTGAAAATAAGCTTCTCCTATCAATGACATAATGTATTGGATGCACAGGCTGAACCAAGATTATGCTCTGATACCATTGTAATATCCCAAAATGGGATTGCAGCAATACATGAACATAAAAATGTAAAACTCTGCAAATCTGAACATGACATAAGAGGGATCAATTTACAGCCATCATATTATTAAGATATCAGCAGAAATATACAACAATATCATGAGGGAAAAGCCACTCAAGCAATGGGAACAAGTCTCCAATGAACAAAACAATCAACACATGAGCTGTTGCAACTGTATAGAATGCTGGAGAGCAGTGACAGCATTGTCTATAACAATGTAGCTATTGTTGAATACATGTATAAATATAATGTGGCTGATATAAACAAAATAAATTCCCAGCAATGAATATTTGGGCTCTAATACAAGATTTCTAGCCAACCCAGAAAGGATTGCTAGAAATACCAAGAAACATACAATGTGACAAATAACCCCGGGGTTAATATGCCACTGCAAACTAGATCTGATATGAGATGAGGCTATGACAGATCTGAAATAATTATTTCCTCCTCCAATGGTATTTCTAACTAGAAGGTTGATCCCTCTACTCAGAAATAGACCCTCTTGATGAGCTCAATGAACCCTCCCAACAAATGCCTCCAAAAATAACGCAGTCCAGGATGGAAACTGCACTATGAGGGATAGAAGATAGTTGGTTTGATGCCAAATATGTCAAAATATTCCTGGGAGTCCTCCTTTCTGATCCTCCAATGAATAGACAACCTCTCCACTGAAAAACAAGCTCAAAAATGACTCTAAGAGATCCTCCTTTGCTGCACCCTACAACACAACCCAGCTCTAAACAGAAATTGCGTTGTAGCTGAAGGAGGTAGCTTGGCCAAAATGCCAGAATGAGGAGATTTAGCCCAAATAACCTCTCCTTCCCTAAGGATGAGGTAGAGATTCCCGACTAGGAACACCCTTGTGCTAAACAGCACTGCAACCCTGCTAAACAGCAAGAGGAAGCAAAGTCTAAAAATACCAATAGAAAACGATAATTAAAACATTATTAACAATGGTTTCTATCCTCTCCATATATATCATGAGAGCCTCTCCACATTGGGTCCCATCCATATTTTCCACCAAGCTCATGCAAGATGTCCTCCACTAAAACTGCGTTGTTCATCAAGGAGATTCCATGTATCTAGACAGCGTTGTTGACTTGGTCAAAGTTTACTGAATCAACATGATCTAGCCCCTATTCACACCCAAAGGTGCTTAATCCAATTGCTTAGTCTTCCTCCTTTCATATTAGGAGTGTTTTTATTGCTACTCAAGAGACTTATGGGCCTCCCCGCCCATTTATTTATCGACCTAGTGATAAAACAACTATAATATTCCATTTAGCTTGGAGGCTGAATTTTTGGAATATTACAAATCACGTTGTCCGTGAGGTACCATCTGCTCAGAAAATCTGTCAGAGCTCCTCCTCTCTACGCTAGATATCTAGATCTATGGTCCTTGGTGAAATAGGCACCCTCCCCTCCCTCTGACAAATGATTTCCTCTCTTTGAAATCTGCTAAATCAATCAACGATTAAGCTCTCTTCGATCTTCTGATTGATCTGCAAGTTACTTTGGCTAGAAACCCTCAAAGAAGCCAATATCCTCCCGTTCTTTGTCCCTAGTTCTTAGGCTAACTTCTAAAAAATTCAGATATTTAACTCCACTAGCACCTTCTTAAGTTCTGCAGCTTTGCTTCTGGCACTTCTAAATCAGAAAGCTTTAGATTTGTGTCACTCTAGCTGGCCTCTGCATGAGAAGACAGTCCCAGCGCTGCCTCTGCACAGTAACTACGTGGGCTTGTGTGGAGACAGCGTAAGACTGCGTCACCCCGGCCTCTGCGTGACTCTGCTCCCTTTGAAACTACATTGTCCCTTCAGATCTAGTTTTCTGCTGCTACTACTGCTCCCTCTGCTGATTTAAGCAACAAGATTCTTTAGTCTTCTACTGGTGACTCTGCTAGATCTGCAATCGCTTTGATACCATATGAAAATTTCTAAATGTTGCTTATGCAAAAATCTACTATTAGATCTGGTTATACTTCTCCTACTTAAATAAGTTATTAATGATGAAATCTTCATATTAACATCAAGGATAACACATAACATAATTTCATTGATTCAAATCTAAAACAACAACAAAAAAGTACATGCACACATAGACAAAGTGACAAGATTTTCTGGACAATAGTCCTCAAAAAAAACCAATGCGGGAAAACCAGTCTTCTGTTTGCTTGAGGGTTTGTATTATTAATAGTTTTCTGAATACAAAAAATCTGGGTACCACACTGGTAAACCAGATAGAGAAAAATATATATCTACAACTATCCTGCTATTCTAAAGCCAAAACGTTGATTGATCCACACCCTCAAACGAGATTTACAAAACTCAGCCAGATCTTGGCCCTAGAAACCCTAGCACTGCCCCTGAAGCCCATGCGTCAGCCTCTGCAGCCTCGACGCTGGCCTGGAGAGGGATGTGTAACCCCATAATGGGTGACGCAGACCCTACGCTGCCCCTGAGGGTCTCTGCGTAACCCATCTGGGTCCCCGACTGACCAACGATGCCCTAGAAGGGATTGCGTAACACATGTGTAGCTAAAGATGCCCCTAGGTTGCACAGCTGCTGCCCTCTCTGTTGGTGCTACCTCTACTTCTCTTTGATGCCTCTAGAAGATTCTCTCTGCCTCTTGCTGATTCTAGGCACTGCGATCAGACCATCCCCTTTGCCTAAACTCCCCTCTCTGCAGCTGAAACACTTCTGGAAATTCTTAGCAAACCACGCCCTAGAATTCCAGCTTAACTTTAGTGCTCTGCTTCTGTGTTTTTTCTCCAAATGACCCCAAGCCTTTCCTTTATACTTTTCTCATTGGGAAACCAATGGTCATGATAAAATCTTGAATCAATAGCTAATATTAAAAGAAATCTTGATTCATGTGACTTAAGAAAATTTCATCACATATTTTAATCAATTACCTTTAATAATTTAATTTCCTAAGTTAGACTTAGGGTCCATAATTAAAATTATTAACTAATTAATTATCTCCCAAACCGGATGAAATTTCCCAAATCCCTTTCTGGGTATTGGAGATTGCATGTACTCTAGTTTCTCCACAAATTTTGGGAGCTAGATCACATTTGATGCTACCCCATCATTCAAGAAAACTCAACAATTGATTCACTGTGAAACATCACAAGAAATATTGGATAAGTTTCAAAGCATATATGAGGGGGATGGCATTCATAATGCATATGAAATGAAGATAGAAAATCCATTTCAAAAGGAATCAACCCCCAAATATTAAAAGAGGACAGGAGAAATAAAAGCTCATGATTACTCCAACAATAAGTTAGACATAGAAGAAGTGCAATCTATCTCAATAAGAACTAGCAAAGCCAAAGGTAAGTTATTGTTTTGTTATATAGTAGGTCATTTTTCTTCTAAATGTTCATATGCAAAATTGGGAGATAGTGACAATGAATAAGATCTCCTAACCATGAATGCTCAAGCTACTAATAGTCAAAATGAATATTCAGAGTTTTGGGATCAAGTTGAAGGTGAGATATATCTAGAAGGAGATTTAGTGAGTGCCCTAGAAGAAACAAAATACCTAGGAGAAATACTGAAGACCTGGAAGATATATTATAAAAACATGAAACTAAAGATCATGATTTTGATGAAGCATCAATCATCCTCTTAAATATAGAACTACAAGACACCAAGAAAATAGAGGATACACTAATAAGTTAGTTAAAAAATGGAAAGAAACTATTAGAGGCTAGAAGCAGAGGTTGTATCCTTCATAAAGGATTTATAGAAGGAAAAATCTCAGTTGAATATAAACTTAAAGTTTGAAAAAGGGACTAAATCATTAGATAACATTGTTAGCTACCACATATCTCCCTCTATTAATACGATTCTTACTTTTAAAGAAGATCATAAGACGTTCAATGTTCAAAGGAAAATCAAGCTCAAAGACATTGTAAGAAGAAGAACCTAAAATATATGCCAATGTGCTCAAAGGATCTAGCAACAATGCAAACATAGTCATAAATGAAACTAAGGATTATAAAAGACATGAACCCATTAGCAACACAAACAACAACATGAAATAAAGTGAAAAAATATCAAAACCTAGGAATGTATTCAAAAGAATTGATCCACTAAAAAGATTCATCACATCCAAGTATCAAAAATTATTTTATGGCTATTTCTTTTCATGCAATAATTTTTTTCAAAAGACAATATATTATGGAGCCTATGTAAGAACTAACTATATTATGACTAAAAGCAGAGGATCTTATAAGACCCCAATGAATGACTATGAAAACAACAAATCTAGAAATCATTGTGAAGGTAGTTACAACCCATTTTATCCTCTATTGAACAAATATGGACACAATTCAAGTGACTATAAAATCAACTCAATAAAACCTTCCAAGCAAAACAAGCAAGAATAATTCACAAAGATTTGGAAAAAGAAGAAAGAAAGACAAGAAGAGCATGGATTTGTACTATATGCTCAAAACCAAGGAAATCAATGGTATATTGATAGTGAATGCTAAAAGTATATGAATGGAGATAAGAAAAAATTCCTATTTCCAAAGGAAGACAAAGGAGGAAGTGTTTCTTTTGGAAGCAATACACCAACCAAAATAATGGGTAAAGGGAAAATTATCCTTGGTAATGGAAAAACTAAAGCTCAAAATGTTTTGTATGTTGATGGTCTAAAACACAATATATTAAGTGTTAGCCAAATGTGTGATCAAGGACATGATGTCACATTTCATTTTATAGGATTTGAAATCAAAAAAGTAGATTTCGGAAAAGTGGTGGAAAAATGAAACTAGAACCTCAAGTAATGTATACATAGTATATGGAGCAAAAGAAATTTGTTGCATGGATAAATTAGATAAAATTTGGTTATGGCATAGAAGGTTGGGTCATATCATCTTTGACCATCTTGCTAAACTCAGCAATAAGGGGTCAGTAAGAGACATGCCTAATATTTCAAATCCATGTAATATTATTTGTAAGCCTTGTTAACATGGGAAGCAGACTTGAGTGCACTTCAAGAAAAAATATCACTCATCAACAAGGTCATTGGAAATTGTTCATACAAAGTTGTGTGGGCCCATAAGAACACAAACTCTAAGGGGTGAAAGTTACTTCATGTTAATAATAGATTATTATACCAAAATGGTAGGGTTGGTTTACTCATAGACAAATCTGAAGCATTTGAAAAGTTCAAAATATTCAAAGCGCAAGCATAGAATGAAATTAATTTAAAAAACAAGTGCTTGAGTTTTAAGAGATGAAGATATTTTACTTCTAATTAATTTAGTAAATTTTGTGAATAATATGGGATCAAAATACATTTCTCAATATCAAGAACATCTCAACAAAATGGAGTTGTTGAAAGACAAATAGAAATGTGAAAGAAATGGAAAGAACTATACTTGATTAAGCTAATGCTCCAAACACATTTTTGGGGATAATTTGTTCATACACTAGTTAATATACTAAATAAGGCTCACATCAAAGTAACCAACAATAAAACCCCCTATGAATTATTTGGAAGCAAATGCTATATCAAGATAAATGAAGACAACATGGGAGAATTTTATTTTGGAGTAGATGAAGGCATATTTCTGTTGGAAATACTGAGAGGGGGGGTACATCAGTATTCCTTTCAATTAGCATTATTATTAATCTTTCATAGCGTTAGTTAATCTTCAATTATTATCAATGTTTGTACAATGATAGCAGTAAACAAAAGGAACACGAATGCACACAATTTTTAAGGTGGAAACCCCCTACAGGAAAAAAAACCACCTAAATGATTTTCTAATAATTATTTAATATTCAACTCCAATTGAAAATAAAGCTCCAACTTCCTACAATCTAGAAAATCATTCTTCTCCAGTTCCCACTGGATGGATGCTCCAACACCCAAGATTCTTTAATAGTCAACTGAACAGATGCCCCAACACCCAATGAGCTAAAACTCACCCTAGCACCACCCTACCACCCTGAAGTTTTCACAGACTTGAACATGTTGGTGACTTCATGTACTAGCCTAGCACCACCCTACGACCCTTTAGAAGAATAAAATAAGAATGGACTCTTTTACCAGGGAAAATGGTCCACTTTACAATGATATAGAATGATGTAGAAGAAGAAGACCGTCACTAGACCATAACCCCAACTATGACACAAATACCTAATGATGATACTAGACCTCTCGACACTTCCTCTTCAATTCTTGGCAAATAGACACTTGTACAAATTTTACAATGATTATTTTACAAAGACTTAGTACAATGATACCTTTACAATGACTATATGCAGTGCTGCCCACGTGAAGACTTCATGTGGTGAACTTATTGTTGTTGTTCTACACCTTGATTGCTGCTCTTGTCATGCTACACTTTCTCACTCTTCATAACATTAGATCATGCATTGAGTCTTATCTTTATGAACATATAATACCTACAAAAATTCTTCAAGGAAATACCCATGACATGATAATAGCAAAACTTACCTCATCCTGCAGAGCATATGTCATGCTAAACAAAAAAAACAAATTAGAATACAAATAACCTAATGCAATTAAGAGATGAAAATGCATATATAGAACTTACCAGGAGCTTACCTCTGATGCGCCTTTCTCTGCTTTGATGCCCTATAAATTCTGGTCCTTTGCAGCCCTTGACAGCACATGATCTAGCTTTTTCTTGCCTTCTAGGAGCTCACTATTGAATCTGGTGTATCTATGTTATTTTAGATCCCCAATATGTGATTTTCAGTCCTGAAATATTCCTCTAAGTCTTCTTTCCAATGCCACAGGTCTAACCCAATTTGGATTCTTCAAGAAAAATTTATGCCCAATCTCTCATGATGATCTAATTATGGACTGGTTCAGCAGAGCAAACTTGTATGGCGTGCCACGTATCACGGTTTCCTCATTCAGCTCTGAAATTGATACATAGAAAACCAAAGTCTGTGAAATATCCTCCACTTTTTACAGAATTCCAATCTAATACTCAAAGAGAGAGTTATGGCTATTTTCCAAAGGTCACCTATTTGAGTTGAAGTTCAGGAGCTTGCAAAAACCCTAATTTCCACAGATCATATCTCCAAAAATATTGTGAACCATGATCTGAAATTTTTACAAAAGATTTCTTGGGATTTCGGCTTCGCCTGATAAAAATTTAAGCTTATGAACCTTCGTAGAAAAATAATTATAGCGAAAAATACACGATGACCTGTTTCAAGTAGCGAAATCCCTACATGAGGAGGATATGAGGATCACAATTTATATAAATTCTTAGGTTGACAGGGTCTTCAACAAGTGAACGTGGGAGGGATTTTAGGAGCTTAAAAATTATTAATTATTGATTGTTCAATGACCACAACCAATTATTATTTGCATGCCGCAACCTCGTGGGGTTTTAGCCCACTAACTGGGGTTACTAACTTCAACATGAATATCTCTCAAACCATGAAGAATTATGTGGCGTGTCATATATCAACGAAAACATATCGACAAGTAGAAACAACAAAAAATATCCTTGACTTGGAATATAATAATTTGGTAGGTCAAAATTCCCATTCAAGATCGGGGTAGCCTCTGGTGTTGCTTGGGTTGATATCAATGACAACCACTTATCAACAAGCTCCCCCTTTGGCACTGATGGCAACACAAGTACTCCCCCTATGATCATGACACCTCTTCCTACAACATTCTCTCCCCCTTTGACATTAATGGCAAAGGGTAACTCCCCTTGACACACAACCATCATGCGGACCTGTACACACTTCCACTTCCCCTTTATATTCTGAACAAGGAAAATCTAATGAGAACTTGGGAGAATCCCAAGCTTCTGGTGAAGATATTAAAATGCTTCACGAGGTAAAGGTTAGTGAATATATCAACGATTTTTTCTTTTGTACCAACATATTCAAGTTTGATATTTTTTTCAGCAACTTGTTCTCTAACAAAATGATATTTGATCGGAATGTGTTTTGTTTTTGAATGCATGACAGGATCCTTGGAGATGTTTATGGCACTGGTGTTATCATAGAAGATGGGAATAGGCTCATTGAATTGCACTTGAATATCTTGCAAAGTTTGTTTCATCCAAAGGACTTGAGTACAACAAGCTGCCATTGCAATGTATTTTGCTTCCGTTGTAGATAACGAGATTTAAGTTTGCATTTTTCTCAACCATGATACAAGACAACCACCTAGATAGAATGTTTCTCCACTAGTACTATGATCATCAACGCTTCCTGCCCAATCTGCATCTATAAAGGCTTGAATAATGAGATTGTTACCCTTGGGATACCACAAGCCATATTCTATTGTGCCCTTTAGATATCGAAGAATTATTTTGACGGCAATAATGTGTTTATTTTGGTGCTGCTTGGAATCTTGCTACTTGTCCAACTGCTTGCATAACATCTGGTCGGGAGGCTGTTACATATAGAAGACTACCAATCATAGATCTGTACAACCTATGATCCACATCCTTAGATGAGTCATCTATGCTCAATTTTCAACTTGTTACCATCGGAGTAAGGACGGGTTTACAATCTTCCATTTTGAATTTCTTGAGCATTTCCTTGATGTACTTAGCTTGACATATAAATATTCCTTTCTCTTGTTGAGATATTTGAATCCCTAAGAAGTATGTCAGCTCACGAAGTAAAGACATGTTGAACTCACTCTGCATATTTGTAGCAAAGTTCTTACTTACTCGATCGTCATTTCTACCAAATATTATATCATCCACATATACCTCAACGATTGTTTAATTATCTTTATCTATTTGTACATAAATATTGCTATCATCAGTACCTTTCGTGAACCCTTGTTGACATAGATATCCATCAAGACGAGCATACCATGCTTTGGGAGCCTGCTTGAGACCATATAGATCCTTTTTTAACCTGCAAATATAGTATTCTTTTTCTAATAGTAGAAAACCTTCAGGTTGTTCGATGTAAACTTCTTCTTCTAATTCGCCATTCAGAAATGCTGACTTAACATCCATTTGGTACACTTTGATTTTTCTTGAACATGCATAGGCGAGAAACATTCGGATGGCTTCCATTCTGGAAACTGGTGCAAATGTTCATCGAAATAAATTCCTTCCACTTCTTCATAGCCTTTGCAAACCAATATTGCTTTGTTTCTGATAACCTATCCATCTTCATTCAATTTGTTCCTGAACACCCATTTAGTCCCAATGATATTTTTATCTTTTGGTCATGGAACTAATTCCCAAGTGTTATTCTTCTCAATTTGATCCAATTCTTCATTCATAACTGCTACCCAATGTTCATTCTGGCTGGCTTCCTCAAAAATACTAGGCTCAAAGGTTGCTAGAAAAGCAATGTGAGCTTGTTGTGATGAACGAAGATGTCGACCTTAATTTATGTCACCAATGATTTGATTTGATGGATGGTTCTTTTGAATCCATTCTTTTGTTCTCTTTGGAGGAGCTTCTTGTTGTTGTTTCGATATATCTTGATGATCATTATTTACATCTTCCTGGTTTATAGTTGCTTCTTGTTCTATAATTATCTCTATGTTTTTTTTAGCCTCTGTCTCAAGTTTCAAATATTCTAGATCCTCATCATTATTCGTTAGAACACCATCTTCATTAAATGTAACATTTATGCTCTTCACTATCTGTTTTCGTCTTAGATTATAGCATTTATAGGCCTTTCTTTTGCGTGAGTAACCAACAAAGATACCTTTGTCAACACGTGATTCAAACTTACCCAACTTTTGATCTTCTCTTTTGATATAACATTTTCTTCCGAGGATTCTGAAATATTTTACATTAGCCAGTTTTCCTTTCCATAATTCATATGGGGTCTTGTTGCAATTATTTCTGAGAAGACTTCGGTTGATAATGAATATTGTCGTATCGATTGCTTGAACCCATAATTTTTCATCCAATTTTGAGTCCTTCAACATTTTTCTACCCATTTCCTGTACGGTTCTATTCTTTCTTTCAGCAACTCCATTTTGTTGAGGTGTTCGTGTTGTTGAAAATTGTCTTTTTATTCCATTTTTGTCACAGTATTGCTGAAATAATTTGGAAGTGAATTCTTCGCCATTATCTAATCTTAGACACTTTATTTTCAAATAAGTTTCATTTTCGACCAACTCCTTGTAGATCTTAAAGCACTCAAATGCTTAAGATTTTTTCTTTAGGAAACTGACAGCCATCACCTTGGTATAGTCATCTATCATTAACATGAAATATAATTATCCATCTAAGCCTTTTGTTCTCACAAGACCACATAGATCAGTATGTATCAATTCCAATGGATGTGATGCAAAGTGTTTTTCTGTTTTAAATTTGACTTTTGTCTGCTTGCCATGCCGACAGGCCTCACATAGTGTGTTGGAAGGTTTTGAGATTTTCGGCATTTCTCGTATTGCTTCCTTTTTTCTTATCCTAACAAGATTGTCAAAGTTTATGTGACCCATTCATTTGTGCCATAACCAGCTTTCATATTCTTTAGCTAGTAGACATGCTTTAGTTGCTTCATCCAAAACATATATGTCGTTTGGAGCTCGACTTGATGTAGCCACAATTTTACCATACCTGCCTTTCTTGATTTCACATTTTGTGGAGTTGAATAGCATTATGTGTCCTTGATAACACATTTGTCCAACACTGAGCTGATTGTGGTTCATGTTTTCAACCAAAAGAACATTCTTGGCTAGAACATCTTTGCTTCCGAGAGTGACGGTACCTGATCCTATAACATTTGAAGATCCATCATTTCCAAAGGACATGGTTCCATCCTTCTTCTCTTTCAGAGATACAAATTACTTTCTATCTCCAGTCATATGCGTTGAGCAACTTCTATCAGCATGCCACACATCTTTGTTGTTTTGAGCCTTGATATTGAGGCACAATTATCAGTCTTCTTCTTCTTCCATGTCCGTTCGTTTTGTGGCTTCGAAGATTCTTCTGGAATATTTTCAAGTCTGCAGTCTTTGGCTATGTGTCCAAAGTTTCAACATTTGTAAAATTCCATATTATTTCTTAAATGTTCAAATATATTGATGTTTCGTTGAGCCCTAGGAGGTTCATATTCGATATATCTCCTGGAATTGTATTGGTTCCTAGGGTACGTGCGACATTCTACAGCTTTATGACCAAATTTTTCATATGAATAACAATATCCATGAAAAATATGTTGGTAGCTGGATGGAAATCTCCATCGAGGAATTGTCTTCCAAGGATGTTCTTGTGAATCTTATCAAATGAAGTCTACATGCATGTCAGATCTCATAGGTTCATTGTATTTTGTTGTAGAAGGTCCTGCTTCTTCTTCTTTGTAACCGAGGCCAATTCTATCGTTGTAAGATCATTGATTATTGATGAGTTCTTCCAATGCCCTTGAGCTGTTGGCATAGTTTTGGATAGTTTTTCCCTTCTTCACTTCCTTACGTAGCGAGACTACTTCAACTTCTAATGCTTCCCTTACTTGGTTACTCTCTTCCAACTTCTTTTGAAGTGACTCTTCAATACATTTGTGTTCTTCAACTTCAATTTTGAGACCTTGAACTTGTTCTTCAAGAGTATTGGAACGAATCTTCTCAACCTTGAGCTCTTTTATAAGCCTAATTGCCTCCTTAGAAAATTCTTCTATGGTCAACCCTTCTTGTTCATTGTTTGATACCTATTGTTTATTGTGCTTGGACATAAACAGTACTCTCTCATTGGCTTCTTCTTCGTTGTCACTATCTTCATCGGATGATGACTATCTTCTTTAGAGAGAAAGTTCCTTTTGAATCCTTTCTTTTTCCCTTGCTTGTTGAATTTCTTAAAGCCTTTCTTTTCTTTTGAGTTTGCATCACTTATGTTTGGACATTTTGCTGTGAAATTCCCAACCTCACCACAACCGAAACATATCAATGGAATTTTACCTTTGAATTTTCCCTTACCAATTTTTAGTTTTCTCATAAAGTAAGCATATTCTCCATCTGAAACACCTTCTTCATCATATTCCTTTTCTTCGCACTTGTAGGTGCAGGTATTTTCCTTTGAAGTTTGTTTGCCTTATTAGTTTTATTAGATGCAACGAACGCATTTTCTAGATGTGAAATACCCTCTTCTTCATCAAGTCTCATTTCATATGCTATGAGAACTCCATGTAATTCCTCTTTGCTGAGTTTCTCCAGATTTGCACTGTATTCTAAGACCGACACCTTTGGGTTGAATCTCCCTGGTAACGTTCTAAGAATCTTTCGTATAATAGTCTTCTTGTCAACAGGCTCTCCCAATCCTTCCAGAGTTTTGGTTATTTCATCAATGTGTTGGAAGTATGCAGCAATGTTGTCATCTTCTTTCATTCTGAGTTACTCAAATTTTTCTCTATAGATTTGAAGATTTGCTTCTTTAACATTTGAGTCACTTGCATATGTATTCTCAAGCTTGACCCATACATTTTTGGCAGTTTTACATCCCAACAGCTTATGATAAGTAGATTCAATAAGTCCATTGATAATAATATTCTTTGCTTTTGCATTATTTACCAAATTCTTCTTACCTTGTTCATCCACGATTGGTGTAAAGCCATTTTGAACAATGTCCCATACTTCATAACCTTGCGCCAAGAGATACACCTCCATTCTTCCTTTCTAGAGTGCATCATTATTTTCATTGAACAGAGGTACACCATTCTTGGTATGCTCCATGACCTCCTTTCAATTGTTAAACTGCTATTTAAGGAACCAAGCTCTGCTACCAATTGTTGGAAATACTAAGAAGGGGGTGAATCAGTATTCCTTTCAATTAGTATTATTATTAATCTTTTAGAGCATTAGTTAATCTTAAATTATTATCAGTGTTTGTACAATGATAGCAGTAAACAAAAGGAACATAAATGCACACAATTTTAAGGTGGAAACCCCCTCCGGGAAAAAAAACCACCTGAATGATTTTCTAATAATTCTTTAATATTCAACTCCAAATGAAAATAAAGTTCCAACTTCCTATAATCTAAGAAACAATTCTTCTCCAGCTCCCACTGGATGGACGCTCCAATGCCCGAGATTCTTCAGTGGTCAACTAAACGAATGCCCCAACACCCAATGAGCTACAACTCACCCTAGCACCACCCTACCACCCTGAATTTTTCACAAGCTTGAACCTATTGGTGACTTCATGCACTAGCCTAGCACCACCCTACCACCCTTTAGAAGAATAAAAGAAGAGTGGACTCCCGTAACAGGGAAAAAGGTCCACTTTACAATGATATAGAATGACGTAGAAGAAGAAGACACACTAGACCATAACCCCAACTATGACACAAATACCTAATGATGATCCTAAACATCCCGACACTGCCTCTTCAATTCTTGGCAGATAGACACTTGTACAAATTTTACAATGATTATTTTACAATGACTCAATACAATGATACCTTTACAATCATTGTATGCAGTGTTGCCCACGTGAAGACTTCATGTGGTGAACTTCTTGTTGATGTTATGTGCCTTGATTGTTGTTCTTGTCATGCTATAATTTCTCACTCTTCATAACATTAGATCATGCATTGAGTCTTATCTTGATAAATATATAATACTTTCAAAAAGTCTTCAAGGAAATACCCAGGACATGATAATAGCAAAACTTGCCTCATCTTACAGAGCATATGTCAGTGCTAAACAAACAAACAAAAACAAATTATAATACAAAGAACCTAATGCAATTCAGAGATGAACATGCATATACAGAATATAATTCCCTGGAGCTTACCTCTGATGCACCTTTCTTTGCTTTTCTTCCGTAGAAATTTTGGTCCTTTGCAGCCCTTAACAGCACATGATCTAGCTTTTTCTTTCCTTCATTGAATCTGGTGTATCTCTATTATTTCAGATCCCCAATATGTTATTTTTTATCCTGTAGTAGTCCTTTGAGTCTTCTTTCCAATGCCACAGGTCTGACCCAATTTTGATTCTTCAAGACAAATTTATGCTCAATCTCTCACTATGATATAATTATGGACTCATTCAGCAGAGTGAACTTGTACGGTGTGCCACATGTCACTTTTTCCTCATTCGGCTCTGAAATTGATACATAGAAAACCAAAAGTCTTTGCACTATCCACCACTTTTTACAGAATTCCAATCCAATACTCAAAAGGAGAGTTATGATGAGTTTACCAAGGTCACCTATTTGAGATGAAGTTCAGGAGCCTGCAAAAACCCTAACTTCCACAAATCATATCTCCAAAAATATTGCAAACCATGATCTGAAATTTTTACACAAGCTTCCTCGGGATTTCGGCTTCGCTTGATAAAAATTTAAGCTTCTGAGCCTTCGTAGAAAAAAACTTATAGCAAAAATTCCACGATGACCTATTTCAAGTAGCGAAATCCCAACATGAGGAGGATATGAGGATCACAATTTATATAAATGCTTAGGTTGAGAGGATCTTCAACAAGTGAACGTGGGAGGGATTTTAGGAGCTTAAAAATTATTTATTATTGATTTTTCAATGACCACAACCAATTATTAGTGTCTGCCACAACCCCGTGGGATTTTAGCCCACTAACTGGGGTTACTAACTTCAAACATGAATATCTCTCAAACCATGAAGAATTACATGACATGCCACATATCAATGGAAACATCTCAACAAGTAGAAACCATAAAAAATATCCTTGACTCGTAATATAGTAATTTGGTAGGTAATTTTTCCCATGAAAGATCAGGGTAGCCCCTGGTGCTGCTTGGGTTGACATCGACAACCACTGATCAAAAATTTCTTGGGTACTCATTTATGCGCAAAGGCTAAAAATGATACAATGAAAGGTTACATAGGATAGTTGAAAGCATTGATGTGAGAATGGATGAAGCATTACCTCATAAATAAAAGCAATAAAGAAATTAACAGTGAAGAGAAATAATCAATAAAGAACATCAAGAGAAGGAACACGGAGAACAAGAGGAGGAGGAAGAAGAGGAAGAACCTCCACATCCAAAGACTCCCTCAAGGTATGTTTATAAGGTTTATCCATAAAATAAAATACTTGGTGATAAGGATTTAGGGGTTCAAACTAGAAGGCAATTGATAAGAACACCAGAGCACACCAACCTTGCCTTATTGTCCAAAATATAACCCAATAACTTTGTCGAAGCCTTCGAAGATAATAATTGGGTTAACGCTATGGAGGAAAATATTGACCATATTAAGAAAAATTGTACATATGAAATTGTTACTAGACCAAAAGATAACAATGTAACTAGCATTAGGTGGATCTTAAGAAACAACCTAAATGAGGACGAACAGGTAGTGAGGAATAAGGCTATATTAGTTTGCAAAGGGTATGCACAAGTAGAAGATGTTGATTTTGAAGAAAGCTTTGATCATGTAGCCATAATTGAAGCCATTAGAATGTTTTTTAAATTTTCGTGTTTTAGAAAGTTCAAAGTTTATCCAATGGATGTCAAATCAAACTTCCTAAATGGTGATTTAGAGGAATAATTATATGTTGAACAACCATGAGGATTTTAATTGTTTATGTTAGGAAATGAAAATGATGTGTGCAAATAGAAGAAAGCATTTTAAGGTCTAAAGCAACCTCCCAAGGCTTGGTACTCAAGACTTGCAAGTATATACAACAACAAACATCAATCTATATATCAAAACAAATAATGAAAATTTGTTAATTATTGTGATCAATGTAGATGATATCCTTTTTGGAAGTGATACTAATATAATGATTCAAAAGTTTGCAATAGAAATGAAAAATGAGTTGTATATGTCCATGTTGGGAGAACTGCCATTCTTCCTAGGATTGAAAGTGACTCAATTAGACAAATGTATATTCATTTCCCAAACAAAGTATTTAAATAAAATGTTAAATAAATTTGGCACAAAAAATTGTGCACTTATCAACACTTCTATGGTCACAGGATGCAAATTGAGCAAAGATGATGAATCCCCCAATGCAAATCAAACTATGTACAGGTCATTAATTGGAAGCTTAGTATATTTGACAACATCATGACTAGATATTATGCAAGTAGTATGATTGGTTTCAAGATTTCAATCTACACAAAATGAGACATATGTGCAAGCAATTAAGATATATTTAAATATATAAAGAGCACTCTAGACTTTGGCCTGTGGTATTCATGAAGCAAATATTTTACTTTAATAACATATAGAAATATAGATTAGGCAGGAAGTGTAGATGACAAGAGAATAAAAAGTGGAGGATCAATCTTTCTGGTAAATCGCCTGGTGTCATGGTTGAGTAATAAACCATCCTCATCCTCCCTATCCATAGTTGAAGTTTAATACATTCCACATTATCATGTTGTGCTCGAGTTCTTTCGATGAATTAGAATATGAAGGATATCTAGATAGAATATAGTCAACCAATATCATTTTTTTGTGATAATACAATTGCAATAAACATTTCAAAGAACCTTGTGATGCATTCAAAGACAAAACGCATTCCCATCAAGTATCACTTTCTAAGAGATCATGTAGTTGAACAAAGTTTTAACTTGAAATACATTGTTACCAAGGAAAAAGTTGCATATAAATTTACTAAACCTCTTCCCACAGAATCATTTGAATATATAAGACGGAAGCTAGGAGTGACATCTCTCTCCCATCCCATTAGTAACAAGTAAGTATGTGAGAATGCAACACCTCAGGATACATTAAGAAGATGGGAAATCTTGAGATGATGAAATAGAAAGTTCGTTGGATGTGAATTAGAAGTTGAAAGTGAAGTGAATGGTGAAATTCAATAATGGATAGAAAAGAAAAATGGGGAAAGCTTCAAACAAGGAGAAGCATAAGTTCAAGGGGAGCAACCTTTCGATTTTAAAATAGTTAAGTTGTGAACAAAAGGAATCATATGCTTAGGGGGAGCGGTCCTGCAAAAAAAAAAAAAAAAAAAAAAGTTAAAGCATAAGAGGAGTAGCCTCAGGAGAAGTTGCAGTTACTGATAGAAGTTGCAGCTAGAGGAAGAGTTGTAGTCACTAAGAGAAGTGGAAAATAGAGGAAGAGTTGTAGACAATAAAAAAAGTTGCATACCTAAGAAGAGTTATATATAAAGAAAAAACAAGCTTAGGGGGATCATTTCTTTGTCATTGATGTTAAAGGGGAAAAGTTTAAGGAACAAGGAGAATTGTATATAGCAGATGTTTTATTGCATTATTTCATAATTGGCTAAGGGTTACCATCATTAACAAAGGGATATATTATTGGAAATATTGTTATCAATTATGTCAAAGAGAGGGGGATCCTACTTATGTCCAGATAAAGAATGGAAAATGAAGATTGTTGAAATATTATTTTTGAACTTTTCATGCCTGATTTAGATACCTGTATTTTAATTCTTTTTTATCTTAATTACCTAACTCAAATGGGAGCATAGGATATATGGTTTGAAATATTATTTTATACCTTTCCAACAGTATATGGCACTCCCTCTCATTCCATAGGAATGAGGAGATAAGAAATATTTCATGAGGATGACCCAACCAAAGTGCAAGCAAGTCGACCCAACCAATTTTATAAGTCATCTCCATAAGTGAACTTGCGAACACTATAAATAAAGGGCACATGAGTTTATTTGAATAAAATCCAAGAAAGAAGAGGTCTGAAGTCACAAGAGGAGCTGAGGAACAACTTTTGGGGCGATTCTTAGAGTCTAAAAGTGGAAGCAAAAATGTGATTTATGGGGTTGGAATCTCCTGTAGGTTGTGCCTATAAAGTAGCAGAGGGGATTAGTGTCTCTTGTATGTTGGTGCCTGCAAATTGATTTAATAGTAGGTTGGTTCCTATAAGATCTTTCATATAAATAAGTTTTGTGTTTTTTTCACATAAGGCTTTCCACATATATCTCATGTTACTTGTTCAATTTATGAGATTGTTGTTTTATGATGTTTGGATGGCTTTAAATAATAATAATAAATCGTTATACTAATTCACCTCCCCCTCTTAGTATAATTGTGAATCAAACAAAACAATATCCTGAAACAATTTCAATGACCTTGCAATAAATTTGGTGGAGTTGTAACAAGTATTCAAAAGAAGTTGTGGCAAGAGTGGTATAGGAGTATCAACAAGCCTATTTTATCCATTTTCTACAAATTAATTTTCTATGAAGTTCCACAAGCGTACTTTTCCTATTTCACTCATTTTCTTCAAAGAAATCAAAACTATCCAATACAAAGATGTCAAGATATAGAAAAATCCTTCTCTATACATAAAAATTGGAGTAGCAACAATGTGTTATAGCAAACATAGCAAAAACATCATAATACTTTAAGTCTTATGACATGATGATGTTTAATTTCCTGTTGCTGGTCATTTTTTTAGCAACAACATGACTTCTTATTACTAGTTCTTGTGTGGTAGCAATATGACTTCTTTATTATATTATTACTCTCAGACTTCCTTGTTGTTGTTTGCATACTAAAAAAGGTTTTCAATGTATATATATATATATATATATTGTTGGGACTTTAAATTTCTTAAAATAAACAACTAATCATCTAACATTAACTTGTCAACCGAGGGATCGTCTTTTTATTTCAAGGAAGTTGACAAATCTATGCAGTGAACTACCAAAGACTAATGCTAGTGCTACCTGAAATAATATAATATCTAAATCCTTCTTGTAAAATTAATTTGATCCTATCTAGAAACAGAGGACAACAACCAAACTGGAAATAAGCTCTATATCTAAGCTAAGGCAAAACCTCACTTGTAAAATGGAATTCAAATGTGCAACTAATCAATCGTATTACTTTAAATAATAAAATATCAATCAAGGAACAAGATATGAAACCTCAATCCTATGCTTCTAACTATTTAATTGTTCACAAAATAAACCAATAACTATTTAAGTAACAACAACGTTTCAAGGAACAATAATAAGAAACTAAGGAAACAACAAACGCCTATTCAAGAAACAACAATTAAGAACAGCGCGATAAATCTTATCGTTATCAAAAATATAAATGAAACTCTTCAATAACTATTCACTACTTATATAAAGAAACAAACACCAATCAGAAAGGAACATCACATAACTAAACTAATGTACTTTACATATATAAGACAACACTTCATCTAGGGAGCAGGTCCAAACTTCCCAGGAGTCAAACTGCCTTTTAAAAGAAACCCAGATCAAAATATGATCAACGAAAGCTGAAATTAATTGAGACGTCTTTGCATTACAATCTTCCAAAAGTAAATACAATCAAAACTTAATTCACAACTCTGTCTCAAGTTTTAAATTATTCATTATCTGTCCAGAGGCAACTTCCTCTGTTTTTATATTACAAAAAGAGTTACAATATAATATCTGGGAGATAAGGAACGTCCTAAGAATCAAAGACTCTCAATCCATTCTGCAACTAAGTTAAGATGAGTCTTTTATCCTCAAAAAAGAGACCAAAAGCTCCTCCTCTGCAACTAACTTCTTACTTTAGGAACAACTCTGCCTGGATCAAACACGAATAAGACTAGATGCAACTGCCCTACGTTCACCTTCAAAATCTTCGTTTATAGCAAGATCATGTCTAACGAATTTATAAGTAAAAAAACCTTGTTCATATCACTAATACATAATAATATGAATAAATAGATTTTACCAAGGGTTGCACTATAACGAGTAAAAGGATATAAATATGAGTCAAAAAGGACAACAAAATGATTTAAAAACTGAGTTAAATGAAAGAAGTGAAACAATTACAAGGTCCAACATCAACCCCCAACTGACTTGATTTCATGTCCTCATGCAACTATTTTCTATCAAGAAAACAAATAAATGACATGTGGGGTAGTCAGGGAATAAGCTTCATAAGACTCCTCCCCTCTGCGTCTGAATCTAACTCTAGTTTTGATCTCTTGAAAAACCAAATACTTATCTTGTTGAGAAATCTCATAATCATACTAGTAATGTGATAGAGGACACCATATCATGGGGCAACAATATTTGCATCCCATCCAGTTGACAACTACCTCCATCACAATTTCACAATAAGAATGGATCATGGAAAGGACTTACTCAAACTTATGGAGGTTGAAGGGCTCCTTGTTCTTAACTTCTCATGAACACCTCATCCATCTCAACTTAGCTCCTTTGATTGCATCTTCTCTAATATCCTTCAAGTATTCAAGTACTAAAATCGATACTCTTACCTAAATACCCTTGAGTGTAGAGTGAACATTCAACTATCTAAAAAAGTTGTTATGCTTATAAAATGTAGTGAATGCATTTTCGGGTTCTCCTCTAACCATAACTCACAATTATTCTCATTTTTCTCAAAAATATTTTAGGCCTTCCGCCATTTAATATGGTTTTTAGTGAAGGATATAAAGGCTTGGAGCTAAATGTCTCCAACAAATGGCACAAATTTTTCCTCCCTTTGCTCCATCAGCAAGAAATTATGCATATATAGCTAACATAAAAAATATTGTTTGACCTCATTATTCTTATGGAATATAGTTATAGAATCCAAAATATTAGCAAATTCATAAGAAAAATCATGTTGCACAACTTGGGTCTTGGGCATTAGGTACTATTCCACAAAAAATAAAGAATAATTATAGGATGGGGCCCTACAAGCCATAATATCTGGAATCATGGAGAAAATTTTGTTTTTCTCCTGAGCTAACTTATGAACTCATTCTTGCAGACACTGAATATTTTCCCTAGTAGCATCTAATCATGCAGTCATTTCTATCTCCACATTTGTCAATTCATGGAACAACTTTAGCAATTTCTAATATTGATTTTGAGGGACCCTCTCTTCTTGGTTCTTAGCCATAATTTCCCTCAATTTCTGCATTTAATCTTCCAATATTAGCGAAGAGTATGAAGGCATATCTTCTATTTGTACTCCATCTTCTATCAAAATTATTTCTTCACTTTGTGTTTCTATGGTCTAGTATTCATAAATTTTCCTCTTTTTACCGACCCTAGGTTGTCTCACAACTTTCCTCTTTTGACCAATGTGAGGTTGTTTCCCAGATTCCAGTTTTCTTTCCAACTCCTGTATATTTCTTTCCAGGATTTTCCTTTTCCAAGGTAACAACCTTTCTCAAAATCCCATTTCTCTTTTTGTCCCTCATGACCACATGACTTTTAGATTTTCGCTTACTGCTTCTAGAGGGGATTGTTGAAGGAACAACATGAGGAATGTGGGCTTCAACTACTAGCAAATCAATAGGAGGTTCTTGAGCTTTGGTAGCTTAATAATAAAAATAAGGTTCTTGATTTATAACAACTGAAGAATGGATAGAAAAGTCGTGAGCCATAATGGTTTAAGAATCAACAAAAGGTTTAGCAGTTGAAGAGTCAACTGGGGATTCTTATGCTATGGTTATTGAGAATTCAACAAGATTTTCCTGAATTGTAGCAACTAAAGGGTCAAATGGGGATTCTTGTGCTATGGTTATTGAGAAGTCAGCAAGATGTTCCTAAACTATAGTTAATTGAGAGTCAACAAAGTGTTCTTGAACTATATCAGTTGAAAGGTTAACTGGGGATTCGATGGAAGGCTCTTGGACTATAGTGGTTGCAAAATCAATAGAGGGTTCTTGAACCATGGTGGTTGCAGATTCAGTGGAGGGTTCATGAACTGTGGTAGTTGGAGAGTCAATGGAAGGAACCCGGGCTACAGTTGCTAAAAATTCAGTAGGAAATTCCTAAGCAATAATGACTGAGGAATCAATAGGAATTTCTTGAGTCACCATACTTTTTCCTTATTCAATATCCATAGATTCTAATAGAACTTCCACCTTTTATAGTGCATGTACCACTTGTACATTCGACACTTCTTTGTCTAAATCCATCTTTTCTAATATTTTTTCATCTTCAACATTATGACCATCTTGGTCCGAGTCCATTTCTTGTTATTTTTCGACTTTTTCGAGGTTTTGCATTTTTTCATGCACCTCTTCTCCCTTATGTCATAATCCCAAGGTTATTTATTCCTTTCCTAATTTATCCAAGGCAATTACTATTTCCAATTGTTCATGTGTAACCTGATTCAGAGAAGTTTTCTCTTTTCACCAAAAGTCTCTTCAGTTAAATCTATTTCACCTATAGAAGTTTTCGACCTTATTAGAAACATAAGAGGGGACAAGCTCTGTTCTCCCTACATTTTAGTTAATCGAGCTAAATTTATCCTTCATTTGGTTAGGGTGGCCATAAATGCCGCTATTTGCTTCTCTACCTTACTAGGTTTTCCAATAACCATGATTTTTGATAGAAAAGCTTCAATTTGAAAATATTCTAGTGAAGTGCATTTAGGTATTACACATTCTGAATGAGGGACTTCAGTTTGAAGAATTTTTTCATTGAAGGTTTCGGAATTGAAGTCTCAGAGTGAAGAATTTATGAGTGAATGGCTTCAGTTTGAGGGGTTTTAGACTGCATAGTCTCAGAGTGAGGGATTTCAAGTTGGGGAGGTTCTTGTACAACCAGAATGTGCTTTAATAGCATCACACAATTTTCTCCTCCCACTTCTTCCTTGTTTAGGGGATAATTCGACTACTCAGGCGACAACTGATCAGTCGAATTTTTGTTATCACCTCCTCCAATATCAATTTTGAAATTATCTTCTTCATCTGCACCTTCATAATTTTCATTCTCGATTATCACTTTAGAGTTTCCACTCCCGATTACAACTTCAGGGTTTTCACTACTAACTGTGGTTTCAGGGTTTCCACTACTGGTTACAATTTCAGAATTATCACCACCGATAACAACTTCAAGGTGTTCTAGGGATTTTTTTGGAAAAACCTCCTCATTATTGTTTTGTTCATTTGTGGATTCTTCATTCACCTCGATGAACTTCTCTCAAGTTAGTTGGGTTTTCCATAAGCTTCTTATAACTAAAATCTTGATTAATCCATGGTGGCTTACAACTACAAAAGGTTCTTTAGATTTTCTAACTCTATATGTAATCCCATGCAAAATAGTTTTAAGGAAAAAAGGAATGTTCAGAGATACCTTATGTCTCAAGTGTGTCATCAAATTAAGGTGGCGAGCTCGGACTACATTGAATCTCCCATCACATGTAATATATCTCTAAACTATCTTTTCCAATTCCTTCCATGGTTTTGAGAGTGAAATGGGATTTTACCCCTTCCCCTTCTTACTAGCTCTTCTCCATTCTTTAGAAATAGTTGAGTTGCATACTTTAGTGAAGTATGTAGTTCATACCACTTTTCTCCTTCTACTGTTAACCCTGTAACCTCATCTACAACCCCCACATTCACTTGAACCTATAAGCTCCTTACCATTTTGACCTTGCCATTCAAGTTTTGCATAAATTCCAATGCAATTACTTTATCAAAGCCCTAAATTATTTTGAAATAGTGCACCCATCGTGTGCAACTCAAAATTATGCGTGCCTCTTCTATGGCTCGCAGCTGGTTCGACTCATATCTAATGGATTGACCCCCCATTCTTGTGGTTGCATCTCACTCTTGCTATTTAGAAATGGCTAACAAACTCTATAATATATTGAGGTTTGCACCACTAATTTACTGGCTTTCATAATTTTAGTTGTGACAACAACTTGCGAATGATGGTACAACATGCGAATAAGGTGATGGAAAAGACTTATGAAATTACACCCCCCACACCATCGAGTTTAATGGTTTTCCTCGGCAAATGGTCACATTGGTCTTGACAGAGAGGGAGAGGTCAGAAAATCAGTCCTTTCAAGCAATAATTCAAAGATAATGGTCATACCTCCATATGACATACCACGTGAGACAGTGATTTAGCCACCGTTGAAACTTCATTATTCACTCAATAGGCCACCTTTTTGAAATATGTAGGATTTGGTTTAATGTTTGATCCACTTTATAATCATTTTATAAAATAATGACATGATAATAATTCAAGAGCATGGATGTGTAAATTAATGCAAAAAAATGAAACAATGGTATTCGAACGATATACTCCATCAATGTTAGTTTAACAAAAAAATTCCCTTTATCATAACTAGTTCTAACTAATTGATGAGCTAGTGGAAGATCAAGTAAAATAAAATAGATTTAATTCACAAGTAATGATCTACCAAGTAACTGATGATTCACTATTAATAGTTGCATGCATGTCAATTTTGATGATGATCCAGTTGAGACAAAGGTTAAATTAAAGTAAACTATGAGTTGTATTATTAGCAAACTGACCAGGTGCAGTTATAAAGCCAAAGGAAGCCCATGATGGATAACGTAGTCAAGGAAGGTAGGAATTCCTATTTAATAGGAATTATTTTTCCTAGGGATTGCATAAGCAAGGTAGGCTGAAGGTGGGCATGAAATTGGCTATGTATTGGTCCAATTTTGCGTAGATTAGTGTGAGACAATTGGTAGAGTATATGTGGTTGTGGTGAGCACACATGCATTGTATTGTTTCATGATTCCTTGGTTGATTATACAATAAATATGGAGGGGTTTTGAGCAGTTGATTTCCCTAGGAAAATATTGTGTTGTGCAATTGATTTACTTCTTTCTCTTACTTGCATGTGATTCAGCGATCATGATTTATATTCTGCAAATATTGTAGAAGAATTCAGTATCTTGTTTTAGTACATTACATGATCAGATTGAATCCATTGGTGTAATTTCTACAGGAATGACAAATGTAGCTAAAGGTAACAACAACTGTGACTTAAGGTAACAACAAATGTGACTTAAGGTAATAATAATTGTGACTTAAAGTTGCAACGATCATTACTTGGACTTGTAGCAATCGTTGCAACAACTCTTACTTAAGACAAAACAAGTTATATAAAGAGAAATATATAAATAAAAGCAATAAAAACAAATGCAATCAAAAGTAAAAACAACCAAAATAAAAGTAAACATGTTATGAAACTAGCTCCAAAAATAAAATAAAAGAGAGATCAACGCCTTAGAAATAAGCCACTTCGAGGGGGAAACCTCCTTTACATTACATAAATGAACAATTCTTGGATGATTCAAATGACAAAACCTCCTTTCTATATATAGGAGTCCATGGGGCCACAATATAATCCTAGCTGACCTAACAATAATAATGTAAGGGCACAATAATAACAATATGGGGGCTACAGGGGTACAACAATAACAATAAGGGGGCTACACTAACAACAATAAGGGGATACACTAGTATTATAGGGACCTAACATGCCCCTCTCCTTCAAACAAGTGTTGCCCTCAACGCTTGATTATTTATGGATGCTTCTGTATAAAATTCTCATCCTCCCATGTGGAATCTTCAACAGGTAAGTTCTTCCACTTACTGAGATACTCTGAAATTGATCGATTTGGTAGTTGTCGAGTTCTTGTTTATGTGACTGCTTCAAATCTTCTTTCGTTGTGATGTTGATATTCTTCTTGTTTCATTCGATTCTACACCAAAGTTAGGTTATCCTTTGAGAGTTGGAGAACTTATTTTTGATGCTCGATGTGATCTTCCACTATTTTATCATCCATATTAGCTTTCATTTGATCCTTCAAACCATCCAACTTAACCTCCATTTTTGCTTTTAAACCATCTATGTCATCTTTGATTTCTCTTTGTAAGATCGAAATTTGTTCCACTTGGTACCGTAATTTTGATATCTCATACTACAATTATTCCTCTTCATGTGTCATAGTATAGCTTTCTAAGGGCTTAATGGGTGTGGAATTATTTTTACGGGGCATTTTAGAACCCAATACTGACATCTATTCTACAATATTCCCTTGGAAGCTATTCAAATTGATTTTTCAAACAAGACTTACGCAATTCAAAGAAAAAAAATACACACCTTTTTCTTGCTTTTGAGGAGCTCGATATTAAAACTGAATTATCTTTGTGATTTCGGATCTTAAATATCTGAAATTTGGTCCTATAGTAGCCCTCTGAATATTCTTTCTAATGCCACAGGTCTGACCTGATTTGGATTCTTCAAGGCAAAGTTATGCCAAATCTCCCACAATGACCTAGTTATCGACTGGTTCAGTAGAGTGAACTTTTACAGTGTGCCACATGTCACGGTTTCCTCCTTTAACTCTCAAATTTATACATAGGAAAATACATTCCATGTAATTGCAGCTAATTTTTAGATAATTCCAATCCGATGCTCAAAGAGAGAGTTATGACAATTTTCCCACGGTCGCCTCTTTGAGATGAAATTCTAAAGCCTAAAAAAACCCTAACTTACATATATCATATCTCCAAAAATGTTGCGAAACAAGATCTGAAATATTTACAGGACGTTCCTCAGGATTTTGGATTCGCGTGATAAAAATTTCAGCTTCTGAACCTTCGTAGAAAAAAAGTTATAGCGAAAATTCCACGATGACCTGTTTGGAGCAGTGAAACCCTAGAAGCCAAAGCTCTAATACCAAATGTTATGAAACCAGCTCCAAAAATAGAAAAAAAAGAGAGATCAACGCCTTAGAAATAAGCCACTTTGAGGGGGAAACCTCCTTTACATTACATAAATGAAAATTTCTTGGATGATTCAAATGAAAAAACGTCCTTTCTATATATAGGAGTCCATGGGGCCACAATATAATCCTAGCCGACCTAACAATAGTAATGTAAGGGCACAATAATAACAATATAGGGGTTACAGGAGTACAATAATAACAATAAGGGGGATACACTAACAACAATAAGGGTATACACTAACAACAATAAGGGGATACACTAGTATTATAGGGACCTAACAAAACAATACAATTCTAATATTCATATTTTATTTTATTTTTATTTTTTTAACTAATTGATAGAATTTTTTTTTACCCAGTCACAAGTGTGGGGACATTACCCTGTCCACCTATAATCTGCAAAGTTGCATCCTCTATGACTTGATGAAGAAAATAATCATTTATGACTGGTTGATGGTATAATCACAATCAATGACCATTGGCGAGAAAAGAAACATTAGATTCATTTATAGTAATGAGGTGCATTGTTCCATTATCATATACTTCACTGAACTTATAAGGGCCTAACCATCTAGTTTGAAGTTTCCTCAGGAAGTCTTGGAACCTGGAATCATATAATAATTCTCAATCACCTTTTTGAAAATTTTTTATCTTAATGATACAATCATTCCATTTGGCCCTTTACTACTGAACAATAGATGTTTATTAAAGAGTTGTGCGAAACATTTCATCTAATTCATTAAGTTGTTCCAAGCATTGTTTATGTGCTACTGAGAGATCCAAGTAACGACCTCTCTCACATTACCATACACAATGTAACAACCCCCTCTTACATTTACCCGTTTTTACAAGCCCTCTAGGTAAACGTGAAATGAAGTGCCACTATGACATAACCCGATCTCCTAGCTCCAGTTAAGGAAGTGGGACCAACAACTAGACTTAATGACCACAAACTGACATCCTTCAGGGACTAAATATCACCCAAGAGCTGAAGAAACACCCTAGGTGGTCAATCCCTTAGCTAGAACCTTTTTTTAGTGACCTAGACTCCCAGTCGCACCATTGACAATACCTACATGCAGTTGAAGCCCTCCAAATGCACTCAAAAGCCTTTCTCCATGCAGTTGTGACCTAAATTACATACTTTAGTGCCTGCGGTCCTGATATTTGAGCCACAATTCTAGGTCAGCCTCCATACCCCTTCCCAGAACTGCCTGACTTATCATAACAATAAATGACATAAGGAAAATGCTAAACATATAAAACTTGAGAAATAACTTGACCTAAGCAAGCCTAACCATGATAGTCATGTCATCAAACACAAATCCATAACTAGAGAACAGTAAAATTCCATGCTTATAACAAGTATATAACTAGATTATTAACCATAATAGGAAAACCATCAAATCATCATAATAACAAGTACAAGTGTCCTAAATCACAATAAGAAAAATACCTTTTATTAACTGATGTAAAATCCAACCAAGTCAGGGACTTCTATGTACCACCCCACCATAGATTGGGATGAACCAAAATTTTCTTTCAACCAATCACCACCATGTCCTATTCCAAGCATGAATTTTCGATCTCAAGACATAAAAAATCAGGGCTTCCCAGAGATTAAATAACCTCCACCCTCAGGCTACCGTAATCTCTCCAAAACTCGTCAAGGGATCACAGAGCCTAATTAAATAAGCTTGGATGCCTTAGAGTTTCTTCACCATTACCTTGAGGAATTTTCCTGCCCCCACCAACCTATTAAGGGCTTCCTAGAGATTAAACCACCTCCACCCCCAACCCTTGGGAATTTTCTTGAGAACACCTCACCTAATTCTAAAAACTTTCGGTAATCCAAGGCTCAACCAGAAAAGAATCCCATCACACCATGGCTATCTAGGAAATGGAAAGGTAAGGCTAGATCCACTCTCAAACTAGGCAAAACCCCTGCCAATGACAACAAATGAACCAAATAAAAAAATGCATGTACAATGCACTCACACCTCAACTAGGAAATCACATATGCAACTTGTTACCTACAAATCCTCTTGTTGAAGTTGCTTGATCCAACCTTTGTTGCCTGTCCTTTGCTTGTCATTTTCCTTCCTTCGATTTCCTTGTCTTTCCTTTGCTTGCTTACTTTCTCCTCTTTGTGCTCTTCTCTCTCTTTCTCAAACAAATTCGAAAGAAAACTAACAAAAGGCCCAAAAGTGAACCTCTAATGTCTTTTTATTATTGACACCTCTAATTTATTCACACATTTGCATGAGGAGGAAAATAAATGCCAATTAATGCCTCTTTTCCTTTTCCAATGCTTTTTCCAAATTCCTTAGCCATAAAGAAACTTAAGTGACACCCACTATGATGTTTTTCCCAATATTCAACGAGGAATATGTGTCCCGTGAACTTGGTATTATTTTTCCTATATTATCCTTTATTACCTGAACTTTTAAACTAGTGCTATTAAAAACCCCTCCCACTTGGGGGAACACCGTCCACAGTGTTCTATGATATCTATGACCAGCAAGACCACTATACTTCCTATGGAGATTTATAACTTAGCTTGATGTAGTATTTACAATAATAAACAACTGTTGAAAACCATGACCAACATGACAAACATGACAACATGACAATCATACTTCTTATTGGAGCTTTATAACACAACTCATTGCGATATTTACAATAACAACCATACATTAAATGTACATATACCAAAACTCTTTTGCCTCAAACAGTAAGTAATGAAGGATACATAGGCTGCATCTAATCAACCATCTCCCATGTAACTTTATCGGGCCCAAAGTGCTTCCAATGCACTTTAACTTGCTTAATTTCCCTGCTATGGGGCATGAGTTGTTTCCACTGCAATATGCACTAAGGTTTCGGCTAGAATTCTACTTCTGGCTCCACTTGAAATACAGACCAGTAAATCACATGATCAAAAAATTTCACATATCTTGTAAGCAATGAAACATGGAAAACATCATGGAATTTCATTATTAGCAACGGAAATTCAAGTTTGTAAGCCATTGGTCCGATCCTCTCAAGGATCTTGAAAGGCCCGTAACACCAAGGTGCTAACTTAGCACATGATCCAATCCTCAAGGAGCTCTTTTAGGGCTTGATGTGAAAATACACATGCTCCCCAACCTGAAACTCCTTACATGCCATGTGTTGATCTACATAACTCTTCTACATGTCCTATGCTTCAATTAGGTTCCTCTTGATAACCTGTATTTCTTGTTCCATCTCTAACAACATGTCCTATCCAATCAATACCCTGTTCACTAGATCACTCTATGTTAGCATTATGGCTAATGTGTTGTCCTTGATGGAAACCTACGTCATAAAGATGTCAAATTTACGATAACAAGATGATTATGTAGGCTAAAATAAATGCTACAAACGTAATGAACATAGACATGACAGATCAGAGACAGATGGATGTCAAATATGAAGTTTTGGAAAGTATACACGGATCATATGGAGAGGGGTCACGTACATACGCAGGTGTCATGAAGAAAATTCGCTTACAGAATCCGCACCATAGTAACTTCAATACCAGGGGTCTTTACCATGATATTATCCCATATAAATGAGTGCGACAATGGTTATTTGATCCCGTCAAATAATATCGATGACATTACTAAAGGATTTTCCTAAGGTATTAACTAAAGCTAAATCTATATAAGGAGATTGAGATAGAAGTGTTATGTGTACAAGTATTGTTTTATATATGAATATTTTGATCTGAAACATCTGTGCAATAGGGAGAAAGGAGAAGTCTCAAATTTGAAAGATTTGAAATATATTGACATGTACGCTTAATTGATATATTTTCTGAAATTTCTAATATTGATGAAACTATGATGCTATGATCTAAACAATTTATTCAAAATTCTGTAGCATTGACAATCAAGGTTGCGGAAAGTGAAATTTTGTTTGCAACAAAAAATTTCATATCTACATCCATATATGTTTTGGAATAGTTGCGTAGATATGTGGATCCACCTATGAAGGGTTGCATATATATATTGTGAAATAATTTTTCAGTATGTACAGATCTATATGCGAGTGTTGTGCATGGTAAGCACGTACTTACGCTAATATTCCCTATGAAAGTTGTGTACATAAAACAGGGTTTGATATGTTCATCGATGGTTACAGATCTGATGATTGATGTTCATAGTTGATGTTATCTGGTTACTTTATGTTGTATGTCGATGATGTATTTATCATGATTGAGGTTACTTGATTGAATTGTTCAAGTTTAGTGGCACATAAGTGTGCCTAAGTGTATGATCTGTAATTGGTTCAGAAATATGTGATTGATTCTATGATTTGTAGCTATTGAAATGGTATATGAACAAGTTCAGTGATTAATGATTTAAGTGTTCCGTATTCTGAGATCTATATGCAGATGTTATGCAGAGAAAACACGTATATACATGAGTTTTATTCAGTACAACCATGTACATAATTTAATATTTATTGTTTCTTGTTGGGTTCTGCATTCAGTGACTTAATTCTTCAGAATTTCAGTTCACATTGTCTCAGATTCAGTGCTTCAGTTTCCTTGGGCTTATGGTTGTTATACATCCAGTTTTAAAATTTGATGAAAGCTGGCCTACAGGTTGGTTTTATGATTGTTTGACATGTGGATCGAGTTTGAAAATTTTTGAAAAGAGGTGCACAAGGATTTGAGGGTAGAAACCTTCAGAAAGGGGGTAGGAGATCCCTTCTGGTAAGACTCGATAAACAAGTTCTGGATGTTGTAGCTCCCTTCCAGTAGGTGCTGGAAAGCGTTATAAGATTGTAGCCTTCTACAGGTGGGTGCCTACATACTGGTTAGAGTCTGCGCCAATACAATATTGTAAGAAGTGTAATATCCCTGGTGAAAATTTCATGTAATGAAAGTTAAAATAATAACCACGGTTGATGGGACACTTATTCCAAGTTGAATGTTGGGAAAAACATCCTAGTGGGTGTTCATTTCGGTTATTATGGCTAAAGGAAATTGGAAAATACAATGAAAATGGATTTGGATAGGCAAGTGGTATTTATTTATGAAAATAAAGGAAATTAAGAGAAAAGGAAAGCGAAAGGTCACAGGTTGCATGTGAGGAGGAAAATGAAGGAAAATAATGGAAAATGAAGAAAATAGAGGCATCATTGATAAAAGGGCTTCTCATGATCAATTGGAAAGCTTTTTCTCACACGTATCTCTCTCTCTCTCTCTCTCTCTCTCTCTCTCTCTCTTGGACACTTAGAGTTTCTTTGAGCACTTTGGAATTTGGACCAAGAAAGGAAATAAAGCAAGAAGAAGGAGGAAGCAAGTAAGGAGGAGTAGGAATCAAGCAACTACAACAAGATTCTTGGCATGTTCGATTTACATGTGTGTTTTCCTTTCTAGATCTGGCATGCATGGTATCGCACGTGGTTCTTTTCTTTCATGGCATGGGTTTTTCCAGGTGTGAAAATGTTTTTCAGCCTAGCCTTTCCATTTCTATATAACTTTGATGAGACAGGTTTCTCATACTTCGGTTGAGCTGGATTTCAAAATGGATTCAAAGTTGAGTGGGGTGGATCTCCGAAATAAAAAACATGTGGCCTAGTGGTCCCTAAACCAGATCGTGGATCACGGGAAAGCCACTAGACTAGTAACCCCAGAACCAGACTGTGGGTTGTGGTAAAGCAAAATTTTGTGCCTCAGTGGGCCTAAGAATCCTTTCCGGTGAATGGCAGGATATACGGTAAATCCAAGAGGTAGATTGCTCTTTTTTGGGCCTAGTAGTCTCCGGATGGGATGTATGGTATATCCTGGAGAGTGGGTCTCGATGTAGGGCCCATTGATCCCTTGATTAGACTATGGATTACGGTAAATCCTGAGAGACTATAAGGCACTAAAATTCCTCACAGTGTAGGTAGATAACTCTGGTATCATTCATGCTTGTTTGGTTCTTTTTGGTTGGTTATGAGTCCCACATTCATGCTTGGAATATGGCACGAGGGTGATTGGCTGAAGATATATTTGGCTCAGCCAATCTATGGTTAGGTGGAATGTGGAAGTCCCATCTCTTGTTGGTTTGTACATTCATTAATTAAGAGCTCATTCCTTTGGTATTTGATGCATAAATGTAATATTTATTATTTGGATTCTATTGTTGTTGTATCCATGGTATTTCTGTTGTTATTATGCTGGTTATAAGCATGTATTTTTTCGATGATGATGTATGGATCTATCCATGTTTTTACTTTTAAATGAATGCACATTGTATCTATGGTCAAATAGATTGTATTGAATCTAATGATGTAAGGGAGCAATGATTCTCAGTGATTCTAAGATAAGTATGAGACCCCTATGCTCAAATATGATGTTTACACCTGTAGTTTCATTGCTTGTGACATGTTTGAAAAAATTCCTGTCATGGATAGGAGGGGTATGGATGAGTTTTTATTAACGTGATTTCTTATGTATCATTGTCTTGTTTTTATTATCATCTCTGAACATTTCATGAAGTTATGGGTAGAGCACTGGGTTCTGGGCTTGAAAAGGTGGCTCGAATTCCGGGGATGCAGACACATAACTAATTATTTGGGGCCCTAGCCACTGCCATGAAGTGTTATGCTTGCGAATATAGCCTCCTAGACATTGGCATGTAGTGTTATTCCTGTGGATATAGCCTCATGGCCACTGGCATACAGTGTTATTCCTGTGGCTATGGCTCAAAGAGGTCAAAATGTCAGTGTGACCCAGGGGTAAGAGGTTTGAAAGGTTGGGTTACCTCCTGGGGGTGCTTTTGTTGTTGTACAAGGTATGTGTGTTGTTTTTCCGTCAATTCCACTTCCTTAAGGTCACCTAGGAGGTTGAATCTCATTATAGTAGCCTCTCGTCACATGTTTACCCTAGTTGGACGGTTACTTAGGTAGATGTGGGAAGAGGGTGTTACAGAGTGGTATCAGAGCATGGTTCAACCCTCAAACTAAATGGGAAATGTATTGGTCATGCATTTATGATTTTCAAAGAGAATCATTGAGGTAATTTTCAATCATTATGTATTGCAATAGTCTAGGATGCTTGCCATGTGTTTCTAGGAATGATTGAATACAAATAATTCTTGATGAATCGTAAAGGCCTTCAATTCACTTGCATTGGATGAAATGATTTCGAAAATCATTTTGACAATACACAAGTAATTATAATGCTTTTATTTATTTTGCATAGTTGTAGATTCAAGCTTGCATACCATGTGTTTGACAGAATTTGTAAATGAAATTCCTCAAGACAGCATATTTGCTAATTTTAAAAACAATGAATCTATGTGTGGTTTCGTAATGATTTGGGACAACATCGGGGGTTATCCGTGCCACATGAACCTATAACCCTAGATTTGATTCCAAAAACCATGTTTCAGAACCTAAATCATAATTCTGGGTGATTTTGCATATTTTCGATGCTAGCTATGTTTTCCTATTGTCGATTTTTTGGTGAAAGACTAAGATTATTTAGTCCTTATTTTAAGATGCCAACATTTGGAGTTTCAATATATGTATTTTATGAGATAAATAGGTTGAAGAAGAATCTCATATTCATTGATGCCAAATGTTTGATAAAATGCCTCAATGGTTGTGGATTGCACGCTTGCATAGTGTTTGACAAAATGTCTCAATGGCTTTTGATTGCATGCTTGCAAAGTGTTTGTCAAAAGGCCTCAATGGCAGTAGATTGCATGTTTTCAAAGTGTTTTTCAAAAGGCCTGAATTTTTGTAGTTTTTGTGCATATAAATTGTTAGAGTATAAGTCTTACTTATCGTAGTTTTTATGTGCTAGAAATTTATGAATAGACTATTTAATGGATGTAGGTTCCTATGTCTAAAAATTTTTGGTATGAATGTGAAAATGAATTTAATAATTTTCTGAAGTATGAATAGAGAATAGGATAGTTGTTAATTTTATTATCTAAAGCTTTCATAAAAAAAGGGGGTTGTTGTTGGAAACAATTTTACAGTGACTAATTCTTTAGGATTTTGTGCAAGTGAGTATAATAAGTTTTGTCTGAGTTGCATGTTTTAATGGGTGCATTCTTGTGCTTCAATGACTGTAGAAAACATCTACTTGTGCCCAAATTATGCAGGTCCATTGTTTTACTTAGCACTTTTTGAAGAATAATATGCTTCTGAATTGATAACAATAGTTTCTCTTGTTGCAACGTTCATTATACAATTCTCATGATTGAAGCATTGCCTTGATAATTCTGATTGAGAATTTTTAATTGATGAATTTGGAAATGTTGTTGGGTCAATATATTTTGTGATTCCATTTCATAAATATATCATATTTATTGGATTTATGATGAAGAGAGGCATATTATTCCCTTGGTTACCTTGTTATAGGTAGTCAATAAGTGAAACTTATTTAGCATAATCTAGGAAATCAAATAGATTGATCTAGCTTAATGTTCGCACATGGAATTATGGTGGAATTTATTTCTAGCCTTACTTAGAGCTCATGTATAAGTATGAAAAGAGCACATGCTACCATCTTTTCAACTTCAGAGGAAATGTGTTTTGAATTGGTTTTAAGGGAAATTTATCCTCGACTTCTTATGTGATTTTCTTATATTGAAATAGATGAAGGAACGTGATTACATGATAACTAAATTAGTAATGTTACAAAAAAAAAAAATGAGTATTAGTGATTAATGTGACCTCTACTTCTCTAATGTAAGACCAATGTCATTTATATGAATAGACGTTTTATATGTTATATCATTTATAGATAATAGTACCTAGATATAATATGCATGATTAGATGATTGTTTTGATATTGTTTATATTGTGGTGTATGTCAAAATCTATGTATGGCATAATTGTACATGGTACTTGATTAATAATGGTATGTTTTGTGTTCATGGACAACCTGGTTGGATTTTAGAAATATATATATATATATATATATATATCTGACAACTATCAATATTATAGAATTCTTAATGCATTAGATAGGGAAAAAAACAATCATGTGTAATGTGAGACCATTGTCATTTATATGAATCAATGTTTTATATGTTATATCATTTATAGATAACAATACCTAGATATTATATGCTTGATTAGATTATTTTTTTGATATAGTATATATTGTGGTGTATGTCAAAATCTATGTATGGCATAACCATACATTGTACCTTACCAATGAACCATAAGATGGGTACAAGCTCATAATCAGTACCTTAAGGTGAAGCGTGGAGTTTAAAAGCAGAGTAGATGAAAATCCATGGAAATTAGGGCATGAAGTCCTAAATCAATGAAACATAAAGACATGGAGTCTTGGATCTATAATAAAAGGATTAGGGCTAAATCCATGAAATATAAACAGTTGGAGTCTTGGATCTACAATAAAAGGATTAGGACGTAGAGTCCTAAATATTTAAAAGATCAACATGTGGAATCTTGGATCCTTGGAATAGAGCAGGGCGCAGAGTCCTAACATACTAAGGCACGGAGATGCATGCAATAGGGATGTGGAATCCCTATTCTTCGAAAGAAAAATACCATTCATAGGTAGCTCAGGGATGAATTTCCTTAATAAAATCTCATTTCTGACAATTTTAGAGTGACTTTCTAAAATTAGAATGTCATGTCTAATATCTCAAGTATGACTTTCCAAAAATAGTAAATCACCTTCAATCAATGGGTAATCAAATACAGTGTAAGGAAAATCACTTAACTTATCATTAATCAATCCTAATAGTTCAATCTTGACTTAATCCTCAATATTATTAGCATTATCAATATTATTAATATTGCTATTATCTTTTATGAGACTATGATATTATTATTAAAAGGGAATTACAAGTCATCTTCATCTCGTCAATCACTTCACACCTCTCTCCTTGATGACTCTCATGGCTCTATGTAACTCTCTCTCTTTTAATAATACATTACACTCTCTTTTATGCACTCAAAAAATAATGGCATATTCCTCTTACACTCATTAAATACATGTCATAAAATATTGCTCTTATGCTCTCTTTAATGCATATGTTACACTCTCCTTAACTAAGGCATGCATACCTCTCCTTAATGGCATGAGTTACACTCCTCTAAATGGAATACAAGGCATCCATATTACTCCTCCTTTATGACAAGAATTGGTTGCCCCTCCTATATATGTGTCTCATGTATTCTCACTTGAGGGGAGGTGCATGGAGATACCAAGAGTTTGCGAGATTTGAAGAATATTGTGAGAGGGAGAGATTTGAATAGTAGCCAAATGCTAATCTAAATTACTAATTAGTTATAACCAATAGAGTTTAACATGATTGATATTGAGAGGAAGTCAAATGTGTCTTCTTCAGCTTGCCTTCTATATCTCTCTATTGCTATATTTTGGTACTACTTGTGAGCTCTTACAGCTCGAGGGTTCCAAGGGGAGAAGTTCTCCCTGGATATGGTTGGGTGGAAAACTGGATGGTTTAAATGAGTTGGTGTTACACAGTAATTTCTCACCATCCCTGCAATCCCCCGTCCCGCACATTGGAGGGCTTATTCCGTGACCTGTGAGTAGTGACATGACCTGAAACCACTTTCATGGCATCCCCCTTGACAAGGACAATCATTCCCCTAAACACAATTTCCTGTGAAAAGCCCTAAAAATAGCCCTTTTGGCCTTGGCGCGACTAGCTAGTTCAGCCCTCGCGCCAATGGGGGAAATCCACCAAAGAGGGCGTGCCAACTGGCGCTCTGTCCCAGTGTATCACCAGCGCCAAGCTTAATAAGGATTGTTTTTTAAAAATAAATGGCGGAATTTTGATTCCAACCAACTCCTGAACGAGTCTCTAAAATGACTTGGGAGGTTTGGCTCCGGATCTCCATGTAGGGGAAGTGGTTTTCCACCTACCATGGAAGCTTCCGTGAGGATAGGGCCAATCCCACCATTGTAGGGATCCCAACTCCCCTTCCACCATCTATATAAGCTTGTCATTTTCCCTTTGCAAGCTAGCTTGAATAGAGCTGAATCAATAGTAAGGAGATTATCGTCAGACAACTGAAGAGAGAGAGACTTGTCCTATTCCCGACAAGCTTTACCGAGACGTACTCCTCTGTCGACTCGCCAAAGGAAGATCCAGCATCAGAACTCAGGTTGTATCTTTCTTTGTTCTGATTAATAATAAACAACTTCGATTATGGTTCCACTCAGATGTTTATGTTTTATGTTATGAGTTGTATCTTATCTGACTAATACATAATTGCATGTATTGGGCTTTACGCTTGTGTGTTTGTTGTTTCTTTTTGTACGTGCAGGTGTTCGATCGCGTCGAGCAGGAGAAATGTGATCTTCCAAAGCAAGGGACGGAAGCGCCATCTTCTCCACAAACGACAACAATGTAGGACTTAAGGTAGGCCTCTTGTCGCATCTTGGTCTTTTGCAATTAGGAACTTGCTTCTTAGTGTGACTCGATTGTTGCTAGACCCAATTTGGGCTAGTAGGGATCGCCTTTGTCCGTAGAGGGGATTTACCTCTCCAACAAACTGGCGACTCTGTTGGGGAGACATTGATTGGAGTTTGTCTTGTCTTTTCGGTTGATTTTGGTCTTTGCCTTCTTGATCATCTCTTGTGGTTCACTCTTTTCCGGTGTTAAACTTTTGTTTAGCTTCACCATCCCTGATCTGCTCCTTGATTGCTCTTTTTCATCCTTTGCATTAGTAAACTCGACTGGCGCGGTTTTTTCCCTAACAGTCGCGCCAGCTGGCGCATGTTGCCAGTTTATCCCCCGCACCAATCTTGTTCTGGCGCTAGTTGCAGCCTGACAGTCGTGCCAATCCTGTAAGGTGCTAGGGTTTGCTTCTTTTTGAGCTTTCTCAGCTTGGTCTGTGGTTTTGGTGTCATTTTTTTGATTGCATGAGTGTTCTGAAGCCTTGTTTTACTGTGTGTGACCTTCATCCTCCGGTTGTTTTCCCTCTTCTATCGGTTTTACATTCCGGCCCTAGGGCATCTAGGTGCTATAGTGTATTGAGCCTCCCGTGGGAGTTTTTGGTCCTCATTTGATCAGTCAATTTCATTATTTCTTCTTTGCATTCATTTGGTGGTTTTCCATTGTTTTATTGCGTTATTTGAGTGATTGGCTTCTTCTTCATTCGAATTCTTCTTTGTCTCGTTTTGAGCCTAGATTACACGGTTCATTTGAGTCTTTGGGATTCCTCTTTGTTTTGAGGGACTTCTTTGTCAATTTGAGGTCTGATTGTGTGTTTGGCATTAAGCGAAACTTGCTTGTCTTTGCTCTTTTTCTATCACTTCTCAAATTGTTCTTTTCATTAGTTTTCATTTTGTTCAATGCACTTTGCTCTTAAACATTGAAAATACAAAAAAATCTCTTTTGCTTTTGATTAGTTAATGTAAATTGAATCTTTTCTGTGTTATTAGTGATTTTTAACTCTGAAAGAAAAGCTTTTAGTTTCCGTTAGCATGCATTAGAGAAACTAGTGGTTGTTTTGTGATCATCTTGTTATTGTGTGAAAGCTCTGAACCTTCCCATAGTTAGCTAGTCATCGAACGAAATGATACATTGTGGCATGTAGTGTGAATTTAGGAGCTTTTGAGACATAACATTCGGTAGGGCCTGGAGGGCGTATTCCGTGACCTGTGAGCAGTGACATGACCTAAAACCACTTTCATGGCATCCCGCTTGACAAGGACAATCATTCCCTTGAAGACAATTTCCTATGAAAAGCCCTAAAAATAGACCTTTTGGCCTTGGCGCGACTAGCCAATTTAACCCTCGCACCAATGGGGGAAATACACCAAAGAGGGTGCGCCAACTGGCGCTCTGTCCTAGTGTATCACCCATGCCAGGCTTAATAAGGATTGTTTTTTAAAAATAAATGGCGGAAGTTTGATTCCAACCAACTCCTGAACAAGTCTCTAAAATGAGTTGGGAGGTTTGGCTCCGGATCTCCATGTAGGGGAAGTGGTTTTCCACCTATCATGGAAGCTTCCTTGAGGATAGGGCCAATCCCACCATTGTAGGGATCCGAACTCCCCTTCCACCTGTTAGTGTCGGTATCTTCATCCCTCCATCAGTGATCAAATTCTCTTGTTGCATTGCATATTAGGTGTCTCGCTCAGTCAGCTACATTCCATTCGGAGCATGGATCATCTGATGGTAGTGGCTTTTTGTACATTTTCCCTCATGTCCTTTACCTACTGGCCTATTTCCATTCGTCAAGATCATCTGCAGTCACTTTTTGTCTTTAAATTTGCAAGAGTCATTTCTAGGGTTTCAGTTTCATTAGGTCTAGGGTTTCATCAAAAAGGTCTTCAAAATGTCCAATAACGGTCAGCAGGTGCATGAGGAGGTTGAATAAAGTTCCAGTACCAATAAATTTCATAATCACATGCTCAGAAATGTATTTTTCCTCAAAACCCTGTTTTGAGGAAAAACAGAGTATTTTAGGTTTTTATGTATAAATTTGATGTAATTTCAGTTCTCTCATATGTAAATAATTTCAATAGGCAACCCTGGTCACCTTGCCAAGCTTCAGCAACTCCATCCCTTGCAAGGCAAACAAAAAATCAATTCATTCAGTTAATCATAGGAAAAATAATGCAAAACTGCCTAAAACAGAGTTTGAAAAGAAAGTGTCAAATGTAAACATTACAAAAGTGGGTTTTATGAAGCGAAAAAATAAAGTCTTTTGTATATAAGTTATTTCTTATGTTTAAAAGACTCATTTGCATCCAAAAGAGCAAGAGAGATTTAGAGCAAGTTCGTGGTCACAAAATCGCAGAAAGAGTTTCAGTTTCGGGGGTGCGGCGCATTGGGCCGCCTTCCATAGTATAAAAACTACACTGGCGCAGCACATACAGAAGGCGCGACGCGTTGGGTTTGTGGCGCGGCGCATAGAGCTGCAAGCCATTTTCACCACAAATTCATCCAAATTCTCAATTTGCTTGGTTTCCTCCAGTCCAAAGTAAGTCAACAACTCTTCAAATTCCAATGAAAGTGTGTCTTAATATGCTTATGATGATTTAGTAGAAAAATTCCAAACCCTACTTCCTTGCAATTTTTGCTCAAAACATGATTTCTTAGGGTTTGTAAATTTGGTTTTGTGGTCATCACTCCCTCACCTTTTTATTCCCTCACTTCTTTTCTAGTTTCATTAACCCATTTTACTATCCCCCATATCCCTAAATTCATTCACCCCTATCCCCAATTCCCATTATCCCAAACCCTTCAATTCCCCATATTCCAGTCAACAACATTCCCAAAATCCCTCTTACCCTCTCCATTCATAGTCCCTCATACATTCTTACCCTTGGTGGCAGAAAACTAAAAACACCATAAAATATCTTCATACTCATCAAGAAAACTCACACATTAGCAAACATGGAGTCTGATCCTTCCTATGACCGAGATGAAGAGACACACAGTGACTCTCCTACAAAAATGCATGCACCAAGGAGACCTCACAAGGGTGGCAAACATATACGAGAGGAGCCTACTTCACTTGCCGAGCTGCAGGCCTGCCCTCTTGCTATCACATGCTTCCAACACCAATCCTGTTATCAGTTCTGTGAGATGGTTGCTAGAGTCCAGTACCATCATGAGTTGGCCAAGTTGTTTGTGCTTCATATACATAATGTCCAAGTCACTCTTGCAGGTGTGACATTCCCCTTGACACCAGAGTCTATTTCTCTAGCAACCGGCATTCCAAATGTTAGAGAGCAGTGGAATAAAAGGCAGCAAATTGACAGGGAACATTATGAGCCATACATCAAGCCTAGTTATTTGAGACAACTTAGCAGAGATTTTCCCTTTCGGTACCTGAAAGACTCATACGTTCCCTTGATGAAACTCATAATTAAGTATTTCAGCTGTGAGGGCTGGTTTTCTCGCCTATATGCCTATCACATCAAATTGTTGATGCACTTTACCAGGGTGAGAATGATGAATCTCCCCTACTTCATGTGTCGAAATATTGAGAAGATGACCACCCTAGTGCAAAATAAAGCTCCTCAGCAGTAGTATAACAGTATATATCATTTTTCACTCATCAAAATTGTGGTCATGCATCAGCTTGGTTTGCAGGACATCTCATGGGAGGATTTCATTTCTCATGAGTTCTTCACAGCTCCTCAGGTACCTCCAGAAGCTTTTCATGAGACAGGTGGACCTTCACATCAGCAGGAGGGTCATGAGACACAGACCGCTAGTGTGTCGGTGTTTTTCACCTATCAAAAGGGCACTAGAAGGTTGTTTGCAGCAACAAAGTGAGTATTATCTCCACCCGGGATGGAAGGGGTCTCGCTTCCTCCATCAGCAGAGCAGGTACAAGACAAGGGCAAGCGGCCATTATATGATGAGGGGCCTTCAGGAGAGTAGGAGATGGATTTCATTCTCATTCGGGAGGATGACACTGATTTGGGCCCACAAAGCTCAAAGTTCAGGGAGATCATTCAGGAGCAACAGGCGAACATTAATTCTTTGTCCCTCAACCTAGAAAGATCCAAGTGGATAATCAAATACCTTGAGCAAAGAAACAAGCAGCTAGAGGACCAAAAAACCATTATGGAGCTGCAAAACATACGAGAAAACCGGCAAGCTGCCAAGAGGAGGAAAACCAAGTTGACACCACTTGAACAAGAAATTGAAGTTGATCGTGAATCTTAGCTCAAAAGGATAAAAATACATTTGGAAAAGAGAATGATAGACTTCAGATCTTGGCTGAGGCTTCCTTGGCCCAACACAGCTCTTAAGGGAGGACACTCAGCCCAAATTTCAAAATATTTGGGACACTTTTTGCATTTTTGAATTTTTGGCTCAAAAAACATACTTTTCTACCCAATGCGCCGCGCCACCTGGCGCTTGCTTTTGATGGGGGACTCCTTTTGAGGAAAACTCAGCATTTTTGGATTTTCCATGGAAAAATATGCATGCTCACCAATGGACAAGAAATTTTGACAGGTTTTGAGCCCCCAAAAAGGTCAAAAATACCCAAAAAATGACCTTTCTACCCCTTTTTGGACACACAAGAAGCAATGTTGGGAGAACTCAATTTTTGAGTGGCAAATGGAGGCCAAATTCAAAAATTCCACTTGTCCTGGAAATTAGACAGGCAGACCTTTCCAACAAGCCCACTTGGAGCAAATTTGGACACCAAGAAGGCCTCCAAAAGCAGCTGCAAACAGGCGCGACGCATAGGGAAATCAGCGCAGCGCATTGGAGGAATTTTGCTCATTTTGGCCAAAAAACTCTGTTTTTCGCCTAGTTTCTTCACAGTTTGACTTTTCTCCTTATAATGTCAAAATCATGATGTAATTTAATGTAATTTGATGGATATTGATGTAATTATGCTAAATTTTCACTCATAGAGGTAGATTCATCCATGAAAAGGTATTTTACAATTGAATGAATCAGTTCCCTAGTTTTTAGAGGCAGTTGTTCCACTGCCTACTTTTTAGTTCTCAGTTTGGAATTTGTTGGAACAGCTCCTAAAATCATGAGCTCGACCCCTAGAGGCTAGGATGAGTTTTTTTTTGCCTATATCTTATGTTTTTTCAGTCATTAGCATGGTTGGATTTTTGGAAAATCTTGGAGCTTATTGTACATTCATCTGTGCAGTTTGGCAAAGGAATAGACCAGGGTTTGCAGCACTTTATGGGATTCTTGTGGCATCTTGATTTGGTATTGTGTTTCCTTCTGTAATTGCAAGTTTTACATGTGATTTATGTATGCCATTATCTCTCTTTGCTTCATCTTAACTAAATCAAACAAAGATAAAGGTAGAATACATTGAAAGTGCAGTGCTCTACCTAGGGTTTGTTTAGTTATTTATGTTTTCAGCTGTTTGAAGAGGATCCCTGAGACTTTCATGCCCTCTCCAACTCCTCATCTATCTAAAAATCTCCATCTCACTCAATTTGAAGTACCAAATCACTTGCCTACCTTGCCCCATAGAGATCTCTGCAAAACTGAGCCTCATTCCCCAGACCCAAATCCGCCTTTCCATTTGAGCCAAAAAAACATCATTAAATTCAATCAAAATCTTTTGCACACATACCTAGCCTAAAATTAGTCTTCACATCAAGTCATCTCAAGCCTCATTGATCATTTTTTTTTGCTGAGATTGACAAGGAGAGAGCCCTCTCCCGACCTGGTAGGGCAAGCTACCAGATAAAGCGTGGTTTGATGTTACCCTAGATTCTACCTTTCTCAGCCTGAGCTAGATTTAGGCCCTAACACCACCATCTATATAAGCTTGTCATTTTCCCTTTGCAAGCTAGCCTAAATAGAGCTGAATCAATAGTAAGGAGATTATTGTCAGACAACCGAAGAGAGAGAGACTTGTCCTATTCCCGACAAACTTTACCAAGATGTACTCCTCTGTCGACCCGTCGAAGGAAGATCCAGCATCAGAGCTCAAGTTTTATCTTTCTTTGTTCTGATTAATAATAAATGACTTTGATTATGGTTCCACTCAGATGTTTATGTTTTATGTTATCAGTTGTATCTTCTCTGACTGATACATAATTTCATGTATTGGGTTTTACGCTTGTGTGTTTGTTGTTTCTTCTTGTATGTGCAGGTGTTCGATCGCGTCGAGCGGGAGAATTGTGATCTGCCAAAGCAAGGGACGGAAGCACCATCTTCTCCACAAATGACAGCAGCGTAGGACTTAAGGTAGGCCTCTTGTCGCATCTTGGTCTTTTGCAATTAGGAACTTGTGTCTTAGCGTGACTCGATTGTTGCTAGACACGATCTAGGCTAGTAGGGATCGCCTTTGTCCGCAGAGGGGATTTACCTCTCCAAAAAACTGGTGACTCCACTGGGGAGACATTGATTGGAGTTTGTCTTGTCTTTTCAGTTGATTTTGGTCTTTGCCTGCTTGATCAGCTCTTGTGGTTCGCTCTTTTCCGGTGTTAAACTTTTGGTTAGCTTCACCATCCCTGATCTGCTCCTTGATTGCTCTTTTTCATCCTTTGCATTAGTAAACTCGACTGGCGCGGTTTTTGCCCTGACAGTCACGCCAGCTGGCACATGTTGCCAGTTTATCCCCCACGCCAATCCTGTTCTGGCGCTAGTTGCAGCCTGACAGTCGCACCAATCCTGTAAGGTGCTAGGGTTTGCTTCTTTTTGAGCTTTCTCAGCTTGGTCTGTGGTCTTGGCGTCATTTTTTTGACTGCCTGAGTGTTCTGGAGCCTTGTTTGACTATGTGTGACCTTCATCCTCCGGTTGTTTTCCCTCTTCTATCGGTTTTACATTCCAGCCCTAGGGAATCTAGGTTCTATAGTGCGTCGAGCCTCCCGTGGGAGTTTTTGGTCCTCGTTTGATCAGTCAATTTCATTATTGCTTCTTTGCATTCGTTTGGTGGTTTTCCATTGTTTTATTGTGTTATTTGAGTGATTGGATTCTTCTTCATTCAAATTCCGCTTTGTCTCATTTTGAGCCTAGATTACACGGTTCATTTGAGTCTTTGGGATTCCTCTTTGTTTTGACGGACTTCTTTGTCAATTTGAGGTCTGATTGTGTGTTTGGCATTGAATGAAACTTGCTTTTCTTTGCTCTTTTGCTATCACTTCTCAAATTGTTCTTTTCATTAGTTTTCATTTCGTTCAATGCACTTTGCTCTTAAACATTGAAAACACAAAAAAATCTCTTTTTCTTTTGATTAGTTAATGTAAATTGAATATTTTATGTGTTATTAGTGATTTGTAACTCTGAAAGAAAAGATTTTAGTTTCTGTTAGCATGCATTAGAGACACTAGTGGTTGTTTTGTGATCATTTTGTTATTGTGTGAAAGCTCTCAACCTTCCCGTAGTTAGCTATTCATCGAACGAAATGATACATTGTGGCATGTAGTGTGCATTTAGGAGGTTTTGAGACATAACATTCGCTAGGGCCTGGAAATTGAAACATAATTGAAGATCAACACTAAAATTTATTCAATTTACCTTAAGGCAACATTGAAACATTAACAAAATATTTAGATGTCTAGGCTAGTGACGTGTTTCGGTGTTGTTAAACCCAGTAGCTGTCGTTCACCTCTTGGCTTTAGACAGCACTAGTACGGACTTGTGCTCCCCATACCGTCGCGTATATAAAGGGAGACCCCACTAGGTTTCTATCCTTTATCCGTAGGAAGCCAAGTTTGCCGCCTTATACCCGTGATACACCGGACACAGCATTTGGGGAGATTTCCTGCACATACGTCAAGTCCTTGGTTGATTTCTCTTTCATTTTGAAACCAAGGTGTATATTGCAGTTCATGGATATCTGGTACACACTTTGCCTAGATTACCAGAGTAGTCATTTTCATCTTTTGCGACTCTTTAAATTTGAAAGGATCATCAAGCGTTTGTCCTTTCACGCTTGTTTCAAAATTGAAAGAGATAGAGTCACCTTTCATCCATTTCTTGACTCTTAAAACATGAAACGGTGAAGTTTCTAAGTTTCAATGTGGTAAAATAAATCACCTGCAATCACACGCCCTTTTAGAATTTGCTTGTCAGTTGTTTGATTGTGTGCCTTGGTTTTTTAGCCCATGTGTTTTGTTTGATCTCTTAATCTTGTCGTTACTGTCACAGTGGCAGAACCCTCAGTTTTGTCTACTGGTAGTCCGTACACAGACGATTCATCAGAGGTCTCTCAACCCTCTGCTGAACCTCAGCAGCCCATTGTCTCTGAGTTTCCCGACGGGGGACCAGTTCTATCTGAGCTTCCCTTTGGAGGACCATTTGAGTTCAATTGGCCCTTATCCAATGCTTGTTTTGGATTTGGAGTAGGGGAATATTTCCCTCCTCTTATATTAGGTTCGCCCTTTCTAGCTGCTGTTATTCCTCCTAGTCCTCGCCGCCTTCTAGAAGATCTAGCGGCAGGCTCGAATATGGGCTCATCCAGTCCTTCTCCTAGTGAGGAAATCCCCACGTCTGGTGAAGATTACTAGTTGTTCCCAGAAGACAACCCCCAGTTATCTGTCATGTCTTCGCTGAGTCCTTCACTTCCAGCAGGGTATAGATCTTTAAGTCAGATTATGACCGCTGTCGCCTCTATGGGAGTGTCAACTCCTTCTACGAGGTCGATTATTCCTTCGTTGGGGATGTCCCCAAGGACACCCCTCACGTCATCTCCTCAAGTCACTTCAATACCTATCAGGCCCACTGTCTGTGTGGCCGCATCTACACCCATTGTTTCCACTCAGTCCGTAAGGACTGCGTCACTTCCTGAAGATGTCTATATAGCATCCGCTCTTTTGGAGAATATTTCTCCTAAGGAGTATCGGTTGTCCCTACAACAATCGAACTCCGAGGTCAGTCAATCCTCCCAAGATCCCAACCATCTGTATTTTTTGCATTATGCACAGGATGGTACACCCGTCTACATTTTTCCATATCAATATGATGAGCAGGGAAACCCTTTACGTTTTCCTGCTCCAGAGGCTTATCAATATGTTTAGGGTTTTCTGTCTAACCAGGCTGGGCAACCTTCTAACCCGCAAGGACAACCCTTCCAGGGCCAACCTTCGGGCCAACCTGGTTATCCTTATAACCCGCAAGGACAACCCTTACAGGGCCAACCTTTGGGCCAACAGGGGTTGTTGTACGGTCCGCAAGGATATTCCTACAATCCTCAAGGTCAACCTATACAGCCTCACCCTGTGGTCCAACCAGGGCAACCTCAAGGACCCACAGGTCAACCGGGGTACCAACCGGGGTTGTTGTACGGTCCTAGGGGGCAAATCCAACCCTCTCAACCTATGGTGCAACCTCTGCAACCTCAATTTCCTATTGGTCCGAATGTTACACAGCCAGGGCCCTCTTATGGTCTTGTTGCAAATCAAACTGGTTATCAGGCACAGCCTAGCCCTATTCTACCACCAGGCCAACCGGCCCATCCGGCACAACCTGGTGTCCCTCACCAGCCAGGTCAACCTGTTCCACTAGGACAACCCGTTCAGCCGGGTCACCCTATTCAAACAGGGCAACCCGTTCAACCAGGTCAACCTGTCGAACCAGGCCAGCCTGCACATCTTTTCAACCCTGCTCAACAACCAATTTACTCTATTCCACAGCAAAATCCGCCTGTGCGCCCCACTTATTAGGCTCAGCAGGGCCCCACTTATCAACAGCCCGCTCAACCCCAAGGCATTTATTATCTTCAAGGTCAATCTCGACCAATTTAAAACCCACCCCAAAGGTCTAATTATTATCTTCAAAAACCAGGCTATACCTATACTCAGCAATCAAATCCGTATACTACTCAAACAGGGCCGACATATAATCAGGGTCCTTACCCTAGTTATCAACCCCCATACATTGGTTATCAGCAACTGCATCAGTGTAGTTATGTGGCCTATACCCCCTATGGTCAGAATCCTTCGAGACAGAACCAATGGGGACAAGGATATGCTCAACTAGGGTGGAGTACAGGTACAGGTCCTTATCGAGGGCCTGGCATGCCTTTCAATCCGCAGTTGCCGTTCTTGGCCACCTTGGAATTATCGGACGTTTCTAAATTAACCAATGATCTGATTCTTCGCAATCCTTATTGGCCTCCAGTTCCGACCAAGGTACCTGGTGACTGTCCTAAGTTTGAAGGTAAAGCTGGAGAGGACCCCAAGCTCATGTAATGACCTACCATCTGTGGTGTTCGTCCAACTCTTGGGTGGATGATTCAATTCGTCTACGTCTCTTCTAGCGCACTCTTACCGGTGCTGCTGCTAAGTGGTATATAGAATTACCCCGTGGCATCTTTCAAGACTTCAATACGTTAGCTATGGATTTTCTGACTCATTTCCAGTTACCGGTTCGTTATGAAGCTGGGACGCATCTCCTGACTTCTTTGAAGCAGGATAAAGCCACCCACATATCTGATCATATTCATGAGTGGCGACGTCGTCGTAGATTGATCAAGTTTGATATACCTTATCAGCTACTAACTCATTGTTTCACCACCTCCTTCGTTAACAAAATCACTCAAGATATTGCTATGGGGGCATGTGTGACTGAAGAACAAGTCATCGCGCGTGCCCAGTACCTTGATCTGGTGTAGTCTCAGTCTAGCACGCTTTATGATATTTTGACTGATGCTCCGCGGCCGGGAACCTCTAAAGCACCATGTACCCCAGCGGTAGATGGTGTTATTGGCTCTATTTCTCAAAATTCTCAGAAATCCTCAAATGGGAAGCAGAAGTCCAATTCTTCCAATAATTTTGCTCTTCCCGCCCCTCCAGATTCTGGCAAGACTGCGGAGTTCAACGCCGTTCAAGCTAATCCTACGGAAAAGGCCTCCAAAGGAAAGAAGAAGGGCAAAGAAAAATCCAAACCCGATGCCCCAAAACCAGAGTCTTCTAAACCTCGTACTAATGACGGTTCCCAACATAAACCGAAGTACCCCTGCCTTATCTGTGAAGGAGACCATTATACCAAAGATTGTCCCCGACGATCTGAAGTTATTCAACTTCTGAAAGGCTCCAAAGGGACTCCAGCAGTTCTAAAAGAACCATTCCCGTCTTAGCAGACCCAGATGGTTGAGCAGCCTTCACCATCTGTACCATTTGGGTCCTAGGTCTTTATGATGAATGGTGCTGCACCAGTCTCAATTGCTACGCGTTCGAAGGATTATGCTGGATCATGCCAGGCGGCTGGGATGGAAGTCATGGATGGCCCACCTCCCCCACCTATCTCTGGTCCTTTAGAAATTGAGAAGCCCAGCGTTGAACCTGTTTTGAGGCCACCTTCTAAAGGTGTTCTGTGAAAATCTTCCTACAACCCAAACGCCCGTGCTGCTCAGCACTACAGTATTGTTGAGGATTTGGCACATGCGCCTTCTACAATGTCTGCATTGGAAGTGCTTCAAATTTTCCCTTCGAAACGGAAAGCTCTGTTGTCTGCAATCGGTGGAATCGATCCCGCCAATTCTAATCTTCTCACCTTCGACCTAGAAAATTTTGTCCCCCAACTTCCACATCAAATTGCTCTTGTTATTCAAGTCAGGATCAACGGCCTCTACATCCATAGGGCCTTTGTGGACGAAGGTGCTTCCATCTGTGTTATGTCTTCCGCCTGCTGGAAGGCCATTGGCTCTCCAGCTCTTACATCATCTCCCAATTCCTTAGAGGCATTCGATGGTTGGGAATCAAAACCCCTAGGTGTTCTCGACAGTTTTCCAATCACATTACAGGGGAAGAAAGTCAACGTAGGAGTAGAAGTGGTTGATGCCAAGCTTAACTACAATCTTCTTCTTGGCCGCAGTTGGACTCACGCCATGTTATGCATGCCGTCCACCCTCTTCCGGCTTCTCAAGTTCCCTCATGAAGGCAAAATCATCACTGTGGATCAGTTGTCTTTCTTCACCTCATCCTTTGAGAACAATGTTCCTTACGTGGATCAGATCCCCAATCCCCCTGACAGTGTAGGACCCGGTCTCTTCAAGGACCCCGTCCTCATGGGTATTTTTCCTGCGCCACCACCACACACCGTTCAAGTTAATATGGTCTCTAGGTCTGACGACCCTTGGATCATCCCTTCGCCTGAACAGGTGACCTCTTTCGGAGAATCGATGCCGTTAACTCCAGTTGAGATTAATTATTGTGAAATCGTCGCTGCATCTGATCCTCCTCCTGAACATGCTCCTTTGAGCATGGCTCTGGATATATATTCTTAATCCCCTTGGCTCGGCGATGCAGATTTTCCTGACCCTTTAAGAGAAATTTTCCCTTCCGATGAAGCTATTGTTGAAACCATGTCTCTTGAAGATCTGCCTGGAGCGATGGACATCATCGTTCCTCATTCATGCCTAGCCTGGGGGCAATGTCTAATTGTCTAGAGCGCTTCGCATCTCAAGTTCCCACTTCGCCTCTTCAAACACCGACATGGACTCATGAGGTCCTTTCAGAAGGAAACCTGAGTAATATCACTCAAACCATGCCGATCGACATCTCCGTCAAACCGAGGGTAGTCGAGAATATTCATGTGGGAGTGACTTGTTTTCTTGAAGAGATACAATTTTATATGAACCTTTTTCGCAAATTCAGAGATGTTTTCACATGGTCCTATGAAGAGATGCCTGGGATTGATCCCAGCATAGTCGTGCACGAGATTCCTACCTATCCATGTGCGAAACCAGTGCGTCAACGCCTACACCCAGTGCATCCCCGAAAATTCGTAACTATTAAGGCAGAAGTTGAAAAACTTCTTAACGCAGGCTTTATCTATCCTATTCCCCTCACAGAATGGGTTTCAAATATTGTCCCTGTAGATAAGAAGCAAGGCACTATACACGTCTGTGTTGATTACCAAGACATCAATCGAGCCTATCCTAAGGACAATTACCCCACTCCCTTTATAGATCAAATTATTGATGAATGCGCGGGGAGTGAGATTTATTCCCTTATGGACGGCTTCTTTGGGTACAATCAAACCAATATTTTACCCGCTGATCAACACAAGATTGCATTTATCTGTCCATGGGGAACCTTCGCTTACAAAAAGCTCTCGTTCAGTTTAAAAAAACGTTGGGGCTACCTTCCAACGTGCTATGTCTTATGCTTTCCACGACATATGCCATATTGTTCAGTCATATCTGGATGATTCGCCGGCCCATTCAGCTCGGCGTGAGGACCACCCCGAACACCTCCGCTAGATTTTCCTCCATTGCAGACGCTACAATATTAGGCTCAATCCTCATAAGTGTGTCTTCTGCATGGATTCTGGCCATCTTTTGGGATTCATCGTCTCTAAAGACGGAATTCGCCTTGACCCCCTCAAGGTCGAGGCCATCGTTAACCTCCCATCCCCTTCCTCGTTACATCAACTGCAGAGTCTGCAGGGGAAAGCTAACTTCCTACGATGCTTCATTCTGAATTATGCGAAAGTGGCCAAGGACTTTACGTGACTTTTGAAACAAGACGTTCCCTTCCATTGGGATGAGATTGCCTAGCAATCTTTTGATAAGCTTAAAACATTGCTCGTCAACGCTCCGTTGATACATCCTCCCAACTATCGTCGCGATTTCACCCTTTATTTGGCCGCTGCGTTTAGCACGATAGCTATGGTTTTAGTACAGGATGACGATGATGGAAATGAACATGTAGTTTACTATCTATCTCGAAATATTCTCGACACGGAAACACGCTATGCTCATGTCGAGAAGTTGGCACCCGCCGCGGTTCATGTCGTTCAGCGATTCCACCATTACATCCTGTTACATACCGTAACTGTGGTTTCTGACTACAAACCCATGATGTATATCTTGTCTCAACAATTGCTAGGGGGCAAGTACTCCAAGTGGATTGTAATCCTTCAGGAGTTCAATTTAGAGTTCACCACTGCTAATTCAACGAAATCATTGGTTTTCGATGATCTGACTTGCTCTCTCTTGACAGACTCCGTTCCATCAAAATTCGAGGATCATATCCTGGATGAAACACTCTTTCTCATCAGCACCCGTGACCCATGGTATGGTGACATTATCATGTATTTTCAAACATCCACGTTCCGGTCTGAATTGACAAAATATGCTCGACGTCGGATTTGGCATCAATCTCAACCATACCGCATTATAGGAGACACCTTGTACCGTGTCGGAGTTGATTCCGTGCTCCGCCGGTGCTTGACCCTGGAAGAGGCTGAAAGAGTCTTGAATGACTATCATTGTGGCACCTGTGGCGGTCACATGTCCGGATATTCCACCGCCCAGAAGATTCTGCGTGCGGGTTACTTCTGGCCGTCTATATTCAAATACTGTATTGTTGCAGTCTGCAAATGTCATGCGTGCCAGGTCCTTCAACGCAAGATGCGCGCGCCACCCCTACCATTGCATCCTGTCATTACCATGGGCCCTTTTGCTAAATGGGGCGTAGATTTTATGACATGTAACCCTCACTCGGCCGAGGTGCATGCTTATGTAATCGTTGCAGTAGACTACTACTTCACTAAGTGGGCCGAAGCGATGCCTACATTAGCTGCTGACGATAAGACAGCTGCCCAATTCCTTTTCAACCATGTTATTACGCGTTTCGAAGTCCCTCAGGCCATTATTACTGATCATGGCACCCATTTTCGGGATTACATGATGGTTGAGCTAACGTCAAAGTTGGGCTTACGCCATGATAGCTCAACGCCATACTATCCCCAGGCGAATGGCCAGGTTGAGGCCGTGAACAAAGTTTTGGTCACCATGCTTCAACGAACGATTGGTATCCACAAATCCAACTGGCATCTCCAATTGTTCTCAGCTCTCTGGGCTTATCGAACATCTGTGAAGAGCACAACTGGATTCACACCTTTTCAATTGGTGTATGGTTTGGAAGTGACTCTCTCGGTTGAATGCGAAATTCCTTCCCTGAAGTTGGTTGTGGAACTATTGCCTGACACTTCTCCGGAGGAAGAACGTCTCTTGTATTTGGAACGACTGGATGAAACCCGCTGCTTAGCTGCCTTGGTTATTGAGGCACAGAAAAAGCGGGTCAAAGCCCACTTCGATCAATCGGTTTCTCCACGTTGTTTCATTGAAGGGTACCTCGTCCTCCTATATGACCAAGCACATGATAAACTTGGAGCAGGAAAATTCCAGCCCATGTGGCATGGGCCCTATATGGTTAAACGAGTATTAAAAAATGGGGCCTATGAGCTTATCGACTACGAAGGAGTTCCCCTAGCGCAGCCTAGTAATAGGTTGTACCTCAAAAAGTAATACGCTTGAGTTATTCTCGTGTGGTGTGTGTGTACATAAAGTGAGTGTTTTCATTTTTTGTGCATGTGTGGTGTGGTGTGCTTTGTAAACGTCTTTCTGTTGATTGGGTCTTCCTGATTGTGCAGATGTCTATTACTCCTTTTGTCGGTTTTGCGGATGGTGCCTCTCGTAGTACCAGGAATTTGTCTTCGGCAGCCTAGGTAATCTACAATCCTGCTAGTGAGTTGGTTAATTTGCAAGGTGTTTGTCTAGGGCCTACCACAAATAATGTCGCGGAGTATAGTGCCATTTTAGAATTATTAAACGAGGTTTTTAACCTCGTTATTCATGCATTACTTGTGTATCTGGACTCACAGCTTGTGGTACTACAACTTAACGGTCATTATTCAGTTAGAAACCCATCCATTTTACGTCTGTATCTACGTATTCGTTTACTGGAAAGAAATTTTGATTACATTACATATCAACATATACCCAAACACATGAATGCGTTAACAGATGCAGTGGCTAATTTGGTTTTAGATAGACATTTGCGCAACTTGTAAAAAACATCATCACATGTAAAAAGATCCATCCAGAAATATATATATATATATGTCGGATAGTTTGCAGTTTGTGTACATCACGTAAAATCAAAAAATATACATGTCTGTTTAATAATAGCCGGAGACAACATATCTCTCAAAATATGCATATAAAAGCCCTAGATGGCTAATCAACATGGTGCTCATGGTATATCACCTTTTTACCCTGTGTCCATACAAACAATGATGGAAGGCATTCCCGCTGCTTGTGTGTGTTGTGTCCCGTCAGAGATATCTACTAACGTGATACAATCAAAGTCCCAGAGCGATACCCTCGGAGTTCTGGATTAGCTCGCTCCTTCACCTACCCTCGGCTTGGGGGTCATGTGCAAGAGGGGTCCTTCGTGCAATGGGCGACATGCCCGCAGGCCTCTCTGGGCCAACATCTGCATACACATAGAACTATTGTTAGAATAGGCATGTATCACAAAAAAAAATCATAAATACATAAAAAATAAAAAAGATTCATACCCAGCACCTCGTCCCAGTCCTCCCCCTTTGGGATTGGAAGATCTGGGTCTCCCGTGAAGTCGGTACCAACGTAGGGCCAATCCTCAACTACAACCAGCTGATGCCATAGCCATACAAAAAACTCGGGCCTCCAGGACATATGTTGGCCCCCTCCTGATCTAGGCATGAGTGCTGCCCATCGAGCCATCCTCGGCTCCCTCAATGATGGCTCGGCGACTATCGCCCCTTGACGTTGGAAAATTGGTAATCGTTCCAGAATGAACGACACCAGAATGGAACCGTACCCAAAATGTTTCAGTTTGGCCTTCTTACACTTTGTCAGCTATCATTTGATGTTTGTTGTCATAGCAGTGGCCCAATCAAAAAGTGTAGGATTCATGCATTCAGAGGCTAGTAGGAGCTATACTTTGGTTGCCTCGTGTGGTGCCTGCGACCCCACAACCCGTGTAATGGTGTGAAGCACTACTCGGAGTGCTAGATCGCGGACTATGTGGATGTCTACTTTCCCACTACCCAATCCTGTTTGTGCCCCTGGGCACACTCTCGCCATTACCATCTCCATTTTTTCTCCAAAAGGTCTACTGGTTGTCATGATTGGCACTGGGCCTCTGCGTGACAATCCGGTTATGAAATAAACATCAGAGACCTCAAGTTCTATTACTTGGTCTCGGAGCTTGAACACTTATTCATTCTCACCCCATATGCTAACCAAATATTGCAATAGCTCAGGTTGAGCTCTCAAACATGGTGTGAGGAAGAACTTCTTAAGACCACAGTTCCGGAGGGAAATCATGCAAGCCTCATTTTGCATGGCCATTTCATCCTCTTCCCCATGTTCCCTCTCCTTCCACTCAATCACCATTGTGGCTGGATATATGCACCAACATGGTCAAAAACACCTTATTAGATCTCTGTAACACTTAAAAATTCATTTGAGTGGCTCACATTTTGATAATTTCTAACAGTCGCGCCAATTGGCGTGACCCCTTTGCAAAAAAGGAGCCAATTGGCGCGGGTCCGTGCCGATACCCGTGCCAATTGGTCGAGCCCTAATTTTGCAAAGGGTTCCCCCAGAGATCAAACACACAATGGAAATTTACAAAAAATGAATCAAAACAAAGCTAAGGGGAGCGCCTCTTACCTAGAACGAACGAGAACCGGAATGATGTACTGGATTGGTCGCAATCGTCGCTGCAAGTTCGCACACCAAAAGCTCACTATTGCTCTCCAAATGAGGTAAAAAGTAAAAGTGAATATGTTTTACTATTTTTGGCATATTTATAACTTTTCAAAGTCAAATTAGGTTTTGAAAGTCATTTTTCCCAATATTTTAATATATTTTGTCGAAAAATGGATTTTACGCTCTCTTTCATGTACAGCAACAGGTTTTCATGCAGCTTGGACGGTGATACGAGTTGTATTTTATACTTTTTTGGACTTGGTAAAAACACGAAAAATTCATTTCTGGAGTCATCTTTCAGCTCTTTTCTGACTCTCTAAACATGAAAAGATTGTCGAGTCCCTTGTCATTTCGATCTCGTTAAAGTGGCTGTGAAACGACATCTACCCAGTATACGTTTACCCCTTTTTCGGGCTGGGATGGATTATTTACAAAAAAGGAATACCCTAGCCTATTGCGACTAGGAGGTTTTCTCAGACATAGTTTTCTACCTTTTCAGATCTAAGGAAATATTTATGAAAAGGGACTGTTGGAGGTTACTTTTCTGTTGTCTTTTCAAACTCTCTAACCATGAAAAGATGCCGAGTTCTTCACTGTCGGACTCATTTAAACCTTAGTGACATCGGATTGATACATTATTAGATAATGTTGAGTTCCCCTCCTTCCTAGGGCTCGTTAAATGTACTAGGATGGATTCGTCCGAAGGACGAACTTATATTACAAGCATATGCTATCCCCTTCAAGCTTGTTTTCAAAAATAATTGGGGTACTCGCCATAAATGGTGGGGAAAAGTGGAACCACTATCATTATCGTGTCAGCAGTATGTCGCTCTTGAACATGGCACTTGTCTGCATTCGTGTCGGGTTGGGGACATCTCATGTAATTCTCTGTTTGCCTCCATGGGTTTGGGTAATCCTTTTTGACCTCTAATCTGCTCTTTGCCTCATCGTCATGGCCTCTGATCATTTGATGTCAAATACTGCCAAATCCACTGTCGTGCTGCCAGTATGTTCAAGATAAGTTGACCTCTGCAAGTTTCAACCTTCCTCTGATTCTCATCTAATCCTGATTCACAACATTATTTTCCTCTGTCTCGCGTCGATGATGTGGGAAACACTATGGTGCACCTTCGATCAAGGTCACTTCCTGTCGACTTCAGCTCATTATCCAGGAAGCAGATCTAGAGACTCCCTTCCGGTACCTTGGAGCCTGCATGCCTCAATGGCAGGTTCTTTGCATCCGACGCAAGGTTCTCATCATTGACCTTCGATCGGATTATTCTGCGGGTGTTCGACGCCAACTCACTGTTCACATTTCGTGGATTGTACCTATATTACCTTGAGGGCCATTGTCATTATTGGTGGTTCCTCTCGCTTCTGTTAATAGCTTTCATCATTGGCTGGTAATCAGACGATGTTCTTGCATGTTCGACTTCAGCTCACTTTTTCACATGCTTGAACTTGTACTTTTTTCGGGTCGAGATGGAGCGCAAGACCCTGGATTTTGTCTGTTAGAATCCAGGCTGCGATTTTATGGATTATTATGATTGGTTACATGACTAATTGATTGGATGGCTACAACCATACCTGAGTCTATTTATCGATCCTTACTGGATGGTTGCGTCCATGCCTTGGATCTGGATTATTGTATACTCTGTTATGGATGGTTGCGCCCATACCACATATATCATGTATTTGATATATCAGTTGTACTTGTCTACGCAGGTTTTCCGATGGCAGTGTTTTCAGTTGGGCACGTTCTCGTAAAGCATTTCACCCCTCTCTCTCTCGGGCCTCATGCTTTAGGGGGCATCTGTTACACAGTAATTTGTCACCGTCCCTGCAATCCCCCATCCCGCACATTGGAGGGCTTATTCCGTGACCTGTGAGTGGTGACATGACTTGAAACCACTTTCATGGCATCCCCTTGACAAGGAAAATCATTCCCCTAAAGACAATTTCCTATGAAAAGCCCTAAAAATAGCCCTTTTGGCCTTGGCGCGACGAGCCAGTTCAACCCTCGTGCCAATGGGGGAAATCCACCAAAGAGGGCGCACCAACTGGCACTATGTCCCAGTGTATCACCCGCACTAGGCTTAATAAGGATTGTTTTTTAAAAATAAATGGCGGAAGTTTGATTCCAACCAACTCCTGAATGAGTCTCTAAAATGAGTTGGGAGGTTTGGCTCCGGATCTCCATGTAGGGGAAGTGGTTTTCCACCTATCATGGAAGCTTCCTTGAGGATAGGGCCAATCCCACCATTGTAGGGACCCCAACTCCCCTTCCACCATCTATATAAGCTTGTCATTTTCCCTTTGCAAGTTAGCCTGAATAGAGTTGAATCAATAGTAAGGAGATTATCGTCAGACAACTGAAGAGAGAGAGACTTGTCCTATTCCCGACAAGCTTTACCGAGACGTACTCCTCTGTCGACCTGCCGAAGGAAGATCCAGCGTCAGAGCTCAGGTTGTATCTTTCTTTGTTCTGATTAATAATAAACGACTTCGATTATGGTTCCACTCAGATGTTTATGTTTTATGTTATGAGTTGTATCTTCTCTGACTAATACATAATTGCATGTATTGGGTTTTACGCTTGTGTGTTTGTTGTTTCTTCTTGTACGTGCAGGTGTTCGATCGCGTCGAGTGGGAGAATTGTGATCTGCCAAAGCAAGGGAAGGAAGTGCCATCTTCTCCACAAACAACAGCAGCGTAGGACTTAAGGTAGGCCTCTTGTCGCATCTTGGTCTTTTGCAATTAGGAACTTGCATCTTAGCGTGACTCGGTTGTTTCTAGACCCGATCTGGGCTAGTAGGGATCGCCTCTATCCACAGAGGGGATTTACCTCTCCAACAGTTGGTTAGGGGATCAAATATGGATCATATTCTCAGTGATTGGACTTGAATATCTCTTCAGATATAATTTTCATTGTCCTCAAATTATAGTATAGATTTATCATAAAATAAAAAATAGAAATTTAAATTGTTGTAAGCATATAATTTTTGTTTAAGCTTATGTTATCTTGAATCTTATTGGCTAGTTGCAAATGAAGACTAAGAGTGGTCTATATATATGCATGTTTAGATCTCAAGATGTTATGGAATTATTATTGGAGTAGTCTATTGTACTAACCTTGGTATTGTAGCATTTAAGAAAGGAAATCTAAATATTGATGAAGGTAATTGCAATAATGAAATTCCAAAGGACTTGGGTAAGAGTTCATGAGTTATGGTTTTGTTTCAGGTAATTAGAGGAATGTTTTAGAAGGGGTTTCGGGATATTTTGCAAAGTGTTTGACAAAATACATGAATAGGAAATGTTATTATTTTTCTAATCGTTATGCATGAATAAGTGTTAACTTGCAGCCTACCAAGGTAGGAAATGGATGCATACCTGAAATATACCTAGAGAATTCACTAGATCAGTCGTTAAAATAAAAATGCAAAAAAAAATTATGGCAGCCAAGAGTTTCAAAGAGACTAATTGAGGTAATTTTCAATCATTATGTATTGCAATAGTTCAAGATGCTTGCCGTGTGTTTGTAGGAATGATTTAATGAAAATAATGCTTGGTGAATCTCAAATCCCTTCAATTCACTTACAGTGGATGAAATGATTTCGAAAATAATTTAGACAATATAAAAGTATTTATAATATTTTTATTTATTTTGCATAGTTGTATATTCAAACTTGCATGCCATCTGTTTGACAGAATTTGTAAATGAAATTCCTAGGGTCAACATATCTGCTAGTTTTTAAAAATATGCATCTATTCGTGGTTTCCTATTTATTCAGGACAACATCAATGGGTATCCATGTCGTGTGGACCTGTAACCCCCAATTTGATTCCAAAAAAAACATGTTTCAAAACCTAAATCATAAGTCTAGATGATTTTGCAGATTGTTGATGCCAGCTATGTTTGCCTATTGTCGAGTTTTTGGTGACAGACTAAGATTATTTAGTCCCTGTTTTAAGATGCCAACATTTGTAGTTTCAATTTATGAAGAAGAATCTAAAATTCATTGTTGCCAAGTGTTTGAAAAAATGCCTCAATGGCTGTAGATTTCACTCTTGCAAAGTGTTTGATAAAATGCCTCAATGGCTTTTGATTGCATGCTTGAAAATTGTTTGTCAAAAGGCCTAAATGGCTATAAATTTCATATTTGCAAAGTGTTTGTCAAAATGCCTGAATGGTTGTAGCTTTTGTGCATATAAATTGTTAGAGTAAAATCTTACTTATTGCATTTTTTATGTGCTACAAATTTATGAATAGATTATTTAATGGATGTAGCTCCCTATGTCTGCAAGTTTTGGTATGAATGTGAAAATTAATTTAATAATTTGTTGAAGTGTGAATAGAGAATAGGACAGTTGTTACTTTTGTTATCTAAATCTTTCATAAAAAAGGGGGGGTTTTTGTTGGAAACAATTTTACAGTGACTAATTTTGTACGATTTTGTGTGAGCATAATAAGTTTCGTCTGAGTTGCATGTATTCATGGGTGCATTATTGTGCTTCAATGATTGTAGAAAACAACTACTTGTGGCCAATTTATGCAGGACCATTGTTTTACTTTGCACATTTTGAAGAATAATATGCTCCTGAATTGGTAATTGTAGTTGCTCTTGCTGCAACATTCATTATACAATTCCCATGAATGAAGCATTGCCTTAATAATTGAGATTGGGAATTTCTAATTGATGAATTTGGAAATTTTGTTGGGTCAATGTATTTTTTGATTCCATTTCATAAACATATCATATTTATTGGATTTAATGATGAAGAGAGGCATATTTTTCCCTCATTTACCTCGATATAGGTAGGTTAATACTCATACACTTATATGTGAATTTTGTAAAAGAAGCATGATAATTTTGTGGTTATGATATCAAGATTCAATAAGTGAAACTTATTTAGCATAAACTAGGAAATCAAATAGGTTGATCTAGCTTAATTTTCACACATGGCATTATGGTGGAATTTATTTCCAGTCTTACTTAGAGCTCATGTATAAGTATGAAAAAAGCACATGCTACCATTTTTTAAACTTGAGAGAAAAAGTGTTTTGGAATTTTTTTTAAGGGAAATTTATCCCCGACTTCTTATGTGATATTCTTATAGTGAAATAGATGAAGGAACATGATTACATGATAACTAAGTTAGTAATGTTACAAAAAAAAAAGAGTATTAGTGATTAATGTGACCTCTACTTCTCTATATTATTGATGGTTGGGAAGGTGGGACCTTATAGAATCATCTTATCAAAATATGATTTTGATAGGCCACTCAATATGGAACTCTCGACTTCTACATTATGCTTATCATCCTTCATTCCATCTACTACAAATTTCCAAACATCGGCACCAAAATACATAAGATTTTCCCTCATCCTTATCTTCTAGAAAACATAATTTTTACCAACCAATATTAGATCTATATTTGTGTAAGATCCATCCTAAATGGACATGGTCCCTTTGAGATATTCATCCCAACGGTTATACTTATTTGAAAGGAAGCTACTCTGATACCAATTTTTGTATTCACAATTATACTGAGAAAATGGGTGAATCAATATAATGACAATGTTAACTTATTTAAAGCAATTCAAACATTATAAAACTTCAATCTCATGAATTGAAAAAATAACCCACGATATACGGTGCAAACCCTTATGAGAGAAATTCGCAATACTCCTTTATATGAAAGATATCGTAGGTACCAACCTACTAGTATATCAATTTGTAGGCACCAACATATAGGATACACCAATCCCCTTTGCTGCTTTGTAGGCACCAACCTACAAGAGACACCAATACCCTTTGTTACTTTTTAGGCACCAACCTACAAGAGACACCAATACCCTTCACTTATTTGTAAGCAACGACCTACATGAGACACCAATCCCCTCTATTTATTTGTAGTCACAAACCTACATGAGACACCAATCCTCGTTGTTGCAAATATCCATAGGCACCAACCTACTTCATTTAGTATGCTTGCTTCTTCAAAATGTCCATTAGTTGCTTCTACTTCACCAAGTTTGCATTACAGGAAATTTCAACCTAAAAGTGGCCTCCTAAGAAAAAATAATAAAATAATAAAATAAGAGTTATGAAATTTCGAGCGAAAAGAAGAAAACTACTATTTAAATTGTATTTTTGGCTTATTTCCTTATATATTTACTCAAATTTTAAGTGTAGACATTCGTTGGATGCAGAATTAAATTCTACATCCAACGAGTACCCATTATGCATACTTTTGATAAGACCCACATTGATAAAAATTGAAGATACTTTAACAAAATGTGTTGAACACACTTTTAACGTATCTACGATTTTTATCAATGTGGATCTTCTCAAAAGTATACATAATGGGTATTCGTTGGATGTGAAATTTAAATTTTCAATCAAGGAGTGTCTACACTTGAAATTATAGTAAACTATAAGGAGATCAACCAAAAATACAATTAAAAAAGGTAATGTTTCTTCTTTTCCCTCCAAAATATTTACATGTGTCTCTTTTTAAATTTAAAGGATTTTGATTGGTTTACATATTATGACATGGAAATTACGTGAAATTTCATGGGCACTTTTAGGCTAAAATTTCCTCTAATGCTTGCTACTTCTATCTTCATCGACTATGTTAATTGCTTCTGCCTTCATTAGGTCTACTTGCTTCTTCCTTGAACAAGTCTACTTCTCCCATAACTTATTGCTTTTGGCTTCTTCCTAAGAATGAATTTTCACAACATGCCATGTATCGAATTTTACAAATTTGGTTCTGAAATTACTACCACATGTACCTAGAGATATCTTCTTTGTCTCCCCTAAATTTCACAGTCTAAAACATATAAGAAATAAATTTATAGAAAAAATTACCTATTTGAAGCATGTTTTAGGAGCATTCTAGAACACTAACTCCCTCGTGTCATATCTCCAAAATTATAACTTAACATGTTGGAAACACTGAGAGGGGGGTAAATCAGTATTTTTTTTCAATTGTTAATTATTACCAGTTAGATTCTTCACAATTAAAGGCAGAGAGATATATATAATAATGATATTAAGAATTAAAGAGAACTTCAATCCATTTTTAATAATAGTATACAATAGATGAGAGAAGGGCACCAACCCTTTTAATGAAACAGGCACCAACCTATTTTCCAAGCACCAACTTGGACTTTGATGAGGCTCATACCTCTAGGGCTTCGACCCTATCTTCTCAAGGCACCAACCTTGTGTTTAGGGGCACCTACCCCAAGGACACCAACCCCTCAGTCTTCTTTTTAATAGAAAATGTGTGATGTGCTTGCTTGACTGTCATCAGCAAGATTCTTCACTGGTATTTATTTAGGTATAAGTAACAAACTTCTGTAGATATCGTTCGAGCTGCAATCTAAGGTGAGGTGACTATTCATTGTTCAACTAACAGTCCAAGCCACCATTGGTATAATTTCCCACAGGTCTGAGCAGTGTTGTAGGTCTGATCCTAGCCTCCCACCGAACAGGTTCGAGCACTAATCAATGTTGTCTGAAATCTGAGCTGAGGTGAGGTCTATTTTACCACTGGAACAATCCGAGCTTTTGTTCCTCCACAGATACGCAATCACGGGTGGCTGCCACAGTTCAGTATTTCTGTTTTCTTAAGCTACAGGTCCGAGCCTGAGCTTAAGCCTCTTCCACAACTCTGTCCGCAATAACAGGTTGAGCTGCTTGTGTAAGGTTCCAGGTCTTTACTTCAGGTCCGAGATATTAAAGATAACCCAAACACAGATTTAACCCAAACACTTCCTCCTCGACCTCCTTAGTTCACGAGTTGTGAACTCTTCTTGTTGTTCTGAATTCCTGTGATGATCTTCACCAAAAATTTCTAACTCTGAAATGGATGAACGCAGATTTATATATATAGTAGTTTGTCCCTATGAAGAGACACATCCATTGGAAGAAGAGCCGACATTATATGACTACATAGGTCGGCTTGACTGTAAATATATTTTTTTATCTTAAAAATTCAGTTTCTCACAAACTAATGGGAGTTTCGGGGCAAGTAAGAGCTTGTTGGAAAGAGGGAAAAATCCTCTTTAATATGGTATAGGATTCATTGTGAAAGGATGCCTCCAAGGTGTCTAAATTTATTTTTCTTTGTGATTGTTCATAAAATTTTAGAGCAAAAGGTGATTGGGATAGTAAGAGATCATTAGAGTTTCTTCATCATGGTGTGTCTTCCATGTCATCATATGTCATAGTGCAGCATCTATCAATCTTCCATTAAGAGATCTCATCAAGAGAGCTTATATTCCATCAATGAAAATTATTGACCAACAATCTCCCCCTTTATCATTGATGGAAATATTATATAATTCTCTCCCCCTTTGACATCAATGGCAAATGGGGTGCCCAAGTCCTCCCCCTGTTATGTTGTTCCCCCTAACATACTGTACCCCTGACATGTTGCTTGATTTAATGTGATGTAAGAGCAGTGACCCCCATCTTTTGGCGAAGATACTCAAATGCTTCTCGTGGAAGGGGTTTTGTAAAGATATCCGCAATTTTCTCTTTTGTATTGATGTATTCCAACCTGATATTGTGTTCAGCAACTTGTTCACGGAGAGAGTGGTATTTGATTTGAATATGTTTGGTTCTTGAGTGCATCACCGGATTCTTTGAAAGACTGATGGCACTAGTATTGTCACAAAAAATAGTAATTGGTTGCTTAGTTTCTATGTTGACATCCTTCAAGGCTTCCTTCATCCATAGAATTTGTGTACAACAATCAGCAGCGGCTATATACTCGGCTTCAGTTGTAGAAAGGGATATAGATGATTGCTTTTTGCTGAGCCAAGATACAAGACAATCTCCCATAAAGAATGCATTTCCACTAGTACTTTTTCGATCATCCACACTTCTGGCCCAATCAGCATCAGAATAAGTTGTCACAATAAGAGTTGAACTCTTAGGATACCAAAGACCGAAATGTTAGATGATCCAAAAATAATTTTATCATAGGTTATAGTTTTAGAATAAAATAATTATTAATTTAAAATATTAAATTAATAATTATTATTCTAGAATATTTAATTTAGGAGATATTTAGAATTAGAAATTTGTTAATGTAAATTAAGACTCTAGAAAAGAGTCGTTTCTTAGGATCTAAATTAGGAGTAAAGTTAGTAGTTTTGTTAAAAGCTCATTTATTGTAAATGGACACTTGTTTAATTTCCAAGTGATCCATAGAGCTTATAAATAGGTTATTTTTCCTATTTTCTTTGAGTGTGTAATGAGAGAATGAGTGTGTGAGTTTACGTGTGTAAACTCCTGCAATTTGCCCTGTAATTTTTTGCTTGATCAATACAATTGTGTGTCTGAGGACACTTCTGCTCTTTCATGTGGTATCGGAGCTACGGTGATGCAGTGAGGAGGAGATTCCAGCGTTATCAGGTCGTGGAAAACTCAACTCCGTTAAAGAGATCGGCAAAAGATTGGTATGAAATTTGCAAACTTTTTTTATTGATTTTAGATCTGCAAATTCTAAAATCACTTTGTAAAGAAACCACTGCAAATCTGTGTGATTTTTTTTTTTAAATTGTTTGAGTGAACAAAAAGGAGAGCGCTCTGCTCTTGCCAGGGTTTATTTTTTTCAGATTGAATTAGTTTATAAAATCTGCAATTGAAAGATCGATTTTGTATTTTGGTAATCTGAAATTGAAATCGATTTTGAATAATCATTAAACAGTCAATTCATATCAAATCTACACTTTTCATCGAACTGAAAGTCTGCCAGCATTTAGAACATCAGCGTTTCTGCATTTAGTAAAAAGTCTGCCAGCATTTAGATGCAGCGTTAAATTCAGCATTTGACAGTGCTGAACCAGCGTTAAATCCAGCATTTTGACAGCGTTGAACACGTTTTCTGCAAAAGATTGGCAAATCGATTTTGAAAATAATCAAACCAGCATTTGAAAGGCGTTCTGCATGTGGGTTTGCCAGCGTTTTCTACATATCTGTTTGCCAGCGTTTTTGTGGCTTCAGCAGTTATTAAAAGGTTTTCCAGCGTTTTCTGGGTTTTTGCCAGCATCTTTCTGCATATTGAAATAGCATTTTTTTAAAAAGCAGCGTTTTTAAATTAGTTGAAACAGCCATTTAAAAATAGTTTGCCAGCGTTCCAGCATTCCAGCATGATAAATGTGTTGAACAGCGTTTTCTGAAGATCAACTCTGAATATCGATTTAAAGGCTTCAATCCAGCGTCCTCCAGCGTTTTAAAAGCTTCAATTCCGGCATGTTTCACAACGTTTTAAAGGCATCAATCCAGCGTTTGATTGTTGTGACATCAATTTCTTCATTTTGAAACCAGCGTTCAGCCCATTTCTTTTTTCTGGGTTTGACATTGGTTGAAAACAACATTTGAAAGCAGCAATGAACCAACGTTCAATTTAAACTTTGATTGAATCAGCAAAGTGTTTTGATTAAAAGCATTTTTGAAACAGCATTCCAACATTTGAATAGGAACAGCGCTTTTGCCGGTGTTTTGATATTGATGCAAGTGAATTTTGCCAGCGCCCTCCAGCAATCAGATCCAGCATTCATTCTAGCAATCAGATCCAGCATTCCACATTTGTTGAAGCGTTCATTACATTTAATGTTTCATTGAAGTGATTTGTTCACTTTGTAATTGAAGTGTTTTTTAATTATGATTTGTAATCATAATTGGAGTAATAAGATGGAATTTTGTATTTGGAGGAATAAGTAGATTTTTTTTTGTAGAATATTATAATAGTTTTTTTTTGGAGTGATAAGGGTATTGTAATTTTCTGGAGTAATAAGGAGATTTGTGTTTGTAATAGTGTGACTCAAAGTAGTTTTACTTTGAGGGGGGGTATTTTTTTTACCAGCTTGTGCAGGAGCACTATTGTAAAAATCAAATTTTGAAAGTTGCCTTGTAAACATTCGAGAACTTGACTAGAGCCAAGTGCAAAGCTCAGTCAATTTTCTCCTGTTTTGACGACTATTCGAGGGTCAAGGCCAAGCCCCGATAGTTCGTTTTTTGCGTCGTGTTGCTGTTGTGTTGCGCATCTTGATTTTTTTTTGGAGCTTGATTTGTGGTGTGAAGTCTTAACGCTACAATGTCTAAGTTGATAAATTTCTTTTCTGATTCCGACAAACTTGAAAGCTCAAAATCTTACAAAACATGGCAACGCCTCATCGAAAGCACTCTTGTTTATAATGAACTATGGCATGATATTTGTGATGGAGATGTAAAGCCAAATAAACTTATAGATGCAGCTGCGCTAGCAAAATGGGAAGTTAAAAATGCCAAAGCATTAGCACTCATTAAATCCTCTGTCAATGATGAAATGTATGTCCATATCGAAAATGGAAAAGATGCTTGGTCTGCTTTGAGAACTTTTAAAGAGTTGTTTGATACTCAGCCTCAATCAAAAAGAGTTGATCTACAATTAAAATTGTTGCATCAAAAATTGACTGAAGACGGAGATATTCTTGAATACATCTCTAGACTTAAGAATATAAAGCAGGAAATTGTTAATGCTGGTTTTCAAGCAGTTGATGATAGTTTTATGGTCACAATTTTAATTGCTGGGCTTCCTTCTTCCTACACACATTTTTTAGAAACTTTGCAGCTTACTGGAAAGTTAGAAAAGCTAAAGTTTGATGAGCTCTGCGAAATGTTGACTCAACATGATAAAACTTTTGGGAAGAAAAAGAAAGTGGGTGAAGATGTTTTTCTTACAGAAGCTAGTACAAGCAACTCCCCAGCTGACAATTCCAAAAACAAAGGCAAAGGTAATTTTAATCAAAATCAAGGTCATGGTCGCAGTCAACAAAGAGGAAACAACTCCAACAGAGGCTTCAATTCAGGCAGAAACAATTCTCAAGGCAGAGGCAATAATCAAAACAGAGGATCTCAACAAGGCACAGGACAGAATTCAGGAAGAGGACAATCTCAAAACAGAGGACAAAGCAGAGGTCGAGGACAGTCACAAGGCAGAGGACAGTCTCAAGGAAGAGGCACTGATTTGAGTCAAGTTGTTTGCAGGCGATGTAACAGAGTTGGTCACTATGCTTCAGATTGTCGCACATCTATCAATAAAATTTCTAAGTTTCAACAGCCTTCAACACAGTTTGCAAATGATCAAGATCAAGATGATAATGACTCAGAATATGTCTTCACTTCTTCTCCAACAATCCAAATTTCCTCTTTTGTTAAGAGTGATTATGAAGATGCTTGGATTTTGGATTCAGGAGCAACTCAGCACATGACCTGTAGACGAGATTTCTTTTGGAATTTTCAAGAGTGCCATCTTAACTCCATCTTTCTAGCAGATGATACAAAACATACGCCTTATGGAAAAGGTGCAGTCAAAGTTTTTCTCCCTGACATTGGAGAAAAATTGATTTCCAATGTATGGTATGTTCCCACCTTTAAGAAAAATTCGTTGTCCTTGGTCATGATTCGACAAGCAGGGCATCAAATAATTATGGAAGATGGCTTAGTTAAGATTAATTCAGTTAAACAGAACTTCCAAACAGTGATGACAGGATATGAAGACGGAAAACTGTTAAGGATGAAAGGGACAGTTATTCCAAGGCATTCAGATTTTGCAGGGGCAGTTACTACAGGATTTTCACCTATAAGACTATGGCATGTAAGATATGGACATTTGAATTTTGACAGTCTTTCTCAGTTGCAGAAACAAGGGATGGTTAAAGGACTTCCGACTTTCAACAAAGAAAATGCAAAGTGTGAAGCCTGCATTTATGGCAAACAGAGTCGAGAAAGTTTTTCAACAAGTACATGGCGCGCAAACAGGCTACTGCAACTAATTCACAGTGATGTGTGTGGTCCACTACAAAGTTCATTAGGTGGTTGCAAATATTTCTTGCTATTTATTGATGATTTCAGTAGAATGACCTGGGTTTATTTTTTGAAAAACAAGTCAGAAGCATTTGAGAAATTTAAAATTTTTCGACAACTTGTTGAAAATGAAACCAAAGAAAAGATAGGTACTCTCAGGACAGATAATGGGGGTGAATTCAACTCAAATGAATTCAAAACTTATTGCAGTGAAAATGGCATCAAAAGGCATCTCACAAATGTTTACACTCCACAGCAAAATGGAGTCGTAGAAAGGATGAATCGTACATTGTTAGGCATGGCGAGATCCATGTTAACTTTCAAAGGGTTAAGTCCAACATATTGGGCAGAAGCAATTCATACAGCTGTCTATCTCAGAAACAGATCTCCAACTGCTTCGTTAGAAGGAATCACCCCTTTTGAAGCTTGGTTTGGTTTCAAACCTAAAGTCAAACATCTTCGAGTTTTTGGATCCATCTGTTATGCCTTAGTTCCCAAAGAAAAGAGAACTAAGTTGGATTCAAGAAGTTTAAAATGCACCATGATTGGCTATTCAGATGAAAAGAAAGGGTATCGTCTTTTGACAAATGGAAAATTTATTGTAAGCAGGGATGTTGTTTTTGATGAATCAGAGAGTAAGAGTGTTGAAGAAATCGAAAGTCTTCTTCACAAGTTAGAAACCAAAGGCAGTAAAAGGAAAGGAAATATGCAAAGTCAACCAACTTCACCAAATTGGTATGAACTTGATTTTCCTTCCTCTGAAGATGAGTCATCCAGTCCATCTACTTCACCAAAAACATCTGGGTCTTCTAGCAGTTCATCAGCGTCTCCAACCAGCAGCAGTTCTTCTGACAGTGATTCTCCAGATTCACCTCCTGAACGACCAACATCAGTTTACATTAATCCCCTCTACAATGACGGAGACTTCTCAGAACCTCAAACAAGTGAGTAACAACTTCCAAAATGGGCAGTTCAACTCTTGAAAGATGTAAGGCCTAATGAACAAAACAAAACAGGAACAAGGGGATCAAAACGAAATGAAGGCAATTTTGCTTTGATAGCAAATGAGTTTACTGAACCTTCTTCTTTTCAAGAGGCAGTAAAACATAAAACATGGCAGCAAGCAATGGTTGATGAATATCAGGCAGTTCAAGACAACAACACTTGGCAACTTGTTGATTGTCCTCAGCATGTTAAACCTATTGGATGCAAATGGGTTTATCGAATTAAGTACAAACAAAATGGTGATATTGACAAGTATAAAGCATGTCTTGTTGCTAAAGGATTTGCGCAACAGGAAGGAATCAATTATGAGGAGACCTTTGCTCCCACAGCCAAATGGAACACCATCCGCCTCACACTTGCCTTAGCAGCTCAGAAAGGGTGGAAAGTTCATCAAATGGATGTCAAAAGTGCTTTTCTCAACGGGGACTTACAGGAAGATGTATACATGACACAACCACTAGGGTTTGAAGTTAAAGGGCAAGAACATAAAGTCTGCAAATTAATCAAGGCTTTATATGGATTAAAACAAGCTCCCCGCGCCTAGTATGCCAAAATGGATGAATACCTTCGCAAAGTTGGTTTTCATCGCAGTGAATCCGATGATACTTTGTATGTGCGCCAACAGGGAAAATATCTGGTCATTCTCATTATGTATGTTGATGATTTGATCATTACAGGCAACAATGATGATCACATTGAACAGGTGAAAAAGGAGTTGCATGGAGGATTCAAGATGACAGATTTGGGACTACTTCACTACTATCTTGGAGTTGAAGTAAGCCAACGTCCACATCAAATCTTCATTTCCCAGAGAAAATATGCAGCAGAAATTCTTCAGCGATTTGGAATGCAGGATTGTAAGCCTGTCCTTACCCCTATGGAACAAAACTTAAAACTTTCAAAATTTGAAGGGGGGGAAAAAGTGGACAGCACGACTTACAGACAGTTGATTGGCAGCTTGATTTATTTGACAACCACTCGTCCTGATCTATCTTATGCAGTCAGTGTTCTTTCACGTTTTATGCAAGAACCATTAGATAGCCACTGGAATGCAGCCAAAAGAGTTCTTCGATACATCCAAGGAACAAAAGATTTTGGTCTTCTTTACAAAAAGACTAAAAATTTTGTACTTGGTGGATTTTCAGATGCCGACTTTGCAGGCAGTATTGATGACAGGGCATCCACCTCAGGTTACTTAATGAACATGGGGTCAGCTGCAGTTTCCTGGAGTTGCAAGAAGCAAAGTACAGTGGCCACTTCTTCAGCAGAAGCAGAGTACATTTCAGCATGGGAAGCAGCATGTGAGATTGTTTGGTTACGTCGAGTTTTACAGGACTTGGGGATTCCTCCAGCAGAAGCTACTTCATTATTCATCGACAATCAATCAACAATAAAGCTTGCCAAGAATCCAGTTTTCCATTCAAAGACAAAGCATGTGGACACCAAGTATCATCATATCAGATCTCTCATTGCAAAGGATGTCATCAAGCCAGTGTTTTTCCCTTCAGAAGATCAGACCTCCGACATTTTCACAAAACCTCTTGGCAGAATAAAGTTTACTAAGTTCAGGGATGAACTTGGTATCTGTTGTAATGTATCTTTGGATCATAGGGGGGAATGTTAGATGATCCAAAAAATAATTTTATCATAGGTTATAGTTTTAGAATAAAATAATTATTAATTTAAAATATTAAATTAATAATTATTATTCTAGAATATTTAATATATTTAGGAGATATTTAGAATTAGAAATTTGTTAATGAAATTTAGGACTCTAGAAAAGAGTCATTTCTTAGGCTCTAAATTAGGAGTAGAGTTAGTAATCTTGTTAAAAGCTCATTTATTGTAAATGGACACTTGTTTAATTTCCAAGTGATCCATAGAGCTTATAAATAGGTTAGTTTTCCTATTTTCTTTGAGTGTGTAATGAGAGAATGAGTGTGTGAGTTTACGTGTGTAAACTCCTGCAATTTGCCCTGTAATTTTTTGCTTGATCAATACAATTGTGTGTCTGAGGACACTTCTGCTCTTTCATGCAGAAGTGTCCTCAGTCGTTCCTTTCAGATATCTGAGAATTCTTTTCACAGCTGCTAGATGGGATTGTTTAGGACTTGATTGAAATCTCGCTACCATTCCTACTGCTTGCATAATATCTGGTCTTGTAGTAGTTTAAGTATAGGAGAGCTCCAATTATTGACCTGTAAAGAGTTGCATCTATTTGGGGGGTGTCATCGTCTTTGCTTAATTTACAAACTGTGGTCATTGGTGTGCTCATAGGTGCACAATCTTCCATCCCATATCTTTTAAGCATGTCTTTAAGATATTTTACTTGAGATAAAAACATACCTGCAGAGGTTTGAGATATTTGTATCCCAAGAAAGTAAGACAGCTCGCCAATCATGGAAATCTCGAATTTTTTGGACATATTTAGAGCAAATTCATGGCTCATTTCTTCATCATTGCTAGCAAAGATTAGATCATCGACGTAAACAAGAGTGATCAGAAGTTTTTCCTTGTCCATCTTCATGTAGAGATTGCTACCAACCACTCTCTTTTTGAAACCTTCTTGTTGCAGATAGTGATCCAACTTTGCATACCATGCTCTAGGGGCTTGTTTTAATCCATACAAAGCCTTTTTTAGTTTGCATACAAGGTCTTTTCCTTCAGCAAGATCAAATCCTTCTGGTTGCTCCATGTAAACTTCCTCTTTGAGATCTCCATTCAGGAATGTTGATTTTACATCCATTTGATAAACCTTGAATCCTTTTGAGCAAGTAAATCCTAGAAACATTCTTATGGCTTCCATTCGAGCTAGTGGTGCAAAGGTTTCTTCGAAGTCAATTCCTTCGATTTGTGAGTATCCTTTGCAGACAAGTCTGGCTTTACTTCTGATGATTTGTCCATCTTCATTCATCTTGTTTTTGAATACCCATTTTGTTCCAATTATATTTTTATCTTTTGGGCGAGGTACCAGTTCCCAAGTCTCATTTTTTTCGATTTGAGACTTTTCTTCTTCCATGGCCTTTATCCAATGAGGATCTTTGCTTGCTTGAGAAAAAATTTCAGGTTCTATTAAAGATAATAGAGCCACATCATCTTTTCTAGGGGTGCTTATCATCCTTCTTCGAGTTTGGATTCCTTCATCTATATTTCCGATGACCTGTTCTTCTGGATGATCTCTTTGAACAAACTTGATCTTGGAGGGAGTTTGTGAAGATTCATTTTGAGGTTCTTCATTCTCCTCTTCTTTTTCAGGTTCTTCTTCTTCACTTTGTTCAAAGAAAGGCTCAACTTCATGATCTTCAATTCCTTTTTTTGGAAGGCCTTCATCAATCTTTACATCAATGCTTTCCACTATTCTTCGTAGACGATAGTTGTAACATTTGTAAGCTTTGCTCCTAGTGGAGTATCCAAGAAATATTCCTTCGTCAACTCTTGAATCAAATTTACCTGGTGAGTCATCATTTATTTTTATGAAGCATTTTCTTCCAAAAACCTTGAAATATTTTACTGAAGCAGGTCTTCCTTTCCATAATTCATAAGGAGTCTTTTCATTATTTGGTCTTAGTTGAGTTCGATTTAAGGTGTAAACTGCGGTGCCAACTGCTTCTCTCCAAAATTTTGGTTGCAAATCGGCTGCTAGTAGCATTGTCCTTGCCATTTCTTGAATGGTCTGGTTCCTTCTTTCAACTACTCCATTTTCCTGTGGTTTCCTACCAGTAGAGAGTTCGCTTTCGATTCCATGCTCTTTACAGAATTTATCGAACTCTTTTGAGGTGAATTCTCCTCCTCTCTCTGTTCTAAGACATTTAATCTTAGAATCTTTCTCATTCTCAATTCAAATGCTTCGAATTTATATTTTATGAAATATATCCACATCATTCTAGTATAGTCATCAAAAAATAGAGCAAAGTACCTTTCACCCTGAAGAGTTGGACTTCTAGTTGGCCCACACAAATCTGCATGAATAATTTCCAAAGGTTTTGTTGTTGAGAACTCCTTAATTTTGTGGCTAGTTCTGGTTTGCTTTCCATGTTGGCATGGGCCACATACAACTTGATTTGGTTTGCCCATTTTTTGAATATCCCTTACTGCATTAATTTTGATGATGTTGACTAGGTTATCAAAACTTGTATGCCCCAATCGCTTGTGCCATAACCAACTTTCATCTGTTTGACTTAAGTAACATTTATCTTCTTGGATTCTACTAAGAATGTAAACATTATCTGGTTTCTTACTCCTTTCGCCACAAGCTCTCCTGAGGACGAGTCTCTTATTTCACAATTTTTTGTACTAAAGACAACATTATGTCCTTGGTCACAAATCTGGCTAACACTTAAGATATTGTGTTTGAGCCCTTCTACCAACAAGGTATTTTGAGCTTTTCCTAGTCCATTGACAAGGGTAGCAGTCCCTTTTCCAGTGATTTTAGCAAATCCACTTCCAAAGGATACATTTCCATTTTTCTTTTTCAATGAGATAAACTTCTTTTGGTCACCTGTCATATGTCTCGAGCATCCACTATCCACGAACCAATGATTTTCTTCACTATGAACACATAGAGCTAGGCCACATTTATCAGTTTTAAGATTTACGTTTTTAGCTTTTTCCCTTTTGAGAGGGCAATTTTGTTCATTATGATCATAATCATCACATAATGAGCAAGATGGATCAAAGGAATTGTAAGTTTTGATTTTTTCTTTCTCTTTAGGCCCACGTAGTTGGTTTGGTTGATTATCCAATCTTGGTGCTTCATTCTTATGAGCCTTGCAATGCTTAGCTTGATGCCCAAAGTTTTTACAATTGTAACAATGCCCAAGAAAAATAGTTTGATACCTGTTGTAGTATACATAGCTTGAATCAACATCCTTCCTTGAAGTTGCTCTTTCAAATCTTGGTTTTGAGATGTGACCTTTTTCCTGAGATGATTTTTCTTCTTTTGGATGGCAAGAGAGTACATCAACATAACTTCTGGCATTATTCTTCGTACTTGATGATTCTCCTTTGAAACCAATTCCAGACTTGTCATGTTGAGGTCTTTGAGTATTAAGAATGTTGTCAAGAGCTAGAGAGCTTTGCCAACTCCTTTTGATTTGCTCCAATTCCTTTCTTAGGGACACTATTTCAGCTTTACGTTTTTCACAGATATCATCCTTCTCTTTTAACTTGATGTTCAAGAATTCTTCCCTTCTTTTTTCTTCCTCTCTTTCTATTTTATGAGAAATTATCTTCTTTTGTAGGTTCTCATTTTCTTCAATGGCACTCATTAGCAAACTATCCATGTTTCTTTCATCTTCTATTTCTGAGTCATCATCATTTGTAAATGCCATGAATAGTGTTTCTTTGCTTCCAACATAATAACTTTCCTCATCTTATTCATCATTGCTTTCTTTGTACTGATGCACATTTCTAGTTGATTTCCTCTTTATGACTACGAATTCATCTTCATCAGACTCATCTTGTTTAGAGAAGAAGTTCTTCTTATTAAACCCTTTATTCTTGTACATCATTCTTTTAGAGTCCTTTTCATCATCACTATCATGTTTATGAGGACATTTTGCAGCGTAATGACCTATTCTTCCACAATTGAAACAAATAAGAGGGTACTTACCTTTTAGCTTAGATCCCCTTTTTAGTCTTCGTACAAATTGAGCTAAATTGTTTTCAGTATCTGATTCATCGTTGTTGTAATTCCATCCTTTTCCTTCTTTTGTAGATTTTGAGGCTTTGATAGCTGCTTCTTTGAAATTTGGGATCCCTTTCCTCATCTCATAGGCAATAAGAATTCCATGAAGTTCATCCATCTTGAGAGTATCTAGGTCCTTCATTTCTTCTATGGCACTTACTTTGCATTCGAATCTGTCAAGAAGTGATCTCAGGATTTTCTGAACTACGGTGCTTTCTTCAATATTTTCCCCTAGTCCTTTAAGAGAGTTAACCACTTCAGCTACTCTGAGGAAGTATGATGCAATATCTTCTTCATCATCCATTTTCAGACTCTCGAATTGTCTTCTATAGGTTTGAAGCTTTGCCTTCTTAACTTTGGAGTCCCCATCATATAGCGAAACCAATTTATCCCATACTTCTTTGGCTGAGTCACAGTTCATGACTTTCGTAAATTCAGAATTGGTGATTCCACTAGTGATGGAATTTAAAGCTTTAGCAATAGCAATGTAGGCTTTTTTTCATCAGGATCAGTTGGAAGACCGGTGGGAGCTTTATATCCGTCCAAAACAGAGTGCCATACTTCAGGGCCAAGAGACATTAGATAGTAAGACATCCTCTTTTTCCAGAAACTAAAATGTGTTCCATCAAAGATAGGGAGTTTCCCTATTACTTCCATGTTCTTCATTGTGCTTAAGAATCCTTCTTCCAGCTGTTAGGCTGATAATGAAGAAGTTGGCTCTGATACCAATTGTTGGAAATATTGAGAGGGGGGTGAATCAGTATTTATTTTCAATTGTTAATTATTGCCAGTTAGATTCTTCACAATTAAAGACAGAGAGATATATATAATAATGATATTAAGAATTAAAGAGAACTTCAATCCCTTTTTAATAATAGTATATAATAGATGAGAGAAGGGCACCAACCCTTTTAATGAAACAGGCACAACCTATTTTCCAAGCACCAACTTGGACTTTGATGAGGCTTCTACCTATAGGGCTTCTACCCTATCTTCTCAAGGCACCAACCTTGTGTTTAGGGGCACCTACCCCAAGGACACCAATCCCTCAATCTTATTTTTAATAGAAAATGTGTGATGTGCTTGCTTGATTGTCATCAACAAGATTCTTCACTATTATTTCTTTAGGTATAAGTAACAACCTTCTGTAGATACCGTTCGAGCTGAAATCTGAGGTGAGGTGACTGTTCACTGTTCAACTAATAGTCCAAGCCACCATTGGTATAATTTCCCACAGGTATGAGCAGTGTTGTAGGTCTTATCCTAGCCTCCCACCGAACAGGTCCGAGCACTGATCAATGATGGATGTCTAAAATCTGAGCTGAGGTGGTTGCCACAGTTCGGTATTATTGTTTTCTTAAGCTACAGGTCCGAGCCTGAGCTTAATCCTCTTCCACAACTCTGTCCGCAATAACAGGTTGAGTTGCTTGTGTAAGGTTCCAGGTCTTTACTTCAGGTCTGAGATATTAAAGATAACCCAAACACAGATTTAACCCAAACACTTCCTCCTCGACCTCCTTAGTTCACGAGTTGTGAACTCTTCTTGTTGTTCTGAATTCCTGTGATGATCTTCACCAAAAATTTCTTACTCTGAAATGGATGAACGCAGATTTATATGTATAGTATTTTGTCCCTGTGAAGAGACACATCCATTGGAAGAAGAGCCGAAATTATATGACTACATAGGTTGGCTTGACTGTAAATATATTTTTTTATCTTAAAAATTCAGTTTCTCACAAACTAATGGGAGTTTCGGAGCAAGTAAGAGCTTGTTGGAAAGAGGGAAAAATCCTCTTTAATATGGTCTAGGATTCATTATGAAAGGATGCCTCCAAGGTGTCTAAATTTATTTTTCTTTGTGACTGTTCATAAAATTTTAGTGCAGAAGGTGATTGGGACAGTAAGAGATCATTAGAGCTTCTTCATCATGGTGTGTCTTCCATGTCATCATATGTCATAGTGCAGCATCTATCAATCTTCCATTAAGAGAGCTCATCAAGAGAGCTTATATTCCATCAATGACAATTATTGACCAACATAACAAGGTCTGGAATTTTTGTCATAGGTACTTTGAGATTTCTTTTGTGTCTCATCTAAATTTTAAATTACGAAACATAACAAAAATATCTATATATAGAAAAAATTACAAACTATCCCATTTGAAGAATATCTCAAGAACATTCAAGAAGCCTAACTTCCTTAGAGAATATATCTGAAATTATAGCAAACCAAGGTTTGTGATTTGAGCTATAAGTACATGACAATGTTCTATATGTATCCTCCAAGTTTCACTATCTGAAACATCCTAGAATAAAATTTATAGCCAAAATCCAAAGCTAACATGTTTGAAGAAGGTTTTAGGGGCATTGAGGAATCCTAACTTCCTTAGACCATATCTCCAAAATTATAGCAAATAAAGGTCTAAAATTTGAAAGGTAAATTAAGACCACATATCTATATCACAGAAGAAAATTTATAGGGAAAATTCCCATATGACTCATTCTCCCCATAAATATTTTCTTTACTTCCACCTTTAGACTCCAAGAATCACCCCAAAAGTTATTCCTTGGCTCCTATTGCAACCTTGGATATCTTCTCGCTTGGGTTGTATTCAAATGAACTAATATTCCCTTTATTTATAGTGTATGTACGTTCACTTATCAGGCTATCTTGTAAAAATGGTTGGCTAGGCCTGCTTGTACTACGGTTGGTCATCCTAACGAAATATTTCAAATCTCCTCATTCATATGGAATTAGAGGGAGTGCCATATAACGTTAGAAATTTCTTAGAATAATTTTTCCAACCATATATTATATGCTCTTATTTGAATTAGGAAATTGGAGTAAAAATGAAATCAAAGATAGGGTATCCTAATGGGGTATCAAAACTAGGCTCCCCTTATCTTTGACATCAACGAAAACAACATTTCCAAAAAAATTAAAGTTTGAAGGATGCATTATGAAAATTCCCATCAAGCGTTTAAGGCAAGTGAAAAATATTAACAATACAAACATGTATACAATGGAAAAAAAAGGAAGTGTCCTCTAATATGGGTAATTCAAAGTACTAGGTTGCATTGAGGATATACAACATTTTTTGCGAGGGGGATATGACGGGTCTTGGAATTGACATCTTTTTACATCCTATTTTTCTTATTAATAATTCATTTTCACTTTCTTATGACCCTCCGTTATTACATTCTTATGTGCATATGTGGGATATAGACATAAAGTGTTTTCCATTGCATTTCCTTAGTATTTTACATGAATTTATGATTAAACATTGGAAAAAGTTATTGTATTTATCTTTGAGTTAATGTGAAAGGAATAATTTCTATAAAGGTTGTTGTGTAGGTTGTAATGTCACGACAAGGTCTATCTTGGTCATTGTTACTATAATTCCATTGTTGGAACTCTGATACTACAACTCAGCAATGAAATTCACTTGTTGCAACTATGGAGCATTGTTGTCATAACTCTAGAACCCTGATGTTGCAACTCATCAATCAAATGCAGTTGCTACAATATGGAGCATTATTACTGCAATTCTAGCACCCTTATGTTGCAACTCACAATGAAATGCAATTGTTGTAATTCTGGAGTATTGTTGTCGCAACTCTACAGCATTTTTGTCGCAACTCTAGAACCTTATTATTGCAACTCAGCACATTATTTCAATTCAAGAAGTATATTGCAACTTCATTTGTGCAACTCCCTGTTGCAACTCCAGTGTCACAGCTTGCTGTTGTAACTTTGGTGCAACAACTCGTTGCAACTCTTGTTCTACAACTCTTGAAACCATGAGTTGATTAGAAACTTTAAGTTGATGTTGTTACACAATTGTTGTTTCATTATTTCAATTTGGATCAATGTTAGACATGATTAATTGAGTTTTTATTAATTATTTTGGAATTAGGTATTATAGGAGTTTTACTTAATCAAAATACACAATATCTAAGCTAGGTCTTATAGGAGGAGATGTAGAAAAAGTTGCAACTTGTTCCATTGTTGAGAATTATTCCAAGTCATGGTTGAGCTAAAGGAGGGAAACTCTCCAAACTACTTGCACATATAATACAAAAAAAAACTTTCTTTAACCAATGATAAGAACCCTGGATCTCTTTCACATGAGTGAGATGAAATCCTTCTAATATTTGGGGAGATAAAATAAAATGCATTCAATAAACAACATCAAATCAACATAAGGAAATGGTGGGTGGGTATGAGATTCAATTAACAAAAAGAAAATAGTGCATGAAACTATATCCATGCATTTGAATTATGTGATGGCTTTAAGTTCTTTCTCCTTGCAACTCATTACCCTCTTAGGATCTCTCGTTTTCAATGGTATTAAATGTATTCACTAATCCTATTATCTCCAATCTTATATTACAAAATTTGAACAATGGGGACATAATCCCAATTGGGTAACCTTTTACATGCAAATGAGAGAATCACACTAGCATAGGTTCAATAAGTTCATGACTAATATATTGATCTTGAGGTCACGTTGTCATATTTTTTATACATACATGACCAAAATATTGTGAATCCCATGTGAAGGAAGCTTTTATAAAAAAGTGCGCCCTTCTAGGTTTTAATAGGTCCACTTACTAGAAAAATCTTGAGATATTCATGCTTTAGGAGCACCCATATTGATTAAGATTAACTAATTTGACTCGGGAGAGTTAAAAAATCAAGTTTTGTTTGCCTGAGAGTGTTATTGTATACTTTTATGATGATGAATCATAAATTCATGTGCCAAGGCATGAATCGTATCATTTAAAATTATGCACATTGGACACTCATCAATTTTGTGGGATGCCCATACTAGGTAACAATGTTCTCAAAGGTGAATCATGCTACAATATCTAAAATATAATACTTTACTATTGCGACCTTGCACCATCTGGCCAAGTATTTAGTTGCAATTATAATATATTGTGCGCCTATCCACTACACAAGGGAATTGACCGGTACAATGAAGACAATTGCCCACTTTTCCAATGGTTCCATTATGGTGTCAAGCAAGAGTGGTGACTCTGTTGGGTGTAGAGCTTGATTATCTTGTTTACTTTGTATCACAGCATTGGACCCCTGTACCTTAAAAAGAGGCGGCAACGCCGCCTGTAATTAATCGTTGTCGTGGGGCCCCCAAAGCTAAAAACAAATGTAAAATTGCCTTGTAAAAGTATAGTAATTTCTAGTCAATCTGGGTCGTTCATTAGGCAAATGATCTGACGGTAGAAGTTATGTTTAGATTAGGGTTTTTTGCCCTAGAAGGCAATCCCTCGCTTTTATGAGGGCATTGTATTGCGGTTGTGCATTGTATGTGTATTCTCAGAGCGAGAAACAGAGAGGGAGACTGTGAGAAAGAACAGAGGATATTACAGCGGATCTGCTGTAGGTTTTGTCTTTTCATTTTGCTGGATAATAGAAAGGAAGGACTGGCTGTTCGGGGTGGACGTAGCCCAAACTGGGTGAACCACGTATATCTGTGTCTCTCTGGTTTTATGTGTTTATTGTGTGCTTGTATTTTCCGCATATTTTATGTGTTGCATTGCTCCTTAATATGTAATTTTCTAACAGACTCATCCTAGCTAGATAGTTTATAGGTATGCTCACAAATCTCATCTCACTTGAAAGAATCCTTAGCTCAATGGAAAGCTAAGGCCCATTGTAACCTAATGCAGAATACTTTATGTCCTCCCAAGGCACTTATACCAATTGCAAGAACCCTCTAATTGAGATCTTATGTAAAATATGACACATACTTATATATTATAATCACATTTAAATATTCATATTAAGATTCTTTAAATATCCATTAATGATTATGGTAACAAGCTAAAGAATGAATTCAATGTGACATAAAGGACTCATATGAGTCAAAACGAGACAAATCTTTCATTAATTCCTCTCGAAAATGAGATCTTTACATGATAGATAATAAATAGGTCCAATCGTCATTATGATACTTAAGAGCTCTACAAAAGTGGGACATCTCTACAATGACACAATAATCTCTTACAAAATGATATGAATCTCCTATCTCTCTCTTCTTACATGCTTTATTAGTGTGCTTCTCATGGGGACCACAATAACCCACCACTAGCTTGGTTACAAGAATGATACCGACATAATTACGATTCGTTACAAGTCCTCGGGCTTCCTTGTATGTTTGTGTATATACCCAAATCAAATTAATAATGTCATTTGCACTATGTGTTTGTGTGTTGTCTTTCTTTCACTTTGCATAACTTCCCTTTCCTTGGAGCATCTCTTCTAACTTGTGAAAACTTTCAAAATTTCAACCTTCCCTTAGTGCCAACAATTCATGTCCTTAATTAAGAACAAGATGTTGTAAATATGTGATGGCCCATTTTGGATGCCCACTTTAAAGTGTTATGAGATGAAAACAAGCATAATAGCTTAAGAATCCATCCTTCACTGGAATGAGGCTTTCCCCACTATCATGGAATTTCTGATATATGATCATCCCTAGTTGAAAGTAGTTTGTTAGAGGTGCATTGCAACATTTCCTACTAGATGTGACCTTCTTGCAAGAGGTCAAGTTTGTTGAATCTAAGATTTGAGACAAGATCAATTATCATTGGAATGACCCATTTTGAGATTTTGAGTGTTGTTAGGGGATTGGAGGGTTGGTTCCCCTTTTACCATATTTGTTGAATTTCTATATCACTTGTGGTTTGGATTGAGAGAATATGTGTGTTTGGGTCACTATTTTGATTAATGATCAAGTGATACAATTTTGTGTTGTGCATGCCCCCAGTCTCAATTTCAAGTGGGATTACCTTTAGGATTGGATGGCTTGCTTTATTTCAAGCATAGAATGGATTGTTAGAGGGAATTTTATCATGGTGGAGTGGGATGGGTTACCATTGTGGAGGCAAGGGTTCCATGATTATTGGCTCAAAGAAGAACACTTGGTGGATATGTGAAGAATCCCTTCAACTTTTTGACCTCGGTTTGAAACAAAATGGACTTGAATATGGTGGTTGGTTTACTTAGAGCAATTATATATAGGGTATAAACAAGTTTTAGGTTTGAATGGATCACTTTTATGGTCCCTGGGAGAAGATAGATTTTTTAGGTAAGCTTAATTCTATGAATACATTGATGGATGTAATTGGTCTAAATCATCACTTGATTCAAACTATGATTTCCTCGGGCTCATCACCTTCTTTCGTTTTCAAATTGAATGTGTCCCATTCGGGGTAGGTATATTCTGGTGCCCTTGTTCACATGATTCACAACCTATTTCCTTAAAAATTGAGTATTGAGGTATGGATCCTTTGTTTGGATGTTGTTGCGTGTTGTATTGTTAATTTCATGAGAGGTTAGAGCAATACAATGGCTTAAAAGAGGAGAATAAAGTTGTGGTTGACTCATTAACGATTGGAGGAGATTCACATTTTTCTTGAAGAGTACATTCACAATGTGACTCTTTGAGAGGAATTTAGGAAGTTAGAGATGGTGATGTGTCATTACAAGAATTATATTGCCAAGGATGTTTAAATTTTCTCATACCTTCAATGGATCCATGAGGGAGATGCAAAATATGTATTCTATCTTATCTTCCTTAAAGAAAAGATTCCATAGATTATTTTGCTTTTATTTATGTGTTAATAACTCTCGTAAATAAGTTATGAAGTTCATTGTATATACTTTTTTATCTTTTACGTGTTCAATTATAATTATTTATTATAAATAAAAAATATATATTTAAAAAATAAATTAAAAAAAATGATCTTAAATATTTTAAATAATAAATAATTACATATAATTTATTTTATTCTATCTTAAATAAATTTTAAATTTAAACCAACCTAGATCCAACTTAACTCTGAATTTATCAAGCATTGTGAGGGATCAAATTTGTCAAGGTGCAAACCTCTTTTTTTTGTGCAAAACTTAAGGAAAAGTTTGCACCTTGAGAGATTTGATCCATTTCAACACTTGATAGATCCAAAGTTAAGATGGATCTAGGTCGGTATAATATACATACATGTGTGTGGGGTGGAGTTGAAATATATATATATATATCTTGTTCTAATATCATCGGTCTGGCAAACTAGATATCTTCTGTCAATCATACTGAGGTACGTAGGTTAGTTTATGATTTGGTTTAGCTAACATAGTATGACTTGCAAGAATATATCAATATGACTATAAATATGGTAGACTGCAGAGATTCTCCCTATAAATTAGATGAGCAACGTGGTGTTAGGAACTCTTCTGACTTAGCAGACACATTGAGGAGTTTGAAAGAAGAAATAAGGAGTTGCAAAGCAGATAATGACAGAATCATGCAGGCACAGGAGAAACAAGAAGAAGTCAATGCAGTAATTCTTCAAATTTTTTCAGAATCGCAGAGACAAGGGGCACTCTCGATCAGCTATGGATGGGAGGATTGGACTTGTTATCACTCTCCCTAACTTCCTAATGTTGACAGTAGGATTAGAGAAAGGTAACAATAGACCAACTTTTGGCCTGGTAGCTAGCCCTACCCGGACCAGAGAGGGCTCTCTCTATATCACTTTGCAGTCAAATGGATGACTGGATATAATGTTTTAGGCTAGTTATGATGCTCAATAGGTTAAGGTTTTTTTTGTTTGGAGTTTTGCTGGATAGGAGTGACAGTTAGGAGACTAGGTCTAGGGTATTGATCTAATTTCAAAGGTTTAGTTGCAGAGGTAAGGGTGAGGCCAGGTATGTAAGCTAAGAAGCATGATTACTTTGCCATTGTGTTTAGAGTGAAATGAGAAGGAATTGGAATGAGCATTAAACTGAATTCATTCATCAAAAGAGCAAGACAATTTCATGAAAATATTATGAAAAACAAAGCATGGAAAGCATTTTTTTTGTCAATAAACTGATAAGAATTATCATAAAGAAGCATATATGTGGAAGATGAGTAACATAACATTCAACATCATGAGTTTACAGAGAAAAGAAAATGCTCAAAGGCATTCCATTGGAGTCTCAACACTATGTCTGCAACATTGTCCTTGATTTCATTAGCAAAATCTTGTACAATAGCTCCACTGCAAATAACAACTATCCCACCTCTACAATGACAAAAGAGAGTTTACTTATAGAAAATTTAGATCATGACACCTCACCAGGTCGAAATCCCATCCCAAATGGGTCATAAATGCAAGAGATGAATCATTTCCTACTTTCTAGGGAGGTTAGAAACCATTCCCTGAAATTTAGCTACAAACTAGGAGTGTTTGTCCCTTACATTAATTACACATTCCATCATACAAGGAAGCAAAAACCAACCTAATAACTCTAATGACAACTCATAGCCTCGAAATTGTGACCATTTTTTAGCTTGACAGCTATATTGAAGGAATCCAATGTTGATCTGTGACAATTTTGACTGAAGAATTTAAAACAAACTACAGAACTGTAACATAACTTTGGAGGCACTTTTAGAAGTCCAAATTCAATTTTGAAAACACAGTCAACTAGTCCTGTGTGTCTAGTTTCCAGAACACCTTCAATTTTCCAAAATGGACCACAGGAAGGCCTTTAAAAATCCATTCTCCTAGGGTCACTCAAAAGCATAACAGAGGGTCCAAAAAGGAGGCAGAAACATGAAAAATAGATGGTTTTTTAGCTTTTTCTCCAAAATTGAAATTTTTGATGCCAGGAGGGTTACTTATCTATGATGTAATAATCAAAATACATCCATACATGTAAATAAATCACCATTTGGCAGCCTCCGAATCAAAAATTCATAAGTGTATGTTACCCTTCTGCAATGAGAAATTTCCAGAATTCTGCCAAAAATCATGAAAAATACCTAATTTGCTCCAAAGCCTTCAAAATTGGTTCTTTGACATCTAAATGAGATAGGCTATATATATATTGAAGCTTCAACCAATAAATCCAATTTGTTCTTCTCCTTGAGCTTCATTTGTGCCTCTTTAAGCCTTTTTTTGATTTGTTTCAGCTTTACTTGAGAAATGATATCCCCGGTTCGATAATGACTTGTCATGTGCCTTTGTTTCAGCCTTTTTCAATAACTTTTCCAGGTGTTCATTAACTCTTGATAGCCAAATTTCTCTATCCTCATTAATCTCCATGGCAATGAGCTCATCAAATGTTAATACTTCAGGTTGATGAATTTGTTGTTTCTCTTGCTCCAATGCCTTTTATAGGCCTCTTGTTCTTGGTCTTTTTGCATGTACTTCAGCCTTTATCTCCTACACTTGGTTAACAATAAAAAAATTCTTGCCTTTACCACTGTTTGCTTCCATGTCTAATTTATATGTACTTTGGAGGATCTAATTTACTTGCAATTGAAGATTTTCTCGTTCAAGGAAAGTAATCCGGGATTGGGCAATGGAAAAGGCTTCTTTCAATTCTACAATCTCTTTATCCTTCTCTTTGATGATGTCTTCAACTAATTTGACCTCCTCATGTTCTGATACCTCAGGCTCCATTGGCATTGACTCATCATGCTGATGCAAAAGAGGTTTCTCCTGAATCTGACATTGATCATCATGGGTGTCAAATGTAAGAAATCTCCTCGTAGACATAGGCACAAAAACTTGCCTCCTGCCTCTCTAATATGTGTGAGAAAATCCCACAACCTTAGGGACATCTGAAAGCTTAATAGGCATACTAGAAGAGCCAATCTCCATTGGATGTGATGATGATATAATAGGTAAGACAAAAAGCGTTGCTGATAACCTCTCCAAGTAGTCTTCCCATGTCATGTTTATGGAGGACAAGTGATGTAGCACAATGAGCTTGATAAGGCCATGATGAAAGAGACTAGTATGATGATCTTCTCTTCTGCTCTGAATCTTCTCAGCCATCTTAACCAAGCTCCTGTATAAATAATGAGGTAAATCAAGTGTTTTGACTCTGGTAAAGTGCATCAAAAGCCTGACGTGATACCTATATAGCCTAGAGAATCTCCCTTCGCATGTAAATTACTTCATTATGAACATCATCAGTGGAGCATACTTATTTCTGAGGTTTTTAAAATGAAAAAGGAATTTTGGATCATCTCTAACATGAGGCTTTAGAAACTGCTTGTAGTTTTCAATGTCAAGATCCATACCCTTGAACCATTGTTCTCCCTGAGAAGGAATCCTTGTAGCTAAAGCAATTAGGTCAGGTGATAAATTGATCTCCATACCTGCAAGAGTGACCTTTCCCATGTTCTAGTTGGTTGCAAAAGACCGGATAACTGAAGATGATACCCTCCTTCCATTAGCCTTTCACAAAATGTAAGGGACTGAGTTCTTTGAAAACATATTTTGGCCAATGGTGAAGCATTGATCTCATGCATGGTGAATGACTCAAGTTTGAGATGGCACCCTCCTCTAAATATCTTCTTGTCACTTTCCAAGGTGTTGGTCACTGGAATGATGAAAACTTTGGGATGTCAATGAAATGAGTGGATGAGAATGGAAATTTGTAAAACATAGTGTATGAAGGTGCGAGTTTGGTGGATGAAATGGAGGGTCTTGAAGCTAGAAAAAATTCTAGAAAAATTTGAGTAAGTAGTGTTATGTATCAACTTCAAGTTGAAGGTGGAATGAAGGCAAATGGATGAGGGGAAGGCATTCAAATGTCTAAAACACAGGAAATTCCTAAATTTGACTGTGAGAATAGCATATGCAACAGTAAGACAAGTTTGTGAGGTGACAAAGGAATGATGGAGATGAGTAAAACTTCTGATAACATTTCAGTGAATAGGGTTGTGTATTGACTTCATAATGGAAGTGGAATGAGGAGAAATGGAGGAGTGGAAGTACCTCAAAACCCTAAAACACAGTCATTTCCCAAATGAGGCCGTGGGAAAAAACTAGTGAAAAAATGTTTTGATCCTTGAGGGTTATGGAGCTAGAGAAAAAATTTGATAAAATTTGTGAAGATAAGTTGACTCCTTAGCTCCACAATGCAAGTGAATGGGTGAAAATGGGTGAGTGAAAGTGCCTCAAAACCCTAAAACACAGTCATGTCTATTTTCAGCATTTTCACTACTTTTACTGTGTAAAATAGCTTAGAAATAGGATTTTGTTGTTTTTGACAAGTTATGAATGATAGTGTGGATGATGGGCTTATGTAGATGGAGTATGGGGAATGTAGGTTTGTAGTTTATGTGATGAGTTATGGTTTAGGTTGAATAATATAGGTTAGGGTTTGTCAAATAAATAAATAAACATATATGTGGACAGTGAACACCATGGTGACAACATAAAATGACATGAAATGATGGAAATCTTTCAAAATAAATCGAAACACGAGCATAGGACGGTATCTTACCTTGTATAAAGGTCACACCAAAACTGGGAACACGAGCTTCGAAAGGTTTGAGGGTTGCCAAGTTTCAAAACAGCGAAATATGTCACCTACAGGAGCGTAACAAGGTATTTCTCCACTACCCAGAAGCGTGACAAGGTTACTTACACTCTGCCAGGAGCGTAACAAAGGTGTTTTCACTGCCCAGAAACGTAACAAGGTATTCTTACACTCTGCCAGGAGCGTAACAAAGGTGTTTTCACTGCCCAGAAACGTAACAAGATATTCTTACACTTTGCCAGGAGCGTAACAAAGGTGTTTTCACTGCCCAAAAGCGTAATAATATACTTCTCCACTGAACTTCGATGCCAGAAACGTAACAAAGCTAATCTCCCTCACCATTAGAAACGTAACAACAATTTTTTGCTCACCACAGCAAATATAGAATCGTGGTTTTTCTCTTTGAGAGTTTGTGAGAGGATTTTTTAAGAGTGAAAAGAGATAATCAAAGTCGATCTCACATGTATAAAAAGACAACACTAAAAGAAGGGTGAGGTTTATTTTCCCTTTAATATATATATATATATATATTTTAAACTGAAACGGATATGATTTTTATTGATTTGGAGGTAGATGGCTGGGCAAGAGCCTAAACAGCCATGAATACAGTTCTCTTTTTCCTCAAACTTGAGCTTGTATGAATTACATTTCTGTCAAGAAAAGCAAAAATGGTATGATATTTCATCATTGATTTTGAGCTGTCCCTTCTGGAGAGTGCATCCTTTATTTGCCATGAGGTCGGCTTCACTGTTCGAATTTCTTAGGATGTGGTAGAATTTGAAGGTGTTGAATTCAAGGAGGGTTCTCTTCAAGCGGCTGAGGGTTTTGTTGATACTTGCATTGTTGAACTCTTCCTCAGTATTGAGATTTTTTATTAGGATTTCTGAATCTCCAAATGCTTGGAAATATTTGGTGCCTCTTTCCCGCGCAATTTGGCAAGCTTTGAGAAGAGCGAGAATCTCTGCTTGATTGTTGGTTTTCTGCCCAATGCCCCAGCAGAAGCAATCTCTTCTTGTGCCATTCTGAGAGTATATTATACCCCCAGCTCCAGCTGCCCCAGGGTTCCCTTTGGAAGCACCGTCAAAGAAGATCGTGGTTAGGTGTTGGTGCCTCCACCAATCTTGAAAGGCACTGTCAGAGTCACGTTTTTTCCAGTCAGGTTGAGCAGAGGGGGGAACCGGCAGGAGGTTTCGAGGGAGAGGGGTAAGAGAATCCAGCCATCTCTTTTCTTCTGGAAGGAGGGAGGGGTCTTCTTTGAAGTAAGTTTGCTGGGCAGCTTCAAGGAGTAAAGATTTTGCTTTAGTTGCAACTTTCAAGGGAGAACAAGAGATTTCTTTGAATATCTGATCATTCCAGGTCAGCCAGATTTGCCAACATACATATTTGGGTATGGCGGTCCATATTTTGTTCCAAAGGGATTTGGTGAGAATTTTGTGAGGATATCGGTTGCTCCAAGGCAAAGAGCTCTGCAACAGAGTCATATTCCGAAGGGGCAATCTGGAGGTCCCGGAGAATGTAACCCTAGACATCTTTGGCAAAACAGCAGTCGATAAAGAGGTGCTTGGTTGTTTCACTGCTGCTTCTGCAGAGGGCACATCTGTGCGGGCCTGCATAACCTCTCTTGGTCAAATTTTCTCCAGTTAGAGCTTTGTTATGCATCAAAGTCCAGAAAAAGAAATTTATTTTGGGGAGGCCACCAGGATCCCAGACTTGTTTCCAAAAGCTGGGTGGATGGTTGCTGGTTTTTGAAGAGTGGAGGGCGTTGCACCAGGCAGCAATAGTGTAACAGCCCGAATGGCCCCAACCCCATGCATCTTTCATAGATTTGTGGACAGGGGCAGCCTCTTCTAGCATTTCGATCAGGCGCGTTTGTTGCTGCTGGAGTCGGGCAGGAATGCCATGGAAGTCCCAACAGCGCCAATTTCCATTGTTGTGCCATCAAGAGAGATCGTGGACGTTGTTTATGCCTGTACGTTGAAGCCAATCCTTAATGTCTGCGATTTCCTCAGATTCCGATAAGGGAGCACGATCCATGATTCGGTCATTCCATAGAGAGGTTTTCTTGCCATTGCCAGGTACTCGATACGCCTTCTCTCTAAAGAATTGGAGACTTTTCCTACATAAGTTCCAGGTTTGGGAGCATTTGACAGAGGAGCAGGCTTGCAGGTTTCGAAATGTTGTCCCATCTGCATACTTATGCATGAGAGCTTGGCTGACCGGGTGCTTTGGTTCACTGTGAAGTTTCCACAGAATTTTTCCACCGAGCACCATGTTGACCAACGCAGGATCGCGAATCTGAAGGCCTCCCTCAGTGATATCTCTTTTAACAATGTCCCAGCTGATCAGATGTATTTTGTCCTAGTTTCCTTTCCCCCCTTGCCAAAGGAAATCCCGCGTGAGTTTGGAAATCTGTTCCATCACAAATTTTGGGGCGAGGAGGAAGGCAGCCTGATAGATAGGCAGCGCGGACAGTAGAGTTTTGATAAGGATGACCTTTCCTCCTTTTGTTAGCAAATAACCTCCCCACGATAAAAAATTTTATTTAATTTTGCTGATTATATCGCTCCACGGGTCCCTTTTTTTTATACCATTTATGATGGGCAAACCCAGGTATTTGATCTTGTCCCATTTTGCATAAGCTTTGAAACCTAGAGTCTGTGAAATGCTCAAGAGCTCGTGTTGTTCCATATTCCAGCCATAAATTTCGCTTTTTCTTTCATTAACTAAAGCTCCAGAAGCTCTGCAATAGTGTTTGAGGACAGAGTCGAAGGCCTCTGCAATTCTGAGGGAGGCACCTCCGAGAAGGATTGAGTCATCCGCAAACAAGGCATGGTTTATGGGTTCAATGCCTTGGGAGATTTTAAGACCAGGAAGTGATCCAGCATCTCTCTCAGCAGTGAGATTTCTGCTCAGAGATTCAGCGAGTAGGATGTACAGAAAGGGAGAGAGGGGACAGCCCTGCCTAATTCCTCTCTGGGCACAGAAGAAATCAGTGGGTCTCCCATTGACCAGAGGGGCAATCCAAGGATTTTCAAGACAGACTTTTATAAGATTCACAAACTGATTCGAGAACCCAAAGGAGCGTAAGACTTTGATGAGGAAGCTGTGGTTAACCCTATCAAAAGCATTCGCCATGTCAAGCTTTATCAGCATTCCTTTTTCTTTACGCTGGTTGCTAGATTGAATTGTTTCCTGCACCTGGATGACATTATCCAAAATTTGTCTTCCTTCAACAAATCCTCCTTGGGAGGAGGAGATGAGCCTTTTAAGAAGAGGTTTGATTCTGTTTGCCAGCAACTTGGCCAAGATTTTGTAGGAGGCATTAAATAGAGATATGGGTCTGAATCTAGCGAAGGTTTCTAGATTTGCTTCTTTAGGAATTAGCGCGAGGTAGGTGGAATTAGTTCCTCCCCTATCTTGGCTTTCTTTTGGAATGCTCTTATCGTTTTCTGAAGGTCGTATTTAAGGATATCCCAACAGCTCTTGAAGAAATGGATGGTGAACCCGTCAGGTCCAGGAGCCTTATCAAATTCCATAAACCAGATAACCTTAATTATTTCTTCCTTTGTGAAGGGTCTGTTAAGATCTTGATTGTCCTCTGTGTTGATAAGGGGAGGAATGTTTGAGAGGAGCTCCGTTGTATCCTCCTCGCTGCCTTGGATCCCTTCAGTGAAAATCTTTTTGAAGTGGCTTTCTGCTGCCTCTTTTATTTGTGCAAACCCTTTGCAGATCTTCCCTTCTTCTGTTGTGATTTCCGAAATATGGTTGCGGGAGATTCTAGCTCTATATTGACGGTGAAAGAAGGTAGTATTTCGATCCCTAGCCTTCAACCATAGACTACGCGATTTAATTCTCCAGTATTCTTCTTCCATTCTAAAGGAGCGGTAGGAAGAGCGTTGGGCTTCAACCTCTTTGCCTATCATCTCTGAGGTGATGTCCTTACTTTCCATTTCAACTTGCATGTCCTCCAAAGTCTGCACTGTTTCTTTCCTGTGGCTGGATGGGTTAGGAACAGGAGTTTTTATCCATTTTTTCAAGGCTTGTTTTGCAGCCTTGAGCTTTTGCTCCCAAACATAACTTGGAGAGCCTGAGATTGGATTGGCCCATGCTCCTTTCACAGTTTCCATAAAACCGTCCCTGTCAATCCAGAGGGGGCTCAAGTGGAAAGGAAGAGGACCCAAGTCTTCCTCGTCCTCCAGGAGCAGTTGAATGGGCTTATGATCTGAAGTTAATTTAGGGAGAATTCTTGTTTTGATTATTTTGTTGTTCATCATCAGCGAGCTTTGAACTAGAAATCTATCCAAACGGGCAAAGATGTGTTCCTCCCCTATCCTGTTATTTGTCCATGTGTAGAGGCCTCTTGCTGGGCTGAAGTCAAGGAGATCCCATTGCTGGATGAGGTCTTCCACAAAAGGCAGCAAATGGTCTCTATTGTTGTTTCCTCCTCTCTTTTCCTTGGGTTTCAAAACTATGTTTAGGTCGCCCGCAAGAATTATGTTATTGAGATTGTGCTGCTCTAAGAATGCTAGGAGGGAGCTCCAACATTCTCTTTTTTCAAAGTAAAGGACTGGAACATAAAGATTGAATACAGAGATAGACAACTTACTTGAACAATGATTTAGTTCTGTGTAGATCTAGTGTTGGGTTTCGCAGGAATTGTTCAGTTGGAAGGTATCATCTGCCCACATAGTTGCCAGCCCCCCTGAAGAGCCCCTTGAACTTACTGTTTTGCCTGCGTTTTTCTTCCATTTTGCTTTGCTGATGTCGAGAAGGGCATGCCCTTCGATTTTTGTCTCTTGGAGCATGAGGATGTCTGGTGTTTCAATTTTTAATAGGTCCTTGACTGCTTCTATTTTCATGTGGGACCCCAGACCTCTGCAATTCCAAGAGACTAATCGCATTATTTACCCTGAGGGGGATGCGATCCTCCCTTTGGAGGGCGGGTCCTTGTGTTTCTACCGATAGACATCTCTATCGTGGTTTGGTTGCCTTGAGTTTTGAGTCTTTCAGCCTCCTCTTCCCTTGCTTCTTTGTGAGATTTTCTTCCAGCTCTTTTTGACGGACGCTCATAGGTCTCTTCATCCGAGGAGCCTGAGCTATCTACCAGTTTTTTCTTTGTGACTTCCGCATATGATGGGTTGGAGGGGCTTCCTTTAGAAGCCTCTGGTTGGCCTGGTTCTTCGTCCTCTTTGTTGGAGTTGGATGTTCCTTCGTGATCTGCATTTTCTGGAGTGGTCTCTAAGGGTTGATTCTACTTGCTTTATGTTTCCTTTGGAGCTGGGCCCCTTTCTTCGGTGGGCTTGGAGTTGTTATGGGTCGCATTCTGGTTACCTTTACCCCTGCCTCTCTTTTGCTGCAGCGCTTTCTAGACTAGGGTCCATTGCTCACCATTATGCATCTCTGATTGTTCCTCAGCCTTTTTCTTGCAGTATTTTGCAAAATGGCCATGTTCGTGACAATGTCTACATTTATAAGGGAGCTTTTCGTAATCCAATTCTTGAACATGCGTCCATCCGGCAGCCGTTAACTTGATTGCTTCTGGCAACCCCTCCTCCAAATCGACTTCAACACATATGCGGGCACACGAAAACTGATCCTTTTTAACAGCTTGGTCTATGTATTTTCCTAGAGCATTGTTGATTAGCTGCAGGGATTTTTTATTCCAGCAGTGAAGGGGGAGATGGGGTAAACGAACCCAGACGGGGACTGCTGAAGGAACATCCTGGGCAGGGTCAAAGTCGGGCGACCATTTGTTCAGATATAATCCTTGAGGGCCCATAAAATATGGTCCGTTCCTGAAGATTAAGCTTATGTCCTCTGCACTTTCGAAGACGAAAACGAAGTAGCCCTTGCCCACAAAGTAGCTTTTGATGGCCTCTTTAGTTAACAGGACCCAGTTTCTCTGAACCCATTCTTCAACAGATCTTGGTGAAGGCCACAGGCCCGTGAACTGACCTATGAGGCCACGCTCAGCTAGATTCAGATCTTCTCTACACGTTTCTTCTTCCGGGAGAGCAACAGTAGGGATACTGTCCATTTTCTTCACAAATTTTTGTTGCGCAGCTGACGAGTTTCTCTTGATACATGCAACAATCATAGATTTAAAGGCAAGGACCTCTGGAGGGAGAGGAGGGGGGGCGGACCCCCGATGGAGTCCATGGCAGAACCGTAGGGGCAGATCTGCTGTGCACAGCAGCCATGGAGGGCGCGCAGAGCAGAACAGAGGCGGCTGACCTAGTTCGCAGCAGAGGGAAAAAAAAAAAAAAAAAAAAGCTATTTTTTCTTTAATATTTACAAAAACGTTCTTAAACCCTTTTTTCACATTTGATAGTGACTATTTTACTCCTTCACATGGGATGATATAAACTTCTCTCTTTCAAATTTGTGAAATACTCCTTACCCTTTAACATTTGCAAATGACCCTTTGACACTTTTTGCACTTGACAATGACCTTTTTAACTTTTTTGCAACTTGGGCAGTGACTTGTTGGCTTTTCCAACTGAGGTAAGAAGACATAATAGCATTTTTTTTTTAACCCTTTGGCATTTGAAGGGACTTCATGGGCTTTTTGGAATAGACCTTAAGACTAAATTTCTCCTTTTCCTGAGACATTGAGACTGTTTTTGAAAACCTTTGGACTTTCACATTGATCATGACTTTTTAATACACATAGGATGATTTTGAAGCTTGAAGTGACATTCTTCTGCATTTGACTAGGATAGTTAGTTAAAATGACCTCTCTGGGAGATCTAGTAGTGGATGACGATTTCTTGATCCTCTAAAAGAGACAGTAAGACATTGAAACTAGATTTCATGAAACAGTGAGACAGTGAAACTAGATTTGAAACTTTTTTTCTCGAAATTTGAGCCATATGAAACAAGAGAGATGGTTTTATTTGAATTTCAAAAACATGTCTGCTCCTTTACTAAGGTTTTATGGATGAAGTGGAGGGTCACTGCCTTATTTTAGTGAAAATTTGATGATTTTTCCAAAAGCATGGCTGAACCTAGACTTGACCTAAATGAAATGAAATGACATAACCTTAGACCTATTGAATGATAACGATGGTGATGACCTTGACAATGATAATGATAAATGAAATAAAGGAGCAGCATACATGGTTTAGGCTTTCTTCAGTGACCAAAATTATTTCTGAGAATTGGTTTGAAAAAAGAAAATTTTAACCTATGACCTAATGGAAAACAACTGAAAGAATCATTTGATCACTGACATACCTCGGCTAACAGGACTAAAGGGGCATATGGCAATAGGTCTCATAGTGAGCACAGGTCAAATAGAGATGACACGATCAGAGATGGTAGATTCTTGGATACTCCAGATAAGAGAGGTGACAGACACAAGTACTATTCTAGTTCTGGTTCTAACAGACACTATGATCTTCATCTTTATCACCCTTATAGGAGGAGTGACATGGGATACTTGTTGGATGAGTTTAATAAATCGAAGCCACCTAATTTTGATTGATATTTGAAGAAGTCGGAGGATGCAGAGGCTTGGTTACTTGGCATGAATAAGTTCTTTTAATTGCATGAGTACACAGAGAATATGAAGGCCAAAATAGTTATATTCAGCCTTCAAGGGAAAGCGGATATATGGTGGGAAGACATAAAAAGGGTCAGAGACATCAGGACAGAGGAGTTGAGTTGGCATGAATTCAAACGACTCTTCATAAAGAAGTACTTGTTGGAAAGGTACTACGATAGCAAAGCCAAGGAATTCTATGAGCTTAAAATGGGATCATTGACAGATGAGAAGTATACAACCAAGTTCTTAGAGCTTTTGAGGTATGTACCGTATCTTAAAGATGGAAAGGCAAAAGTTCAGATATTTGTCAATGGATTTCCATTAGCATTTAGAGATCGGATTGAGTATGATGAGCCTCAGTTTCTTGAGGAAGTCCTTGTGAAACTAAAGCACTGTTATGAGTAGTCAAAGCATAAAAATGAATCTCATCAAGGATGGAAAGGGAAAGATAAAGGTAAAGGTAAATGGCAGTTGAAAAGAACAAGAGCTCAAAATGCAGAAGATAAAGAGAATGTTGGACCGCATAAGAAGTTCAATGCAGCTAAACATGGACATGGGTCATAACAGCAGAATAAAGGTGATGGTACAGGACATTTGGAGTGTTGGACATGTGGTAAGGAGCATCTTAAAAGGGATTTTCCACTGAATCATGGTGGTAGACCTCAGATCTATAGTGCACAGTGTTATCACTCCACCAGATTCCCAAGGCTGAGGAAGGAATCCCAACAAAGGTAGCCTCTGTCAGACTAGGAGGTAACTCCTCACTCCTTCTTTCATCTTCTCCTCTTTCCTCGTCCGTCGTTGCTTCTCCCAATGTTGGAGTGAGGTTCAGGGGTCGAGTCATGTCCCCTTGAGCATTTTTCTGGTTTTGCCTTAAGGAATTTCGAATGGAGCTGGGAGGTGAACAGGCCTTCGCGTTTTGTTAATAGCGGTCATTTCTCTATGTTGGTTTTCATCTCATGGATATGTGGCTGCAATGGAACAATTATCCACAGAAAACAAGCTAACACAACAAGAGTAGGTCTCATATACAGAAATCCACAAAAGCTCGCACAGGGTTCAAGTGCTGAACAATTCCGTCGAACTGTTCAGCAAAGCGACAACAGGATGCACATGTTCAAACAATATCTCGGGGCTAGTGTGTATGACTACAATTATGGTGTAATGGTTATCATTCTACTCCCCTTTACGCTGCATTTGCGAGTGTGAAGCCAATCAACACAGCCACGCAACACCATGAGGCTTGGGCTCTTACAGATCAACACCATGAGACTTGAGCTCTTTTTTGAAAGGGAGTGTGTTCGATCCCACAGTGTCACCATGGTTATCCATGGCTTCCCACTGTGGACGCCATGCCATTCTCCTCTCCTCGAATTTTCTCAGCAGTCTCAGCAACAACCCTTGTTTTTCTTGCAACCTTCAAAGCTTTGATTCACCGTAGTTATCAAAGAATCTATGATGGAACAGGAGTGGGAGCCACGGGATGCCAAGCAGGTAAGGAGCACTGCGTATGGAGGGTCGAGTAGTGGGAGTGACAGGACGATAGGAGGGAATGAGAGGAGGTCGAGCACCGAGGGATAGTTAGAACGATAGGAGCAGTGTGAGGGAATGTGAACGGAGTGTTATGGGTTGACAAGTTCAGAGAACACAGCTAGAATTTAGCTTATTGGAGCAAGGCCAGCAATTGCCCGCTCTGATACCATGTTAAACACATCCATGGTAAACACACAAAAATAGGAAAATAGGCATGAGTTATCTTATTATTCACCATAGATATACATTTATAATAAAATGGTCTGACTCTTGGATTCCACATTCCAAGGTTACTTGGACTCATTTTGTGACTGTTAAGCTTCCACACCTACCCATAGAGGATTTTGTGACTTGATAGCTAGCCCTATCAAGCCGGAGAGGACTCTCTCCAAAAGGGTCACAACCAGGAGGGTTGTAGGGTTTTAGGGTAGGTAATGAGCGTGGGGGATTGTTTTGAATTGATTTGGTGAGGGAAACCAGTGGATAAAGGAATTAGGTCAAGGAAAGCTAGGTCAGGGCAAATGAGTTAGGGTTACAGGGATCAATGGGGAAAGGTAGGTAGAATGTCAATCACTTGAAGGAAATGTTTTTGGAATGGTTTTGAAACTGTAATAAGGCTGAGAAAAGCATAAGAAATGTATTTCTCTCAGACATAAGATAATGAACAAAATATGATCAGTTACCCAAAACCGAGCATGGAAGACATGTATTTTGAATTTCTAACTTGTAAAAGATCATAACATAGAAATGAAAGTGAATATGAACAATACATTCAAACATATGTGACTAAATAAGAAACTATGAAAGACATTCAATACCACATGTATCCCATAAATGTGGCTGCAACTCCTCTTTATTAGCTTGGCCAAAACTGAGTACAAGTTTCCTTGATCAAATAGCAAAACCAAACTAATTCCAACTTCCAACCTTTGAAAATGAGTAAAAAATGACATGATATAGGCCTCAAACAATCTCTCCCAACCTCAGGGGTCGAATCCATGAGAGAAGTATTTGATCCACTAAAGTCTGAACTGAAACCTAGAGCGTAGGGTGGTCAAAGTGACTCATCCCTAACTTTTGTGAATTGATTCATTACACCTCATTTGCTTGATTTACCTAATGTATTTACCCTAGTAAATAGTAAAAACATGATAATTACATTCATATTCATCATTTACATAGGTAAATTCAAAATTTCCCAAGATAAAAATTAAAACTAGAGTGAAACTCAAAATATTTCGAAAGACTGCCAAATGCACCATTTTCTTGTTAAACGCACCCTTTTCCTGTCAAATATGTCCTCTTTGTTCAAGGCTGAATTTGAGTGCCTTCCCGATGTCCAAATTTTCTCCAATATGGCTTGTTGGAAAGCCCTCCAAGTACAATTTCCAGAACTACCTTCCATTTGCAAAATGAAACCCATTTGCCTTGTCAAAAATCACTTCTCCCAAGACTGGTAAATTCGTAGTGACCAAGCAAAAATTGAGGCAAAAACATGGTTTTTTGATGGTTTTTTGTCTTTTTCAGTCACCAGTTCTCCTCCAAAAGCTTAGAAAATGCACAAGGTTGATGTCCTCATCATTATGAATCTGGGGGTAGTGGCCATTTGTCCATTAGATGCCTCAAAAAAGAGCGTAGCGTCCAAGGTGCTGCGCATTTAGGAATTTGACTGTGCAAAAATAACCTTAAAAACATAGAAATGTACCAAAATGCTAAGTTTGCCAAAATTTTGTCAAAATTAGTGGGATGTTTTTTGATCATGTGTTTGAGGCATGGAGTGTCACCTCGGAAAGTATATCTAGCTTCTCTTTATCTTCTTGCTTGGTCAAGTCTTCAATTTTGTCATTGGCTCTTTTGAGCTTGGCCAATGCAATTCTCTTTCCAGGCATGAAGTTTGACCTTTGTCCTCAACAAGTCATTATCCTTGTTGGCCTTCTCTAGTAGCTTTTCCAAGTGCCGATTGGCTCTATCAAGCCACAGTTCCCTGTTCTCACTGATTTCTAGGGCAAGTTGTTATTTTAGGGTAAGTTGGTCTACTAGCTCAGCTTCCCTTTGTCTCTCTAGGGCTAGAGCTCTTTTCAGCCCTCTAGTCCTAGGTATCTATCTTGGAGGCTAATCCTCATCATCATCAGGTTCACCAAACTTCTATAATGTCTCTTTGTGCAAGGTTTTAGCCTTCTCTTCCTCTCTTTGTGCTTTGATGCATCTCACCTCATCAATGGTGTGTTTGGTCTTCAGCTGCTAGCTCTCTTGCTTGAGAAAGGTAATGAAAAATTTGGACTTGTCAATATTAGCTTGGAGTTCTCTAATATTGGCTTACCTCTCTTGGGATGATCAAGGAAGGATCATCGTCATCAATTGTGTCCAAGTCTACAAGTTCAAAATCTGCCTCTTTCTCATGGAGGCTTTCCTCTTCATGTATGTCCACCTCTGCCATCTTTTCCTTGTCTTTGTGTACCTGCTTTTGTTGGTGAAGAAGGCAGGGCCCCTCCCACAATCTATGGAGAAAACCCCTGCCTATGACCTCTCTAATAGGTATGTGCCAATGTGCCCAAATCAGCCCTCTTAGGCTTGCTAATTTCAGCTCTGCTAGGTTGCCATGATGTATTTGGTGTCAAAACCCTAGGGATATGATGGAATGAAATGAAAGTGTATGAAGTGAAGGTTGTTGTGAGGAAACGGAGGAGATGGGAATAGGGAAGCGAGCCTAGGCAAGTGTAACCCTAGGACTTAGGTTTTTAAAGGATATGATATTTTAGGGAATGGGGATATAAATGTAGGGAGTTGGGAAAGTGTTTTAGGATGTGAGGAAGAGTATATGAAGGCTACGGGACCATTTTTAGAATGTAAATTAGATTTTAATGAAAACAAGAGTTTTTGAATCTAGAAGGAGGCACTAAATTCACTTAAGCACAATCACACATTAAATTGATATTTTATAAAATGGAATGAGTCAATTTTTTTACTTACTGACATACGGAGGAATGAAGAATCAATGTGTGAAGTTTTGGAATGAAAGTGTGAGCTTTTGAGGTATGGCAGAGAATTTTTGCAGACTTCTGGGTGAACGCGAGGTGTCCCTGGTAAACGTGCATCTACCAGGCCAAACATGTAGCACCCTTAGAAAATACACTAGAATTTATGCGCAGCATCCAAGCCAAAAGTGCAGCATCCAGGAAAAACACGCCCTCTGACCCTGTTTTGCACAACTTCACTCTCAAACCCGCCCTCTGTGTGCAACACCTTTTTGCAGAACACATTTGGAGGCCTTCCCGGTGTCCAAATTGGGCCCAGGATAGCTCGTTGGAACTCTTATCCTGTCTAATTTCAAAATATACCTTTTTTTATGGTTGGAGTTGATTTTCCCAAGACTAGTCAAAAAGTGAAGAATGAGGGTGGAGAAATGCAGAGTGATGTTGCAGGCAACTTTTGGAGGCCTTCCACAACTCCAAATTGAGCTCAAGATAGCTCATTGGAAATATCTTCCAGTATAGTTATCATTTGAATCATCAAGAAAGTGATTTGGACACTCCGGATATGAGGAAACTTGATTTTCCCAAAGTCACTCCAAATGTGCAGAAAACCTCTTGAAGCACTTGTATTTTTGACATTTATCCAAAACCATGACACCTCTATAAAAAATGAAGGAGGTCTTTTATCCTGGACCTATAATGGACAACAACCTCTCTCTCTTTTGTTGAATTCATCCTTGTTTGGCCAGAAACACAATTTGAAGAAAAATCAGCCCTGTGTGGCGAATGATTTGTCCCTTGGAATGACTTCTCAAAAAATGATGGAGACATGATGTTTATGTATTGAAATGACCTCATGCTTGCTGCAATGACCTCCCTTATTCCTCGTTTACTCATATGTCTCTTTTTCCATAGCAAACCTTAGCTCAGTGGGAGAGTAAATTAGGGTTTGGTGCTTGTGGAAAATGATGATTTGGGCACCCTTGAGAAAAGACAACTCCCTTTGACATTTGATCAGTTGATGAACTAAAAAATCTTTCACTTTGACATTTGAGGTGTTGGCATGTGGAAATCTGAGTTGGAAGCCTTGGGAACTAAGTACTTATTACATATTTAATGACATAAAATTACATAGAAAAAATAAAAATTACATTTTTGTTTTTGAAATAAATATTACATCTTGGAATTACAACTTTGGAAACCATCTTGGAGGTCATCTTTACATGGTAAAGAGACATTATTGGGATCACTCTCATACTTTGTTGACCTTATGTAAATGAAATGGTGCATTTTTTGGACCTTGAACAATGAAACCTAATGATCTAATAGGACCTTGAATGATCTGACTTCCATGATTGAATTTGACTGAGATAAGACCTAGTGAAATGAGTTTTTCAAAAGTGTTATATGCTCAGCTAGACATGAAGGTAGGTAAAAAAATGTGAAATTTTCAGGGAGAGTGAGGTTTTATGACTAGGGTTACCATCAGTGAAACAATTTTTAGCATGACCTAATGGAACGAAATAAAAATTTCAAAGTGGGACACCTAAAATGAGAATGAAAAGAGTGATTTTGATCACTGATGACAGAATGCATATTATGACACTAACACGTCAGATGTGCATACTATTGGGGATGTTGGGAAAAGCATTCCTTGTATCTATGCAGCATTGGATAATAGATAGACAGATCATTAGGCATCTATCATTGAGATGGACGGTAAGATTTGTGATCAAGTTGTTTCTATTTTGATCAAACCTGGATCTAATTATAGTTATGTTAACCCTGACTTGGTGGATAAGTGTGGTTTGAATAAAGAAGTGCATGCATAATATTGGTTAGTGAAGTTGGCTATAGATACCAAGAAGATAGTTCATCATTGGGTAAGACCTTCTGCATTTGATTTGAATGGTATGCCTACTTCAACACATTTTAATGTATTTTCGTTGGGATCGTATAGTATGATTTTGGGTATGGATTGGTTATATCTTCATGTGACTAAAGTGGATTGTTATGAAAAGTACATTGATTGCTTGGATGATAACAAAGAACGAAGAATCTTACAAGGTAATAAGAAAGCAACATCAGTTATGATGGTGACAACTATGCAAGAAAAGTGTAGTCGCATAAAAGGGTGTGTGTTATTTGTAGTGCACATTTCTAGTTATAAAGGTAAGGAGGATGAGGAGGCAGAGATATTGAGCAGGTACCTAATCTTACATTCATTTCAAGATGTGTTTCTAGTAGAGATCTCAGAGTTGTCACTTCACAGAGAAGTAGGATTTTCTATTGAGTTGGTACCAGGGTCAACACTAGCATCAAAGGCACCGTACAGGATGAGCACTCTATAGTTAGTAGAGATTAAGTTGTATTTGAAGGAAATGCTTGTCAATGGATACATTAGGCCAAGTGTATCACCATTGGGTTCATCAGTGTTGTTTGTGAAGAATGATGGTAATTTCAGGTTATGCATTGATTACAAGCAATTGAACAAGGTGACCATCAAGGAGAAGTATCTATTGTCAAGGATTGATGACTTGTTTGATCATCTAAAGGGAGCAGCAGTGTTCTCAAATATTAATTTGAGATCCATAAATCATCAAGTATGAATCAAAGAAGAGGACATATACAAGACAACTTTCCAGACCAGGCATGGGCATTATGAGTTTGATGTAGTTCCATTTGATTTGACTATTGCCCTAGCTACCTTTATGCTTGATGAATAGTGTGTTTCATTCTTATCTGGACAATTTTTTTATTATATTCATTAATGGAATCTTGATATATTCTGAGAATGAGGAAGATCATGTAGAGCATTTAGCAATAGTGTTGATATTATTGAGATAGCATCAGTTGTATCCTAATATTAGTAAATGAGACAAAGGTACATTACTTTGGGAATGTGGTCTCCAAGGAGGGCATAGCAGTGGATCCAGAGAAGATAAGAGCTCTCATGGAGTGGGTAGCTCCTAGAAACGTGGATGAGGTAAGATCATTTATGGAGTTAGCATGCTATTATAGGAGGTTCATCGGGAACTTCTCCTAGATTACATATCCTATTACATCACTATAGAGGAAAGGTAAGAAATTTGAATGGACAGAGTAATGTGCAAAAATATTTAAACAATTGAAGCAGTTATTGACAAATTCTCGAGTGTTAAAGATTGCAGATCTGGAAAAAGAATTTGTAGTGTGTACAGATGCTTGAAAGAGAGGTCTTGGTGGATTTATTATGCAGGAAGGATAGGTAGTATGCTACGAATCACAAAAATTGAATGAGCACGAGAATAAATACCTGACACATGATCTTGAACTGGTAGAAATAATTCATGCATTGAAGATACAGAGGTACTATCTTCTTAGCGGAAGGTTTGTACTGATGAGTGATCATATTGGGTTGAGATATTTGTTTGATCCACTGAATCTGAATTTCAGGAAAGCTAGATGGTTTCCCATGATTACCGAGTTTGAATTTGAGATCATATACATCAAGGGAAAATAGAACAGAGTTGCAGATGCTCTTAGCAGGGGAATACATATAAATCACATTACACCTATGAGTTATTATAGGACAAATCTATAGGATCGGATATTACAGAAAAGTTAGCAAGATGACAGGTATCGAGAGCTTAGGCATAGGTTACAATAGTGTACAGGTACAGGTGCAGTTACATGTGCACAGGATGTGGACTATCATCTCTTATCATATGGATTGATCATATTTAGGGACAATATATATGTGCCAGAAAGTAGTGAGTTCAAGAATATTATCTTCAGGGAGTTTCATGCAAAACCATATTAAGGTCACCTGGGATACCATAAGACATTGAAAGGACTGAATAAATTTTATCATTGGTCAAATCTGAAGAATGATGTGGCAAATTTTGTGGCTAGACGTTTGGACTGTCAGCAGATAAAGGCAGAATGTAGGCACCCAGGTGGACTATTATAGCCGATTGTGATTCCATATTGGAAATGGGAGGTAATTTCCATGGATTTCGTTACAGGTTTATCGAGGAAATCTAAACATCATGATTCCATCATGGTTGTGGTGGACACATTGACTAAGGTAGAACACTTCATTCCAGTGAAGACTACGTATTCAGGCAGTGATGTGGCACGAGTGTTCATTAGAGATGTGGTCATATTTCATGGTGCTCCAAAGAAGATTGTGTTAAACAAGGATTCAAATTTCACTTCCAAGTTTTGGAAGGAGTTGTTTGCGGGTTTAGGTACATATTTGGCATTGATTACAACTTATCATCAATAGACAGATGGATGGATAAAGAGGGTCAAATGGATATTGGAGGACAAGTTGAGGATGTATGTGATGCATCCGTAGAGGATATGGGAGGAGTACCTTCTGTTGGTTGAGTTTTATTACAATAATGGTTCCCATGAGTCACTAAGGATGATTATGTTTGAGGCATTATACGGGCGGAGTTGTAATACTCTCATAAGTTGGAGTGATCTAGTGAACAAGGTATTGATTGGACCATACATGTTAGCAGAAACAAAATGGGAAATGAAGGTAATCAAGAAGAATCTAAGGGAAGCACAAGATAAGAAAAAAATCTATGCAAATCGGAACAGGTTGTTTAAGGAGTTTCAGGTTGGGGAACAGGTTTACTTACACATCAAGCCCAAGAAGAGCTCCTTGCGGATTGAATCGTGTGCCAATCTGGCACCTCATTTTTGTGGACCTTCCAGGATTCTTGAAAGAAATTGTCCAGTAGCCTATTGACTTGCACTTCCTTTGACAGTGAAATTCCATGATGTTTTCCATGTATCAATACTTAAGAAGTATGTTAAATATGTTGATCAAGTGATTGACTGGTTTTTATTGTAGGTGGAGCCACATGTGTAATTCCAGTCAGAAACTCAGTGTATATTGCAGAGAAAAGTGCTCATGCTCCATAATCGAGCAATCGAGTAGGTTAAAGTGCAGTGGAAGCACTTTGGGCCTCATGAAGCTACATGGGAGATGAGGATCAGATGCGGCCAATGCATCCTTCTCTATTCATTGGTTGAGTGAATGCCCTTGGTATATGTTTTGGTATATGCTTTAGTATGACATTTTGGTATATGTACATATTTATATGGATGTAAATACCGCCATGAGTTGTGTTGTTAAGCTCCAATAATCGGTACAAGTGTCATGTTGGTTTTCTTCTCAGAAGGTTGATCATTGTAAATACTACAACAAGCTAAGTTATAAAGCTCCATGGGTAGTATGTTTTTATTTCAGCATTCATGTTGGTTATAGGTGTCATTGAACACTAAGGACAATCTTCTACCAAGTGGGAGGGTTCTGTAACAACCCTGGTGAAAATTCCATGTAATAAAAGTTAATAAAGGCAAAATAATAACCATGGTTATAAGACACTTATTCCAAGATGAATGTTGGGAAAACGCACCCTAGTGTGGGTTTTCATTTTAGTTATTATGGCTAAGGAAATTGGAAAAGGATTTGGAGAGGAAAAATGGTGATTCTGGCAATTTATCTATGAAAATAATGGAAATTAGGAGAAAAAGAAGGTGAAAGGTCATAGGTTGCATGTGAGGATGAAAATGAAGGAAATATAATGGAAAATGAAGAAAAATAGAGGCCACATTAATAAAAGGAATTTTAAGGATCAGTTCATGGCTTTTGGTTAGTTAAGTTTTGGAGCTCTCTCTCTATTCACTCTCTCTCACACTCTTGGGTACTTATAGTTTTCTTGGAGCACTTCAGCATTGGATCAAGAAAGGCAAAGAGGAAGCAAAGACCAAGCAAGGAAGAGCAGGCTCAAGCGGCTATAGCGGGTCTACTTGCACGTATCAATTTGCATGTGTGATTTCCTTCCTAGTTTTGGCATGTATGGTTATGAATGTGTGTTTTGTTGATTTTTGTAGCATCGAAAAGTGTTCCAAGTCTCAAAATTTGTAAGGAGGATTGGACATCAGTATTCCAAAGAACCTAGAAACCGTTTGTGGAAATTCCACTCGGTTTATGTTTTATTAAAATAATTAATTATTTTAATGTAGACCCTAAGTCTAAACTTAGGGAAATTAAATAATTAATGGGTATTAAAATAAACCAGAGTGTGAATCTTCTAGAGAAAAAAGATCAAGTTAATTTTTAATCTTGGCCATTGATTAAACTTCTAATCTGGATTGTTGATTCGTCAATGAGAATATTATAAAAGAAGGCTTGAGGGTCATTTGAAAAAAAAACCAGGAATACACTCAGTAACCCGAAGGAAGTTGATTATGAAGGAATAGAATTTGATTTCAGAGGGAGAGTTGCAGGGCAGAAGAAGGAGAGGGAGTCAGCAGTGATAAAGGCCGAGGAGAGAAGGAAGCATAAGGCCATAGAAGGCAACACAGAGCAGCAGCACAGAGAGCCCACGCAGAGTGACACAGTCTGACGCAGGCATTACGCAAAGAGACACGCAAAGTGACACAAAGGGAAGTAGTGGGTCTTCAAAGTGTCAGAAAATTTCCAGAGGGTTCAAGAGAATTTATCTATGGTGTTTCCTAAAGAAGTCTGCCAATATTTTCCTTGTAAATAATTTCATTTCTGAAGAATAATATATAAACCCTCATATGTTGCACCGGTTTTCCCGCATTGGGTTTTTCTGGGGAAAATTGTCCAAAAATAAGTTTGTATATGTGATTGATTCTTATGCTTGTATTTCTTAATGTTCCTTTCTCTGCATCTACTTAAGTGAATACTGTAGTATTATTTATTTCGAAATTTACTGGAAGAATCATGTAAATCACTTATTGGAAATAATAAGTAGGAGAAATAAATCTATCGCTATAGAAATATTTTCTAGATTGAAATTTTCATATGGTATCAGAGCGAAGATGAGAAACAGGTTTCACGCAATTCTCCAGAGAAGAAGGAAAGCATGAAAGAACAGATGGATGACGATGTTTCTGTTATGGCATCTAGATTGGAAGAAGAATCTGGTTTTGTATCAAGCTCTGCTTCTCCTAAGATCTGGTATATTGACAGTGGGGCTTTTGCTCACATGACTGGAGTGCGAGAATGTTTCTCAATCTACTAAGAATAGTACATGAACTTTAAAATCACCATGGGAAACAAGGCGAAATGTACCCCTGTTGGAAGAGGTACCATAGTATTTCAAACAGAAGCTGGTAATAACGTTCGGGCCACCAATGTGTTGCATGTGCTTGGTTTGGGGATGAAATTAATCTCTGTTTCGCATCTTAAAAACAAAGGCTATGAAGTTTACTTCATTGGCAATAGAGTATACGTCAAACACCCAAGTTGGAAGAACAAGGCACAAATCTCAGTTAGGAGCAATAAACTCTACAAGTTACAGCTCGAATCACTAATGGCACTGATAGGCAACACTGATGAGAAGGACTTGAATGAGCTATGGCATGGGCGAATGGGGCACTTGCATCATGGGGCGTTAATAATTCTCAAGAATATTATCACGGGAGTTCCAGAACTGAGCACCAAGCGAGACAATGTCTACAGAGGGTGCATATTGGGAAAGTATGCCAAGGAAGCATACCATAGGAGTAGCAATCGAGCTAAGAGTGTGTTGAGCTTAATACACTCGGACGTCTGCGAACCAATGTCCACTAGAGCTCTCAATGGTGCCGAATATTTCATCACCTTTATTGATGACCATTCCAAGAAGACCTGGATCTACTTTCTGAAAAGCAAGGACAAAGTCTTTGGTCGATTCAAGGAGTTTAAAGCTCTGGTGGAGAATATAACAGGAAATTGGATCAAGACATTGCGATTAGACAATGGTGGAGAGTACACTAATAAATAATTCACATAGTTTTGCGCAAGGGAAGGAATCAAAAGAGATTGGACCACTCCGTATAATCCGAAGCATAATGGAATTGCAGATAGAAAGAATAGATCTATTGTCAAGGCTGCAAGGGAAATGCTGTATGATCAAGACATGCCCAAATTTCTGTTGGATGAAGCTTTTAATACACTCATCTACGTACATAATAGGATTCTTCATAATGCATTGGGTAAGTTCACTCCAGAAAGTTTCTTCACTAGCGGCAAGCCTGAAGTGAGGCACTTTAGGATCTTTGGCAGTGCGGCATATTATCATGTGCCCGAAGAGAAGAGGAATAAAATGGAAAAGACTGTAGAAAAGGGATATCTGGTGGGATATAGTGAGAATTCAAAGGCTTACCGTATATACATTCCTGGGAGCAGGAATATTTTAGTACGGCGGGATGTGTAGTTCATGGAGAAAAGGGCCTTCAGAAAATCTCGGGAGATGCCTTCTGCTACGCAGTCTGAGGAGGCTCCGCTAGTCCAACCACAACGACCTACAGAGGATAATACGAGTGCCTCTCCAAGGCATGGGGATCCAAGGGTTCATCTCCCTAGGAGTTGCAGGAATGAGAGCAAGTGGATCCACCCACTACCAGTGTTAGGACGAGAAAGGAATTACGACAAATTCGGAGGGATGCAGAAGAGTTTTTCGGAGCCCCCAGAAATGAGAAGAGGCAACACAGGCAACCTGAAATATACCAAAATTTGGTAGTGTGGGTTAGGGAACCCTCTATTTTTCGGGAGGCAACTCAACACCAAGTATGGTTAGATGTGATGGTGAAGGAATACAGCTCCATCATGACGAATGATGTCTGGGAAGTGGTTCCTAAGCCTCAAGACAGAACAGTTGTAGGTTCGAGATAGATCTACAAGATCAAATATGATACAAATGGAAGCATCAAGAAATTTAAAGCCAGGTTTCTTGCTAAGGGGTACGCTCAGAAGGAAGGGATAGATTATGAAGAGACATTCACCCAAGTAGCTCGATATACTTCTATTAGATCAGTGATATCCCTTGATGCGCAGATGGGATGGGTGTTGAACCGTTAATTAAACTGAGAGGGGGGGTTGAATCAGTTTAACACATTCCTGATCTTTTAAAACTTTTCATTAAACTTATTTACACCTTCATTTCATATCCAATCTAATGTGTGAGTAACCTTAGAATGTAAGCAGCAAGTATTAATATAATATAGCAGTAGACTTAATATGAGAGCAGCAGGTATTAAGCAGATGATACATATCAGATCAATACATAAATATCATGCACAGAGACACCAGATATTAGTGGAAACCCATAAAGGGAGAAAACCACATCTTATTATTGTTGTGATGCAAAGGCAAGCTCCAACTCCCTCTCACCACTGTTTTTCTGCAGGCACCAACCTACAGGAGGCTTCAACCTCAGTCAGCTACAACTGATAACTATCAAGCTGCAAATTGATAGGGAAGCTCCAACTTCCTCAATTTATCAAACTGAATGTTTGCTGATTTACTTCAGATATCAGCTCTGTTCTGTAGCTTCTCTTTCTGCTCTTCTTCTCTTAATCTTCTCTGCTTTATTCTTCTGTATTCTGCATTCTCTATATTTGCTTTCTCTCTCTCTCTCTCTCTTGAGCTTATCAAAATTGATATTATGTATAGAAATTCTCACATGACTGTTTGTATTTCACAAGGAATTTGAAGTGAACAGTCATGACTCTTTGGCTTCTGTCTTCTTATCCCTTTTTCCAACTCATTTTAGAATTACTACAATATGTACAAATTTCCATGCTACAGTGGGATTTTGTCTTTTCCTTAGGACACTTGCCTTTGCATCACAAACAATAAAAATAATTACAATTTTAATTACATATTTAATTTCACTCAACTCCTTTTCTGGATTTTGGCTTTATTGGATTTGTCTTTTCCTGCTGCTGTTAAGACCCTGTTCTGCATACGCTTTGTTCACTGTAATCTGCATATTCCCTGTTTTCTGTGCTTATTCACCTGTCCAGCTCATTCCTGTACATATTCTTGTCAAACCTGTAATCTCTGTGTATCTCTGCATGCTCTCCTCTTCTTTTTCCTTTTCCATAATTGCATTCAAGTTTCATGCCCAATCATTTCCCAAGTCCGAGCAATCTCACAATCTCTGCTTTGTTCTACGCTTTGTTAACCCACGCGCCCATCCGACGGTTGGTATTACGTTGCCTGATCCAACGTATATCGCTCGATTAACATGCGCAAACAATAACGCGCGATGGTGCTCCGTACTCGGGTTATCCTCCACACACCTTGGTTAAACTCCGGGTAAGTCCGACGCACGATCACCGTCCGATGGCCCTTCTCCAGATCAACGGCGCGTGTCAATTTCACTCGGCATCCAACGTCGGTTTTTAACGCGCGATGGCGTGGTTTAAACAGCGGTTTTACTATTCATCCAGGGACACGCGTCACCAATCTTATGGAATCGCTGCCCAACCCAGAAATACCACTTTCCATATAAGGGTGGTGCGAAAAAACCCACGGTTTCGCTCCAAACCGTCGTCACTGTTCATTTAGCTCTTGGTTCCACTTCTCCCTACGCTCCAGGTTCCGGTCCTCCATGATTTCAATTATGTGTATATATTCTTTGTTATGACTATGGTTCCGCCTCCATTCATACTGCGCATTTGTCTATGGTTCCGCCTCCAACACAGAGTTCCACCATTCATAACCCTTGTGGCTATGTTTATAGTGCTCATCACCACAGAGCCTATTCACGCTTGTTCTTATACATGGGTTAGTGAGATTCGGTATCGTTGACGCAGAGCTCACTACAATTTAAAAACACAGCATCGACCAGAAGTCGAGTTCTTCAACTAAACACAGAGCATTTGAATATAAAGTCCAGAGATTAATTTATATTATGTATAACGCCCGGCTGTATAAAAGATTCTCGGAATTTATATATATATATATATATATTCTTGGAATAACAGCGGTTTCTCTGCAATGACAGCTGTGGCTCTGCCTCTGCCGCTTCTGTCACTCTGCCTCTGCCTCTTTGCTGCCTCCATTGTCTGTCTTTGTCTCCTTGTAACTGTTCCTGTTTCTGCATCTGCTACCTCCTTTGCCATCAATGACAACATTTCCAACAATGGGAGATTCACCAGATGGACGTCAAGACTGCATTCTTAAATGGGGTGCTAGAAGAAGAAGCATATATTGAACAACCAGAGGTATTTGAGACGCATGAGTAGAAAACTCATGTGTGCAAGCTCAAGAGGGCCTTATATGGATTGAACCAAGCCCCTAGAGCTTGGTAATTTCAAATTGATAACTAGTTGCAGAAAATGGGATTTATTAAGAGTGACGCAGATCCTAATCTCTACTATGTAAGAGTAGGGGATGAGCCTGTGATACTAGTGTTGTATGTAGATTATCTATTCCTAACAGGATCATCTAGGCTCATCAAGGACTGCAAGGAGAATTTAGTTGAGGTGTTTGACATGAAGGATCTAGGGCTGATGCATTATTTTATGGGGTTGTAAGTTTGGCAGTAGAAGGGTGAGACCTTCCTTGGTCAAGGAAGATATACTAAAGTAGTTCTGAAAATATTTCAGATGGAGGACTGTAGACCTATGGCTACTCCAATTATTACCAACTATAAGAAAATTGACACATCTGAAGATGATGAGGCTAATCCTACTTTGTATAGGCAACTCATAGGTCACTTATGTATCTGGTAAACACGAGACCAGACATATGTTACTTTGTCAATACTCTCATTCAGTTCATGGTGGAACCTAGTAAGGCTCATTGGGAAATAGCCAAACATGTTCTAAGATATTTAAAAGGAGAATTCGACCTTGAACTGAAATACACCAAAGGAAATGACATTAGATTGAGTGGGTTCACTGACGCTGAGTGGGATGGGAGCCCTGTAGATTAGAAAACTACCAGTGGGTGTTGTTTTAGTGTTGGATCGGGAATGACCTCCTAGTGCAATAAGAAACATAAATTCATAGCTTTCAACTCCGCATAAGCTGAATATATGGCAGCAAGCACAGCTTCGTGTGAGGCCATATGGCTTCGAAAATTTCTTATGAACTTACTCAAGGGGAAGATGGAGGCGACCAACATTTTATGTGATAATCAGAGTTTCAACAAGCTCTCTAAGAATCCTGTGTTTATTAATCGATCGAAGCACATTGACATCAAGTGTCATTTCATCAAATACTGTGTCCAAAGGGGAGCCGTAAGATTGGAGTATACTCCTACAAGAGAACAAGTGTCATATATCCTCATGAAAGATCTGGGGAAGACTAAGTTTTTCTATTTCAGAGAAAAGATGGGAATGACCAAGAATCCATTTCAGTAGCAGGATTAGATGGGATTGGGATTCAGAGGGAGTTGCAGTACAGATGAGGCAGTGATAGTGATAGTGTCATGGGCAGCAGTACAGAAGGTTGCAGCGTAGCAAATGAGGGGCAACGCAGAGGATGCTTCAAGACAGAGGAGCATGCAGCATGCATTTTGCTATAACACTTTCCTTGCTAAGAGGGAGTGTTGATTTTTGTAGCATCAGAAAGTGTTCCAAGTCTCAAAATTTGTAAGGATGCTTGGACATTAGTATTCCAGAGAACCCATAAACTGTTTGTGGAAATTCCACTCGGTTTATGTTTTATTAAAAATATTTAATTATTTTAATGTAGACCATAAGTCTAAGCTTAGGGAAATTAAATAATTAACGGGTATTAATAAAACAAAGTGTGAATCTTATAGAGAAAGAAGATCAATTTAAGTTTTAACCTTGGCCATTGATTAAGCTTCTAAGATGGGTCGTTGATTCGTCAATGAGAAGATTTATAAAAGAAGGCTTAAGGGTCACTTGGAAAAAAAAGTCGAGCATGCACTCAGTAACCCAAAGGAAGTCGATTATGAAGGAATATAATTCGATTTCAGATGGATATTTGCAGGGAAGAAGAAGGAGAGGGAGTCAGTAGTGACAAAAGTCGAGGAGAGAAGGAATCAGAAGGCGAGAGAAGGCATCACAGAGCAGCAATGCAGAGTGACGTAGTCTGACATAGGCACTGCACAGAGAGACATGTAGAGTGCCGCAGAGGGAAGCAGTGGGTCTTCCAAGTGTTAGAAAATATCCATAGGGTTCTGGATAATTTATCTCAGGTGTTTTATAAAGAAATTTTCCAGTATTTTCCTTGAAAATTATTTCATTGCTGAAGAATAATATATAAACCCTCATCTGTTGCACAGGTTTTCCCGCAATGGGTTTTTTCGAGGACAATTGTCCAAAAATAAGTGTGTATATGTGATTGCTTCTTATGCTTGCATTTCTTATTATTCCTTCCTCTGCATATACTTAAGTGAATGTTGCAGTAGTATTTATTTCGAAATTTACTAGAATAACTCTATAAATAACTTATTGGAAATAATAAGTAGGAGAAATAAATCTATTACTGCAGAAATATTTTATGGATTGAGATTTTCACGTGTTATTGGTTCTCCAATTGTCATTGGCATGGGTTTTACCAAGTGTGACAGTGTTCTTCAGCCTTTCCTTTCCATTTCCGAATAGCCATGGTATGATGAGGTTCTCATGTTTTGGTTGAGTTAGATCGTCTGATGGATACAAAATTGAGTGAGGTGGATATCTGAATGAAATAACACATGGCCTAGTGATCCCTGAACTGGACGGTGGATTGCGGTAAAGCCACTAGCCTAGTAACCCTTGAACTGGACTGTGCATTGTGGTAAAGCTAGGTATTTTCTGGCTCGGTGTGCCTAGGAATCCTCAACCGGTGAATGGTGAGATACACCATAAACCTTAGAGGTCGTTTCCCTTAAGAATATCTAGGAATCCTTGTCGATGAAAGGTGGGATATACGATAAATCCTAGAGGGTGGTGTCTCAATTATGGCCTTGTGATCTCTGGATTGGACTGTGGATTGCAGTAAAGCCTAGAAACTAGCAGACAGGAAAATTCCTCACAGTGTAGGTGGAGAAATCTGGTGGCATCCATGATTTTTTATGGCCTAGTGATCCAGTGAGGATTGCGGTAAAGCCTGGTTCTATAGGTGAGGGTGAGGTGGTTTAGCATCGAGAAGCCCTGGTTGATTCTTTTGGTTTTGAGTCCCACATTCATGCTTGGAATATGGCACGGGGTGCGTTGAAGTTTAAGAATGTCTCTTTTTTACCACCCTTTTTTCCATCATATTCCACCTTTCTCCCATTTTTCTGTAAACCCTAGCATATTAATGTCAAGACCAAATTCTAAAAGGTATTAAATCATCCATATTTGATTTCTCTGTTTTCAATGAAATTATGGAAAAAGTGTCTTGCAATTACCGAATTTTGTACATTTTGCAACCGATATCTGTTTCTGCAGCAGAATCCATTGTTAGATAGGTCGCAATGCTCCAGAACAAGGAAGAATACCGCCAAAAGATGACATTTTGACTCCGATGGGTAAGCACCTATGGAAATTACTTAAAAATCTAAGTGAAGTGAGAGATATTGAAGTCAAAGGCCAGGTCAAAGATGAAAATTGTGTGTTGCAGATTGAGCACAGGTAGTGAAGAATCAAGCGAGCGAGGCATTGATATGTTAGAACATGAAATCTCCTATGAATTATTTTTCCAATAGCAAGTCGTAAAGGGATTTTCTTCATCGAATATCGATCTCATAGGTGTCAAGTTTGTTTATTATTTATCGGCTTAAAACTCTTTTAAAGTTATTTTTATTATCTATATAAATAACAGTAATCGAGACAAAGAACACAGTTATGAAGTGGTGGTGATTATTGTTGTTAATTTATCCTTTCAAGGATGTATTAATACTTTGTTCCTTTAATACAATTTCCCATTACCTTTTCAAATGTGTGCATGAAATCGTGATTGATAGTTGATCCCGCACTCCAGGAGGGCCTGCTGCGAGCTGTGAGGTTTTCTTTTTAAGTTTTTGAACTAGTTTAGTTTATGTTTTCTAGAAAGTTCATTTTTGTTACAAATTGCATTTCTGGTTATTTTATTCTTATCATAATATTTCTCATAAAAAAAGAAAATATCAAAAAGTGGTAATGATTAAATGCATCTTTGATTACTTGTACTTAGTGTTTTATTGTTTCATGATAATCTTAGTTAGTATTTTTAGCCTTTAAATTTCAATTTTGTTAGTCATTTCCAAGTTTTGTTATGTTATATTAGGAATACATTTTAGAAGTTATTGCGCACACTAGTAATCTCTCTTGAGTTATATTTTCATTCATGTTATCATATTTCACTGTCATTTCTTTTTAAAGCAACTTACCTTTCATAAGTTAAGATTTTGTCATGAGTTTTCTCATAGCAATTTGATTAAATTCTGTCCCATTTCAATTTAGTTTGAAGATTCCTTTCGAGTGATTAATGCAGAATCAGTTCAATTTTGCAGCAGTAGAACTAGGTTATTTTCCTTCTATGTTTTGATTTTCAAGCATTTCCTTTTGGTTATTTTTGGAATAATAGGTAGTTCTTTACTTAAAAAGGCTCAATTTCATCAGTTAGTACTCTGGATTGAAAGAACATGTGTGTCATTAGTTATAATTTGTAGTTTATTTTACATATGGTTTTATTCATCTTGCAATTAGTCTTGTTATTAGAAGAAATCCTAGCATATATAGTGAACATACATTTCACGAGTAGATGAATCCTGGTTGACATTTAATGAATTAAATTAAATATAATTAATTTACCAAACATTTTGGCATCTTTGTTGGGTGAATGTATATATGATTTATTCTTTGGAGTTTTTTTTAATAAAATTGATTGAAAAATGATAAAAAAATATTTATGCACAGAGAAAGAGATTCTAGGGGAAGATTTGTAAGTAGAGGTAGAAGCTCGATTCCAACATCACCACTCACTCCACCTAGACCCCATAGTGCCACACCATCCATTGATACTCGCATTCCATCATTGACAGGCAGGCATAGACTTCCTGAGGTGCTTAAATTCAAAATCCAACCTACAAATTCACCAAACTCCTCTACCGAAGTAGTAGTTGAAGAACCTACATCCCTAACAGGAGGAGTGAATTTTCTTTATTTAGATGGAGAAAAATTTCTAGGACAAGAACTATAAGTACTTAGTGAAGAAGAAGAAGAAACTTATTTTAATATTCCCTTAATAGAAGAACCGGAACAAGAGCTATACAATCCAACCATAGAACCTTATATTAGCTTTGAAGAATATAAAATGGCAGGGGAAGGAGAAGGAGAAGTACATAATGTGAATAGTGAACTTAGGATTGGAGGTGGAAGATGTAGGGGAGGAAATAGAGGAGGAGGTGGAGGAAGAGGAGGAAGAGGTGGTAGAGGATAACCAGAACATTTTGGATTTCCAATCTTTGATGACGATACCACAGCAACAATGAAGAATATATCACCATCTATCCTCCCTAATTTCCATGGATTAAGACATGAGGATCTTGAAACAATTATTTTTGAGTTTGAATTCTTGTGTAGATCTTATGATTACTTACTTGATTCTCAAAAATTAAAATTGTTTCCAACTACTCTTAAAGATGGAGCACTTAAATGGTTTATGGGGTTAGGAACACATACTATCAGAACATGAGAAGAAATGAAAAATGTGTTCTTATGAAAATATAAATATTATTATTTACCCCATAACCTTAAAGATGAAGTCTTTAAGATGATGCAAAAAGAGGATGAAAATCTTGAAGATTTAGTTGAAATATTTTCCTATTATGTTAAAAGGGCTAAAATGCATAATCTATATGAAACTTTGAAAGCTCTTTTGCTGAAATCTATTAGAGATGAGTGGATTGATCTCCTCAATTTAATGGGCAAAGTAAATGTTTCGCAGCTTTCATTTAGAGATATATGTGAACTATGTATGCATATTTCAAGAGGTAAGGCTAGAACTGGGAAAAATCCAAGAGACCCTGTCATGGCTAGAATTAATAAATCTGCAACTGGGACAATAAGTAGATATGAAATAGGTAATTTGAAAAAAAAAATTATGAAATAAAATAAATAAATAAATTTTAAAAAAATTGGGAGTCTTAGTGAACAACTAGATACCCTTAAAATAAAAAATAAGCGAAAAGTTGAAAATGTTGCACTATCTATCTTTTGTACAAGATGTAGAAAGAAACATGCCTTCAAAGAATGTCCTCTTGATAGTGTAGAAATTTGTGTCATATGTGTTGAGAATAATAATACTAAAGAGTGTCCTTTAGTACCTAGTCTTAAAGCCATCTTTCAAGATGAGGATGGAACAAGCCAACTTGAATCTCACTATTTTGTTGCTAAAATACCATGGAAATTTTCACAGCCAAATATGACTCATGGTTTTAACACTCAATCATATGCACAGTTGCAAAATAATTGGACTACACCTATGCCTTGGCAACCTTGGCCTCCAAAATCTCAAAATCCATCTTGGGCACAAGGTTGGAAAAACGCTTATGGTAAATATCCTTAATTCCAACAACCATATTATTCTTTTCCACCACCGTATTTTCCTCAGCGCACTCAACCCTCTCAAATTCAAAATCCAAAACAAAAACTTTCATTACCATTTCCTAAAAAACCAAATCAACTACCTCCTCAACCACTTCCTAACCCAAATAATAAAAATCAAAAAGCTATTTTTAATGTTGAAGGACAAAATTTTCAAGCTTGTATGATAACACCACTAGGTCTAAATGATGTTCAACTTAGATTTGGAAGATTTTTACAAAATAAGACACCAATAATTATCATCCAGGAATCCAAACACAATGAGATTCATGAAAAAATGAAATCCTTGATCAATAAAGTACTCCCATAGGAGAATAAATATCTAGACAATCAAATGATGATCAAATAAAAGAAGCTCCTACAGTTGCTCTAACAGTACAACCTTCTTTTCTTTACGAGAACCACCTTTTCCCGAAAGACTTAAAATTGATAAAGGAATAGAAAGGAAAATTATTTTGAAAAACTATGACATGTTAGATGAACTTAAGAATGTTTGCATCAAAATTCCTTTACTACAAGCAATAAAGGCAATACCAATATATGCAAAAACTATCAAGGAGTTATGTATTAGAAAACCGAGAATAAAAAGAAAAAACGTTAAAAAAATTCAATTGGTGGGAAAATTTGTTGATATTATGATGGGGAAAACTATTGTCCAAAAATATTTAGATCCAGGAAGCCCCCTTTAAAAATTCCATATCAATGGTATTGAGATCCCAAATACTCTAATTGATATAGGAGCAGCTATTAATATCATGAATAAACATACCATGGAACAAATCAAACTTTCAAATCTTCAATATAGTCCAACATTATTAGAATTAACAGACAAATTTATTATTAAACCAAATGGAGTATTAGAAGATGTGTTTGTATATCTAGATTCTTAGGAACATTCTGTAAATTTCATGATTTTAACTCCCAAGAATAATTTAGGATGTCATCCATTGATCTTAGATAGACCTTCTCTAGCTACAGAAAATGCATTCATAAGTTGTAGATTGGGAGATATGTATATAACTAATGAAAACTCCACTAAGAAATTCACATTGTATCCTCCTGCAAAAACTATAACTGAAATCGAAGTGAAGTATGGATAGATGATGATGAAGACTTTGATAACCTGCAGACAGTTTATACTTTTGCATAGTTAGATGAAGAAAATCAATTAATCAATTTAATCAATAATAATGATTCTTCTTCTTATTGTGAACAAAACCAAAGTTTTCAGGAACAATACAACATTGAAAATTTATCATCACATCAAATTTCTTTACATTCTGTGGAAAATTTTGGCAATTCTCAAGTAGAAGTATTTCCAAGTAAAACATTAAATATTAACAATAATCGGGAGGAAGTCCAAAAGAGAAAATTAATATTGATATGACAAAAACATTATTCTGCTTATGCATGTGAATACACTGATATGAAAGGAATTGATCCTGAAACTTGTATGCATCACATTTACATTCAAGAAAATGCCAAACCAGTTAGACAACCCCAAAGGAGAATGAATCTGAATCTAGGGGAAATTTTTAAAGAGGAGTTACAAAAACTGTTGAATGTAAATTTCGTTTATCCTATATCAGATAGTCAATGGGTATCACCTCTATTGATTGTTCCAAAGAAGAATGGAAAATGGAGAGTATGTATTGATTAAAAAGAATTAAACAAATCCACTTTGAAAGATCATCTTCCACTACCCTTTATAGATCAAGTATTAGATACCTTGGCACGAAAGAAGTATTTTTCATTCTTAGATGGTTTTAGTGGATACAATCAAATCCAACTTGCACCAGAAGATCGAGATAAAACTAATTCTACATGTCCTTGGGGAACATATTCCTATAGGGTACTTCCGTTTGGATTATGTGATGCGTCAGCCACATTTCAAAGAGTAGTCTTAGGTATTTTTTCTTATCTAATTCATGATTACGTGGAAGTATGCATGGATGATTTTACTACGTATGAAATTATTTCGAAGAAGATATGGGAAATTTAGAAAAAGTTCTTATTAGATATCAAGAAGAAAATATTTCATTAAGCCATGAAAAATGTTTTATGATGTTTAATGAAGGTATTGATTTAGGTCACCATATTTCAGGAGATGGAATTAAGATAGACACATCTAATGTAGAAGTTGTTTCTAAAATTTCAATTTCTACTTGTCAAAGAGATCTTAGAAGTTTTATCGGATTTACTGGATACTATAGAAGATTCATAGAAAACTTCACAAAAATAGTCTCTCCACTTTTCAAACTTCTTACAAAAGATTGTGAATTTGCATGACACTCTGATTGTCAAAAAACATTTGAAACATTGAAACAAAGAACCATTGAAGCACCAATTCTAAGAGGACCAAATTGGTCTCTCCCTTTTCACATATCTACTGATGCTTCAGACATAGCCTTAGGGGTTGTATTGGGACAAAAGGATTTAAATCCTTATGTTATTTATCACACAAGTAAAAAATTGACTCAAACAAAGTTAAATTATATTGTAACTGAAAAGGAGTTTTTAGTTGTTGTTCATTCCATTAATAAATTTCGTTATTACATTATTGGTTATGAAACTTTTATCCATACAGTTCATTCTATCATTAGATACTTAATGAATAAACCAATTACTAATGGAAGAATTACAAAATGGTTGTTAATATTAGCATAATTCAATATTACTATTCTTGATAGAACTGGAAATGAAAACATGGTTGTTGATTTCCTTTCTAGAATGCAAAATGATAATGTTAATGTTCCTGTAAAAGACATTTTTCCTGATGAATATATTTTTGCAGTATCTACTAAATTGCCTTGGTTTGCAGATATTGCTTATTGTTTAGCTACAGGAAAATTTCCACCACAATTTTCACCAAAAGAAAAGCAAGAAGTTATCAAAATTGGTGCATATTATTCATGGATAGATGGGGAATTATAAAAACTCGACTAGATTTGATCATTCGAAGATGTGTTCGAGAAGATGAAGTAACAAAATTTTTAAAATATTTCCATGATGAACCATGTGGAGGGAATTCGCTGGAAAAAGAACTGCATGCAAAACCCTTCTTTTGGGATATTATTGGCCATCTATTTTCAAATATGCCAAAGAATATGTCAAAATATGTGATAGTTGTCAGAGAATGGGAAAGCCAGTATCTTCAAATTAAATTCCTCTACAACCTCAGGGTACTTGTAGAGCCTTTTGAAAAATGGACTATAGATTTTGTTGGACCTATAAATCCTCCATACAAACAGAAAAGGTACATACTTGTTTGCACAGATTATGTCACAAAATGGGTAGAAGCTAAGCATCTTTTATTTGCAACTAAAAATGTTGTATTACATTTATTTTGAGGACATTTTAACTCGTGTTGGTGTTCCAAGAGAAATTGTAATAGATCAAGGTACCCAACTCACATCCAAGTTGGTACAGAAAATTATGAAGCATTATAAAATCAAGCATCGAAAGTCTACTCCATATCATCCACAAACTAATGGGCAAGTGAAATCTTCTAACAAGGTTCTTGAAGCAATTCTTACCAAAATTGTGCATTTGCATAGAAAGGATTGGAAAGAAAAACTTCCAGAAGCACTATGGGAATAACGAACCACATGGAGGAACACAACTGGGCATACTGCCTATGAACTTGTCTACGGGAAGACATTTTTGTTCCTAATTGAGTTCCAAGTGGAGACCTACAGAAAAAATAATAAATTGGGCCTTGACCTGTCAGAAGCTTAGAAGCAAAGGTTCGCACAATTGAATGACCTAAATGAAATATGGCAGGATGCTATTCAAAGAACTAGCATAGTGCAACAACAAAGATCAAAATGGCATGACAAGTTCATCAAAGATAAAAATTTAAAACAAGGTGATAGGGCATTTTTTTTAATTCCAAATTTAAAGATTTTCAAGGAAAGTTTCAAACTCATTAGCTTGGTCCTTATGAGATTGATATTGTTTTTGACAATGGATCAGTAAAAATAAAGACTATTGACGAAGAAAAAAATAATTTCCTTGTCAATGGCCATAGATTGAGATTATGTCATAAACCATTGACAAAGGAGAAATTTGTTAAGTATCTACAAGAAAATTATGAGTTTAAGTTGATTAAGGAAGGAGAGTTTCCTCCTCATTTTTCAACGTCATTGTAATTTATTTTCAATAAAAAAATAAAATATAAAAAAAGAGAGAGAAAAATAATAATAAATGTATAAACATGAAAACCAACTTTTTTGACATGTTTATACAGAAAATCGTGATTGAAAACTAATATTTCTTGGCAGTTAATATTTTAAGAAATCATTTTTTCTCTTATCCATCATTCATTTTGTCCCTCTTTTTCTTCAAATTTTCAGGTGATCAGCTTTCAACAATAAGGAAGTCTTCTCCAACATATCCACAAGATTACAAACATGATTCTATCATTCTGCAACCAAATTCAAATTCAATAGTAGGAAGGTATCAAAAGAAACATTAAGGTATGTAAGAATACTTGAGTTATGTTTCATTTAAAAACTTAGATTTTAAATTATGGATGTGATATTAAAGGATTGAAGATCTCATAAATATTTTTTACCATTATGACCTTAACCCCTCATCATTGCACACTTGTCACATCAAATTTTGATTAACAAATCAAGCGCATAACACTAGTCCTTTGAAAGTGGATCTCGAAAGTTGTGCAAGTACAAGTTGGACATAACGCAAATTCCTTCATCCATACCTTACCTCACCATCATTTCAAATCCGTTCCATATTCATTGCTCATTCCAAAGCCTCCGCTCTTCATTTTTCTTCCATTTCACAGCCGAACAGAGCATTATGGGGCGAAACCTTCTCCACATGATGCGCACGCTCGTTTGATATGAACCAAATGGTGAGAAAATTCTCCAGACTTATTCTAGAGTTAAGGAGAAACTACAACAGGTGGGGTGGCTCTAGTTCTTAGAGAAGTTTTTAATATGAACCAGAGGTTAATAAAGCATTCGCTCGGCCCTTTGATGGAGTAGAGGCTGAAATTGGGGACATCAAACTCATTGTCACATAATCAGTGTAACAGAAGCAATGAGACTCCCAAGGAATAAAGAAAACTCGTTTAAAAATAGGAAAATTAAGGAGAATGATTGGGTACACTTCTTAAAGGAACTAGTTATGAACTTATCTATTTTCAAGAAAGGTATTCATGTCACAATATTAAAAGGAAAATGATGAAATATTTTATTAATAATCCAGAAACTCATAACATGCGAGGGGAGATTTGGAACGATGTTTTTTTATCATGCTAGGATTATGATGCACTTTGTTGATGGATTTGAAATCAATTTACCCTAATTTTTACTGCAAAGCTTGAATAAAATGGCATTTAGTATTCAAAAATAATCTACGTCCATAGATAGTTCTTTGTACCATCATGGACTCATCAAGAATTTTTTAGACGCACATTTTCAATCAAAAGGGGATAATTGGCAGGATTTCTTGGTAAGAAATCATTTTGTGGAAGCTCCAGAGAAAGAACCAAGTATAAAAATCAAAAGACGTAGAATAAAATTAAACCCTAGTTTTAAAAAAAAGAAAACCCAAGAAGAAGTTCAAGAATAAAATGTGACATAAATTCCAGATTTTAGGAAAATACTCCACTCTCCCAATTTCTTGAAAAATCCAAGCAGAAAAGTGATAAACAAGAACCTAGAAGGAAGAAATTCAACCCAAGCCATCCCATGACTAAACAAATACTTAAATCACCAGAGATGATTGATCTTGAACATGAAGGGTTTAATACACCTCCTCATATAATTAGTCCAATAGGCAGTCCCATGAGGCAGACCCCAGAAATTGATCGAATTCAAAAAGATATCTACGACTATGTAGAATCTCTAAAGAAAAAGGCACAGTAGAAAGCAAAGTCATCTCAATTTGAAACAGGTGAGACCTTAGCAACAAAATCAAGTACAAAACAGGGACAAAACATTGAATAAAATCTGAAGCAAGATGTTTATGAATTATAAATCCTTGGCGAACATTTGATTCAAGAGAGAAAAGAGGCTAAGGTTCAAAATGATATACTAAGGACTCATAATGACGACATCTTGCTACACCTTTGTCATTAATAAAAAAAGAATAAGAAGATTAAAACTTGAAATATATTTCTTAAAAACAAGGTCAGAGGATTACAAAGAAGAGTTTTTATAAGGAAACCAAGGACCATGTTCATCATGAAAAAGAAGAAAATAAGTACTAGCCTGGATGTACTTGAACAAGCATGAGAAATTATTCACTAAAATGAGAGGACAAGAATAAATTTTGAAATTTTGGTGCATGAGGACATGTAAAGCCTTTAGTGTGGAAAAATGTTGAAGTTTAATATTGTCTCTTTTTTACCACCCTGTTTTCCATCATATTCCACCTTTCTACCATTTTTATGTCAAACCCCAACATATTAAGGTCAAGATAAAATACTACAAGGTATTAAATCATGCGTGTCTAATTTCTTTGTTTTTAATGAAATTATGACAAAAGTATCTTGCAATTACCAAATTTTGTACATTCTGCAGTTAACATCATTTTCTGTAGCAGAATCCATTGTTAGATAGGTTGCAACACTCCAGAAGAAGGAAGAAGACTGCCAAAAGATGAAATTTGTCCTCTAGATGGATAAGAACCTACTGGCATTACTTGGAAATCTAAGCGAAGTGAGAGATCTTCAAGTCAAAGGTTGGGTCAAACATGAAAACTGTGTGTTGCGGATTGAGCACAAGTAGTGGAGAAGCAAGCGAGCGAGGCACTGAGCCGTTAGAACATGAAATCTACTAAGACTTGATTTTCCAATAGCAAGTCATAAAGAGCTTTGATTCTTAGGATATATATCCCACACGTGTCAAGTTTGTTTTTATTATTTGTATAAATAACAATGACCGAGATAAAGAACACATTTTTGAAGTGGTGATTATTACTATTATTAATTTTTTAATCCTTTCAAGGACGTATTGATGTTATGTTCCTTTAATACAAGTTACTATTACTTTTTCAAATGCATGCATGAAATCATGAATTATAGTTGATCCTGCACTCCAAGAGGGCCCCCTGCGAGCTGTTAGGTTCTCATTTTAAGTTTTTGAACTAGTTTAGTTTATGTTTTCTAGAAGTTCATTTTCGTTACAAATTGCATTTCTGGTAATTTTATTCTTATCATTTGAGTACTCATAAAAGAGAAAATATCAAAAAGAGTTAATGATTCAATGCATCTTTGATTACTTGTACTTAGTGTTTTAATGTTTCATGATAGTCTTAGTTAGTTCTTTTAGTATTTAAATTTCAGTTATGTTAGTCATTTTCAAGTTCTGATACGTTAGATTGGGAATACAATTTAGAAATTAATGCGCACACTAGTGATCTCTCTTGAGTTACATTTTCATTCCCATTATCATATTTCATTTTCATTTCTATTTAAAGCAACTTACCTTTCATAGATTAATATTTTGTCATCAGTTTTCTCGTAGAAATTAGATTACATGTGATCCCAATTCAATTTAGTTTTAAGATTTATTTCTAGTAATTAATGCAAAATAAGTTCAATTCCGCAGCAGTAGAACTAGGCTATTTTCCTTCTATGTTTTGATTTTCAAGCATTTCCTTTTGGTGATTTTTGCAATATTAGATAGTTCTTTACTTTAAAAAACTCAATTTCGTCAGTTAGTACTCTAGATTGAAAGAACATGTGCATCATTAGTTTCTAATTTGTAGTTTATTTTACATTTTGTTTTATTCATTCTTGCAACTAGTTTTGTTCTTAGAACAAATCCTAGCATATATAGTGCACATATATTTCACAAGTACACGAATCCTAGTTGGCATTTAATGAAGTAAATTAAAGATAATTAATTTACCAAATAGGGTGAATGGTTGAAGAGATATTTGGTTCAGCCAATCTATGGTCGGGTTGAACGTGGTAGTCCCATACTAGGTTGCCTTTTGCACTAATTAATAAGAGTTCCTTCCTTGGAATTTTATGTGTAAATGTGTGAGTTCATATGTGGAATTTATGGTTGTTGTATCCTCATTATTTATGTTGTTTATATGGTTGTTATGAATATGTTTTATGACAATCAAAATGTATGGTTCTCGTCATGTTTTAATTTTCAAATGCATAAGCAATGAATATATGACCTAATAGATTATAATGCAGCTAACATGATAAGGCATCAATGATTCTTAGTGATTCTCAGATAAGTATGAGACCCCTATTCTCAGATATTTTATTATGACCTGTAGAATGCATAATTGTGATATGTTTGAAGATATGCCTATCATAGTTAATAGGGTCCTAGTCAAGTACTTGCATTTTTACCATTGTTTTTATGTTAATTTTCATTTCTGGAAGTTTCATGGAGTTTTGGGCAGTGACTGGGTCCTAGCCATGGAAATTAGCCTTAAAACTCACACTCGTTAGCATAGCACTGGAAGAAAAAGGCTACAGTCGCACTCAGTTAGGCTCAGGGGAGCAACTGGGGGTCGCATGGAGGCCTTGGCAAGGAATCAAATTGGGATTTAATTCCTTGAAATGTTAAGTTCCCTTAGGGATTGGTCATCTAGAAAGGTGGGTTAGCTCCTATAGGTTTTGTAGGATGTGTAGAAGGTAAGATTGGTTGCGTTGTGTCAGTTCAACTTTCTTAATTGTACATGGGGAGTTGAATAAGATCATAGTAGCCTCTCGTCACATGTTTAATCCAGTTGACCGGTTACTTTGGTAAATGTGGGAGGATGTTTTTACAATTACACTGCTAGAAATGAGTGCTCAATAGTGTTAATGGACAGTATGGAAAGATTTGAAATCTTGTGTTTATTGCATGTTTAAATTGTTGTATATGTAATGGCGAGCTTATTGAATATTAATAGGGACATTCTTAATTGAAGGGAAAGAGATCTCGATTCCATTCCGTGTGGTTTCATTTTTTCATGCATGAACCAAGAAAATAATTTGTATGCTATGTTAATGAGTTGTTACAAATATATGTATTTTTATGATAAATGCATTTGAAAATGTTGTTAAATTTATATCATGACTATGATTGATTGTTTCTTAATTCATTCATAAATTCCATAGAAATTTAATGATTTCTAGTGCTGGAAGTACTATTGGAAAGGATCAAAAAGTTAGGAAATAGAAGCATTGTCTAAGTGTTGGAAAACTAGAAAAATTCAAGTTAAAATCATTTTTTTATTTTGTTGGTGGGTTAGGTTGGGAGGTCAGCCTGGGAACCTCGACCTTCAGCTATCCGACCTGACTCTCCACGCCCGATGGTCGAGAGGTTGGGTGTTAGGGAGGTCGAGGTTGGACCTTCCAACCCTTTTCATTACAGCATCAGGAAGTGGGGGCCAACCCTGACTTAGGTCAGATTTTAGGGGTCGGGCCCACCCGTTTTTAATCAAGCACGTCATGAAAGGAGGCCAACATCAACTTTCCTTGGGGTTCATGCCAGCCACATGGATCCACCACATGGGTGTGTCAAGTGCCACGTGGATCCACCATGTAAGTGCGTCAGGAGCCATGTGGGTATCATGTTGGTGTGGAGAGGTGTAATTGACCACTCCTTAAAGGGTCATGACACTTGATCTGTAAGTCAGATTGAGGCGAAATTTATATCGTTGGAATCATCTCGAGAAGATGAATGCAATGATTTTGTTTATTTGAAATATTGGAGAAGTCAAAAAGGTCAAAAATTTCAACTCTAGTTTCCATAGTTTTAATTTATGAGTTGGGTTATCATAAAATGTATATAATTGAGTCATGTAGAAGGATAAGTGAATAAGTATAGGACTTGAGGTTGATAATGTCAATAGTGTCCAAGTTTTATAATTGATGATGATTAGGGTGATGACGTTGAATCATTATCAGAGTCCTATAAATCCAACGAGGAGTCTGGTTGCATGATCCTAGGGGGGATGTAGGAGAGAGGGATACTGCTAACATTCGAGGCCAAAAGAAATAAGCTCTTGATAAGTCTTTGGTTGCTCCAATGGGATAATATAGGAACCTACAGGGCGGGGGGGAGGGGGGCATGTTTTAGAATCGTTTGGTACTAAACCTCCTGACACTTTCGGTGTGCATGAATTGATGTATTTTTCAACATCTTTGCAATGATATCGATGGTACCAGTTGGCCTCCCAAACGAGAAGGGGGGGGGGGGTATGGTAAAACCCGAGGTCTCACTGCTCAAATATTTGAAATACTTTGGAACTAAACTCATCATTGGTTGCTCTGATTATTCGGATCAACCTAAAAGTATGATGCGATCGTCTTAATCATTTCTGTCTAGGGCAGGGTAGGTGGGATCTAAGATTTATGCTTAGATATCTCCTTAATGAAGAGGATTATGCATCTTTGTTCAGGCTACCAGAATAAGGTAGAGAAGGATCCTCCAGACTCTCTGTACATGTAATGATATCATCCTCTCATCTCACGGTATATGGGACACCAAAAAATTAGGTGCATCTTACTCTCTAGATCACATAGGTGGCACAATTTGAAGACCCTACCGAATCCTGGTATATGATGATTCTTCTCCACCTAAATTCAATGGGACCCATTGCCACACAATCTAGCAGGGGAACCTAAGGGACAACTACAATACCAAATGACAACAATGGGATAAAGACCCATTGTCACCTCAGTTGGTGTCCCCTTCTATTTACAAACTTTCACCAATGGGATGAGTATCAGTACGAATAAAATCACTTGTAATGAAGGAATCAAGGAGAGGGTATGAAGTGATTCCCAAGGCCTATTCAAGGAGAGAGTCAATTAGGGATCAATTCTTTAAGAGAAACCAAGGTATATCCAAGAAAGACCTAGGAGGAAGTACTAGACCTAAGGTAAAGATATTCAATGATGATGAGTATGTATAGGGTCAATATTTCCAATGTTATGTAGGACCTCTTTAGAAGCATTACAAGATGATTTCTCACTTGAAATATGAATATCGCTTCACTAGAGAGACCTATAAATAAGCCTATGCGATACATATGGTTTATGAGTGACCGTGGGAGGAGCTTCTCCAATGTGCTCACTAAGTCAATATATGTAGGGAAGAGGGTCTACAATGGCCAATTTCATTGAATTTTATGTGCAAATAACCTTATTGAGACCACCTTATCTAATACGTTCAAGGTAGGCTTTCAAATTCACAACTAGGGCATAAATTTTCTTGAAAACTAACCATGGCACTTGGACCAAACTTGGAGATTCAGTAGAGGAGACACCAACACATATTATTGTCCAAACGGATTTGAAATATTCCACCTCTAAGGATTTTACAAGTAGCCCTAGTTGGAGGTCTAGGAAAGGGGCCGAAATTTTGGAAGAGAGAAGGAAAAGAAAGGTGACCACCAATTTTACTTGGATCAGTGATTAATCCTTGGGCTATAGAGTCCATGATGATTTAAAATTTGGCCAAAATAATCTTCAAGGAGGCTAAAAAGTGATGCCCTAACAACCACTCTTTAACATTTACCCAACCAAGATCTATGGAAATTCACGGAAGAAAATAAATTTCAATCCACTAGGAGCATTCATCTACTTGTTATGCAATGAGTAACATGTGCAATTTTTTAATCTAACAAATATTTATAATGATATTCAATAAATTAGGGCACAAAATATCTATCCAGTTGCAATGATTCCACACATTAGACATCATATTAAGAAAATATTCAACAAATCTCACTTTCAATATAACAAGAGATATATTTAATCATAGATCAAGAAGTAGCTCCAAGAAATAACGAAAATTACAGATCCCAAATATATGGGAATGCATCAAAATATCTCAATTAGTCATCCACGAAAAAGTGAGAAGTTCATACAAGAGATGATGATGGTCTCTCACAATGGCAGATATCTCTACTTATATGATCCTCTATCAAATTAGAATAAGCCTAATATCCCCTATAATTATAAAACAATGTGCAAATAACAAGTCCTTGGTGACAAGCCCACCAAGTAGCTCATAAAGTGATGAATAAGCCATCTATAAGTGAGATTAAGTGGTGAAACCATGGTGTAGAAGGGTCATTGGGAGGCCAAAATGAGTCCTTAATGTTCCATAATGAGGATGAGGGCTCCATGAATGATGAACAAGGGGTTGGTCCCTTAATATCTGTGCATATGATCATGTGGTGCTCCAAAGTGGCTATGGGGCACAAGTAATGGTCTCATGGATCTCCTGATGAAAAATAAGCTTGTAGACTACTCCAAATGAGGCATTGAAGATGTTTCTTTCCCTCCCATGTCTCAATGACGAGCAAAACCTCCTTTGCGCCTCGAATCAGTTGCAAAACCTTGTATATATTGCTAAGCCAACTTGGGGCATTTTTGGTCCAAGTGCATCATCTCTCATATAATGTGGGGAAATGAATAAGTTGTTGAATGTTTTGAGGGTTCCCATAATATGAGATAATGTTATATCACCTGAAGGATTCCCATGGCTCTCAATTCATCCCCTACAAGTGTCAATATGATCATGTGGTGGGATTAGGCCCCAGTTAAGTTGACCGGCCCATGATGAAACCACCTGTCAATTATGCATAAGATCCAATTCATCTCTGTGCCCTTAGGTGTAATAATTCATTACTGCATCTAACTGAAACAAAATTGTTATTCAAGGGCACAAATGAGACTTCATAATGGGTTTCCTCTACAAATGTGTGGCTTTGAGAATGTAGTGGTGTTACCTCCTTAGGTAGGTGTGGCTAATAAAAAACCCTATTAGGTGTTCTTAACCCCTAAAGGGAAGAACACATCTAAGGTACATCCTACAAATGGTAGGCATCATGTGGATAATGATGAGATGGATTGGCACACAGGGGTCTCAAGGCCAAATTGCATGGGCCCTAGGGTCACAATAACAAGGGATGTCCACATATTTGGGTGCATGAATGTAGGAGGGAGCAATAATGGTACATCAGTTACCCTGAACTTTGTTTCTCCACCCTTCTTCATTTGTGTTTTGATTTTTATTTATTTCTCTTTTATTTTACTGCTCGAGACTCGAGGAGATGAGAGCATGTTGTGTGTGATATAATAGTGATTACCCCCTTAAGGTGGGGTAGTTCATCGCCTACCAAGAGTTGGGACATGCATGGGTTCCTTAATGATGCAACGTGAACTCATAGGGGCCCTAGGAACTAGGGTGATGTCCATAAGCATAAGGGGTAGATCTCACGCTTAGATTTTCCCACATGTTAAATTTTTTTGTCCCTACCATATTTTTCATTTTGTGGTATTATTTCCTTTTATGTGTGACCATGATATGATTTTATATTTTTTTAAGTTGCATCAACCTTTGGGGCATAATTCCAAGCTCGACCCAGATATGTGGAAAAGGGTTGGGGAAGTAATAAACCGAGAGGGAAGATGATGAAATTTGGCATCTAATGTGTGGAGTGGATTGAATACTATGGAATGTGGAAAGGGGACCGCGCTACCAAAATTTAGGTTTCCCAAGTAGTTCCCATCCCGAAGTTATAAGTCAATAGGGGAGATCCCACGAGATAAGGGTTGAGGATTAACCCCCCACTTAAGATAAGGCAATAAGATTATTGCCAAAACCCTTTCTTATTCGAATTCACCCAATAATCCATACCCAAGTGTGCGCAAGAAAAACAAGCATAAGCACCTGATTGCACAATTAAAGACATGCATTTAGGATTGGATGGCCCACCTTCAAACATATGCTCTCGATAGATGGGAGAGAGGACATATGATTGCCTTGGGTAGTAGATATAAAATGCCACAATATTAGCTACACTGGTCGTTGTTGGTTGAAGACAACTCTAGGAGAGAAATTCTCTTATGGCATCACCCACTAGTGGTGGGTAACGTTTGTCTCCAACTAGGACATGAGCTCTTTGTAGAGTCCACAGACCATGTACTCGAAAGGGGAGGTCATGAGAACACCAAAAATTCTCTGGGACTGTAGACATGTTATCCTGCATATCACAAACAATTATTGGAAGCATCTTTCCTAGGCGTACTTTTATCGCCCATGTTTTCATCAAATAATAATAAAACCATATAGAAAATAAAATCTAATCTATAATGAAAGTCTAATATAAATGCATCTATTATAGCATGAGAACTTGATATGATAATTTTAGTTATGTAATGCATCCTATTCTAACATGCATATAATATATAATGTCAAGTATTAAGGAATGGGGTGAAATGACTAGCAATGTAATAATATCCCTCACCTACCTTACCATGAATCTTGATGGGAATGGGTTTTTCATCTACCAAGGCTATTTCCCCAACCTTGAACTCCTTCCTAGGATTTTGCACCCACTTCTTCATATCTTTGCTTTCTTTGGAATCAGGGTTTTTCAATATGCAAACTTCTTGGGAGGGAATGATGGCACTAGGATCTTGAGACATAGGAAACCTATCAAGATAAGGAGGAAGGCCAAGTTAGTAAACATGAGCTAGAAATAGGACCTCCCTATAAAGAATAAATGGGGTCCCATTTGGCTGTGGGATGGTGGAATAAGATAAATCCATTTGAAGTTGACCACCTGCACTAGCACCCCATTTACTAAACAACAACATTCCCCACACATCAGTTATATCGATCACCACAACATCCATAATCAAATATATGCCCTCATTCATGGCTATGCTACATTGAGACCCTTGATGAGGGCTTCAATGGGAATGGATCTAGAATAGAAACTATATATGTTCTTGTATTTATGAGTAATGCTTAGCTTAAGTTGCTTAATGGCCTTTAATGGCATAATATTTGTGGAAGCCCCTGAATCCAACATAGAATTGTGGATTAGATGGTTATTTACGGTCAAGTTCAACAAAAATGGTTCATGGCCAAGATTAGTATTATTGAAGTGGATGTTTTGCAACATGATAGGAGGGTCCTATTCATCAGACCCTAAATTTGTCTTCACTTGCCATCTTTTGTATGGGATCTTTACAATCAAATTAATAGGAACCTGCACGGTCATGTTTCCCACAACAGTGCCCACATCAATGTCTAATTCTATTTCTTTACCTCTGGTTTTGTTCTTGGGCTCTCATTTGGGAGGATCCATTTTGGTATTATCATTTTTAGGAGGATCCTTTTTGGGGGGTTCCTTAGGAGAGGGATCCTTCCCTTTTGACGTGCTAGAGCTTGAGGAAGTTTCTTTGTCATTTTTCCTTGAATATTGCAACCCTTTAAGTCTGCCATTATCCCTAATATTTGATATAGGCTCATCCTTTTCTTCCTTTATTTTCACATCGCTGAGTTGAGAATGTGTATATGTACTACTTGTTGAGAAATCTATGACATTCAGATTAAGTGATATTCTCTTACTTTGATAATTTCTTATCATGTATTTTTACTTAACTTGTTTATTTTTTTATTTCTCTTGATTATATTTAGTGTTGTTATCATCAAACAATTATGAAATCCTAAAGAACAATGAGACAAGAGGACACAATATGTAGGTGATCAGCTAGGGACAACACCTCTCCACCTGAGAGGAAAACCCACAAAAATTATTCTCTTCTTATAGAATCTTCAAATGACGAAATCCAAGACCTAAGACCCTTGAGAAAGACACCTCTAAGACGAAGTCAACCTTTCTCCTTTATGAGATTTATTTCCAAAAAAATTGACCCTAACAACTTCTTTAGCAACTTCGACCCCAAAAGTTTCTTCTGCAACTTCGACCCAATATTTTCTTCTGCAACTTCAATCCAACAGTTTCTTCTACAACTTCGACCCAACAATTTCTTCTGCAACTTCAACCCAATAATTTTTTTTGTAACTTTGACCCAACATCTTCTTCTACAACTTCGACCCAATAGTTCCTTCTACAGCTTTGGCCCAACATTTCCTTTTGTAACTTTGACCCAAAAGTTTCTTCTGCAACTTCAACCCAATAGTTTCTTCTGCGATTTCAACCCAGTTGTTTTTTCTACAATTTCGATCTTATTTTTCTTCTTCTTATCCTTGATTTTTTTCCTTTTTCCATCTTCTTTCTTGAGGAGATCGAACTTGCTTGAGTTGTGTCCAAATGAGGTCGATTTCCTTCTTATATATACGCTTTCCATGGGTATGAATTGCTTCCTTGAGTCTAACTTTATCTTTCATGTAGGCCGACTTGTTGCTACTTGATTGATAAGATCTTGGAGGGTCTTTGAATCTATTTTTGACTTAAATAAATTTTCTTTACAATATGTAACATGCCCAAAAGGGTCTTTTATACATGACAATGACTCAATTGACTTGTAAACTCAATGACAATCCCTAGAAGCACTCAATGGGTACTTGAACTATAAAATAAATAACCTTTAGCATGAAACCCATGCCTCAAGAACAATAATAATAAATTTATTTTTCTATTTACAACAAATACATAAAATCATGATTACATATGTCATTATAAAGACCAAACCTAGTTACATATTCCAACACTCCATCTTAACTAGGGAGGTATTCATAATCCATACAAGGTACTTAAACTTTCACAAACTGAAGAATTCTCATAAGAAGAGTAAGATTAATAAGCCATCTCATAAGCTACTTCCTTAGCTTATGTCAAAGCTTCTCATCTTATCAACCAGCATTGTCAGATAGCAAGGCCTTGACTAATAGCTCTATCTCTCCACAATATTAGAGTACAATGTTGGCGAGACCAATGAATGATAGACACCATCATCATTGTCTCTCAAGGCACATACCCCACCCGGGTGTTCACAAGGTATGTACGTTTAGGATAATTCCTATCTTGGATTAATGCATCCTCAAGTTAATTTCCTCTTCGACTACTCTTATCTTGGATTCCCTACCTCATCCTCAAAGAGTATCAGAATCAATCTCATATGCTTACCCAATCCTCCATTCTTTCTTCACAATATGAAGACAAGAATTATTTGTCTATCTATCCCTATCAAATAGGGAACATATAATCATTCTTGTGAAAGGAATATACTCATTCTCCCTATTATCCAGGGACCTTTCAAATCTCCCTCTTAACTATGGACTTGATTCCAACAACATCTCTTAGCTACTTGGTGGAGATCATGGTACCTTTAACTACTTGTAGAGCTCCTCCTTTCGATGTCATTAATTTCATCTTCATCATTATGGATCCTTCATCTTATAGGGCATCAGTCATCCATAACTTTCCTTCACGAATAATATCAATCATGTCATCCTTCTCTCCATCAGAAAGTGATCTTCTAGTCCACATCTAGATTATATTCATATAAATACCTCTTCAAATTCATGTTTCCTTCAATATCTTCCATCCAACCACATGAGTGCTACTTGTATGTGACATCTATAACTCTCTATCGGTAGTCCTGTATCATTCCATCCAGATGTTGTTAAAAAAAATGAACATAAAATCAAAGTTACCTTTTGTGATGGCTTTCATCATGACATCTGCTTCTTGCAACATCAACATCATGCACATTTATTGACACATCTCCAAGATATCCAATGTCAAGGGTCTCCTTCCTTTCTAGAATTCATCAAAGTCTTCGTGCCTTTTCCATCGAGATATCCTAGCCAATTCTTTTAGTCATCAAGTATTGAGCACTTTCTCTTATTTTATTTGTCTATAGTTGCATCTTTCACGATCTCTTCCTTCTTTCTTCACATATTTCTCTTCAGTAACTTCCATCCATAGTTCCTTCATCTTTGTAAACCACATCATATTCCATATGAGGACATATTATGTTGATTTAATCTTGTCAATATGTGAACCATGCCTTCATGCATATTTCCAGAGGAAGCGATCCCTTTTCTTCGTTCATATTCATGAGGTAGACCATTCACCCATGATATTTGAAACTATATGATGACATGACTTATTCTTTCAAACATATACATGCCACTTTCTCCTTTTGGTCATCTAGACTTCCTTTGGAAGCTTCATTTCCTTTGAAATTTCTTCAGCCATGTTGCACTCCTTTATCACCATACCATTTTCCTTCTAAGTAATAGATCGCACAAAAGGTGGAATGATCAGCGAGACACTTGCTTCTTCCAAATAGAGGTAAACCTTCTAATGAATATTCCAATGGAGGATCTTGATTATCCTCATCCTACAAATGTTCCTTTCTAATTATGATGATCTATGATGAATTTTTTTTATATGCTAGATGACTTTCTTCCAACCATGTATGCTACACAAGCTTTTAATTAGGTTATCAAGAGCTACTTTATTTTTTATGATGACTCCTACATCCATGTAGACTTCAAATTTAGCTATCTTTCAAGCTTTTATAATGAATTCATGAGCTCTTGCTTTAATTGTATGCTTATAATATGATGCATCTTGTCATACTTGCAATGCTTCTTATCTTGATAGCAATCTTTGACCATGGTAGAGGTATTTTCGCCTCCTACTTCTGCTTGCTATAGAGACCTTAATAGTGAAGATATATCCCTTCTTTCTTGGATTTCTTCTCATTAGTTTCTTCTGCTTCTTCAGTGATATTGGATTCCATTCTTTCTTTCCTTTTCTTCTCATCCTTCTTGTGTTGAGGACAATCTCTCTCGAAATTCCAATATTCCTTAAAACCATAACATTGGATCTTTGACATATCAATCCTCTTCTTTTTATGAGGACCAAACTTCCCAAACTTTCCTTTTCTCTTAGCCATGGCAACAAATGGTTGGACTTTTTCGCTTGATCCCACATCACTCTTTGCTTTTAACCTGGTTTCTTCAATCTTACACAATGACCAGAGTTCACTAAATGGGGTGGATTCCTTCTTTCCATAGATGCTTGGTGCAAAAATGCCCCATTCATCAGGTAGTGCATTGAGCACCACAGTGGTAATTTTTTCATCGAACATTATTTCTGCCAACTATTGCAATTGGTCTCTTATTGCTGACACCATCATAAGATATGAGGCTATCCCTTATTCATTTGATACCTTCATCTTATATAGCTCAGTTCTCAAAGATATGACTTCTCCATCGGTACTTACGGAGAGTTATTCTACTAAATTCTCGTAGATTTCTTTTGATGTCTCCAACTTTGCAACATAAGGTATGAGAGGATCCTTGATGGATTCTATAAGGATCCTTTGAGTCATAATTTCCCCCTTCATATATTTTTCTAGGTTTTCAGCTTCTTCTTCTGGCGGTTCGAAAATTAAACCCATAAATTTTCCAATGACTTCATTTTCTATGAGGAGCAAAGCTATCCTCTTCTTCCATGCAAGGAAATTTGATGACCCAGCCAACTTATTTCTCTCCTTGCTGTTAGGTCCCTATATTACTAGTATAGTCCCTTATTGTTGTTAGTGTAACCCCCTTATTTTTTTTATTGTACCCTTGTAACCCCCATATTGTTATTATTGTGCCCTTAAATTATTATTTTTAGGTCGACTAGGATTACATTGTGGCCCCACTATGATTACATTGTAGCCCTATGGACTCCTATATATAGAAATGAGGTTTTGTAATTTGTATCATCCAATAATTGTTCATTCATGTAATGTATTGGAGGTTTCCCCCTCGAAGTGGCTTATTTCTAAGGTGTTGATATCTCTTTTATTCTATTTTTGGAGCTGGTTTCACAACATTTGGTATCAGAGCTTTGGATTCTAGCATTTCGCTGCCCCAAATAGGTCATCCTGGATTTTTTTCTATAAATTTTTGTCTACAAAGGTTCAGAAGCTGAAATTTTGAGAGTGCGAAGCCAAAATCCTAAGGAACATTGTCGCAAAATTTCAGAGGTTGGTTCGCAATATTTTCGGAGATATGATATGTGGAAGTTAGGGCTTTTTGCAGGCTCCTGAATTTAACCTAAATAGGTCATCGTGGAATTTGTGCTATAAATTTTGTTCTACGAATTTTCAGAAGCGGAATTTTTTAGAGAGTGAAGCTGAAATCCTAAGGAACATTTTCGCAGAATTTCAGAGCTTGGTTCGCAATATTTTCGGAGATATGATCTATGGAAGTTAGGTTTTTTTTTGTGGCTCCCGAATTTTATCTCAAAGAGGTTATTGTGGGAAAACCTTCATAACTCTCTCTCTGAGCATCGGATTGGAATGCTGTAAAAAGTGGCAACAAGTACACGAACTGTGGTTTCTTTTCTATCAATTTCAGAGCCAAAGGAGGAAACAGTGACACGTGGAAAGTCCTACAAGTTCGCTATACTGAACTAGTCCATAATTGGGTCATTGTGCGAGATTGGACATAACTTTGCCTTGAAGAATCCGAATCAGGTCAGACCTGTGGTCATGGAATTTATTTTGCAACTTCTACCCAATAGTTTCTTCTACAACTTCAACCCAATTGTTTCTTCTGCAACTTCGACCCAAGATTTTCTTTTGCAACTTCAATCTTGCTTTTGTTCTTCTTATCCTTCATTTTCATCCTATTTCCAACTTCTTTCTCGAGGAGATCAAACTTTCTTGAGGTGTGTCCAAATGATGTCGAGTTCCTTCTTATATATAAGATTTATAGGGGTATGAATTGCTTCCATGAGGTTGACTTGATCTTTCATGTAGGCCAACTTGTTGCTACTTGATTGACAAGCTCTTGGAGGGTCTTTGACTCTATTTTTTACTCAAATAATTTTTCTCTAGAATATTTAACATACCTAAAAGGGTCTTTCATACATGACAATGACTCAATTCACTTGTAGACTCAATGACAATCCCTAGAATCACTCAATGTGTGCTTGACCTATAAACCAAATAACCCTGAGCATGAAACCCATGCCTCAAGAACAACAATAAATTTATTTTTCTCTTTACATAAAATACATAAGATCATGATTTATATGTCATTATGAAGATCAAACCTAGTTAAAATATTTCAACATTACCTAACATAACGTTGAACACTTGATATTCTTAAACCGCATTCAATTTCTCACCAACCTCCTCATCTTCACTTTATTCACTAGCACTATCACTTTGATAAACTTTGGAAGATGAGTCTTATTGTCCCACAACATTGGTTGGAGCTAAAGTATTTGGGAAATTTGGTGGGCCCTTTTTTCCTTCCTCGTTATGTTACTAGACGAAGGGTTTTTTCTTTGAAATTAAAGTAGATATTTGTCCCTTTTCAAGAGTGGTAAAATTGTTCATATACATCCTATCCCTAGCATTCATATCCTTAGATAATTTGTTAATTTTCTTGAGGGCAGTGACTAGGGTTTCCTCAAATTGATCCTTCGTCTTTCTCTTCTTAGTCTCAACTTTGACCCTAGGGAAATTAAACATTTCAACATGAGAAACATTAAATTTTTGTTCAACTTCTATGGTAATTTCCTTTTCTTCAACAAGAGTCTTTGCATTCTTAACCCTAAGTTTATATTTTAGATGCCCTTGGACCGCCTTAATGAACTTTTCTACAATTTGATCATTAATATGTTTGAGGCGATCAAGGATATATTTAACAATTCTATCAAATATTTGGGTAAAATATCTAACATCTTAATCTCTCTTTTTTGTAAATGATAAATTTTTTTAATGACATAGGTTCCATCAACATCTGTAGCCCATTTTTTCTTAAAGACATCTCAAATTGGACAAATTCACTTATGTTGGTTGGAGGAAGACTATGGTACTAATCCCTAACTAAGCAAATGACGTCATCACTAGACCTTCTTCATCAATCCCTCGAGATCCCACTACCCAAAAGAAGTTCTCTACATGTATTTCAACACTTTGATCAACAATACCTTTGAACTTTAGTAGCCATTCATGATACTTCTCAGGTAAGGTGTGAGGAGCATCAGGAATCCCACCAAAATACGAAGGTTTGAAAGCAGCCAAATTCTATTTCTTAATCTTAGGGACATTGTTTTGGTTTGGATTTTGGTTTGGATTTTGGTTTGAGTTAGTATTGGTATTCATGTTTTTAGGAAATTATTTCCTCTCACCAAGAGGGGAGTGCTCTCATTGATTATCCCTCTTAGTTGCAACCCTGGTTATAGGAGTTATGATTTCTTCATGATCTTCATAACCAAGAAATTTAGGAGCCACCATAAGAGGATCTATATTGTCATTGAAAGAATCACCTCTTCAAATATTGAACCAAGGAGGTAGACCTCCTTCCTCCTCAACAAGGATGGAAATTTTTTTTCCACACAATCTAACAAGGGTCCTAAGAGGGAAACCTAAGGAATGAATACTGAACCAAATGACAACAAATGGAACAAATACCCATTGTCACCTTAGTTAGTGTCCCCTTCTCTTTATGAACTTTCACCGATGGGAGGAGTCTCGGAATGAAGGAAATCACTTGTAATGAAGGGATCAATGATAGAGTATGAAGTGATTCGTAAGACCCATTCAAGGAGAGACTCAATTAGGGCTCAATGCTTCAACAAAAGCCAAGGGCTCTCCAACAAAGACCTAGGAGTGAGGCCTAGAACTATGGTGAATACATTCAATGACAATGAGTATGTATAGGGTCAAGACTTCCAATGTGATGTAGGACTTCTTTAGAAGTGCTACAATATTATTTTTTACTTGAAAGAGGATTCTTGCTTCACTAGAGAGACCTAAAAAGAAGCATGTACAATACATAGGATTTATGAGTGACCGTGGGAGCAGATTCTCCAATGTGCTCATTAGGTCAATATAGGTAGGGAAGAGGGTCTAAAATGATAAATTTCTTTGAAGCAAAGACCCTTAGTGAGAACACATTGTCTAAGACGTTTAAGATAGGGTTTCAAAGTCACGAATAGGACACGAGTTTTCTTGAAAACTAACCTTGGGAATTGTACCAATTTCCAAACTTGGAGATTCAATAGATGAGATACTCACACAGATTCTTGTCCAAACATATTTGAAATATTCCACCTCTAAGGAATTTTGTGTGATGTTCCGAATTAGCATGTTTTGCTAAGTAATACATTTTTATACAATTTTGATATTTTTGGCATGTTTTTTACTAAGAGAAACTCATCGAGGTGCATATTGGTGGCCACCCACCGATTCCATTTGGACCCCCACCATCGGTTCTTTCATTTTTTCAGTTTCAACACAGTTTACTATTTTTATCATTTTTTCATGTCCTAAACTTTCGGAGCCGTTTTGAGGCCCTAAAAGACGGTTTTTGGGAAAACCAGGAGCAACATGGCTCTTTAATCAATGTTGTTTGCTCAAAAGTTATATTCCTTAGACAGATGTTTCTAACGAGGAATCGAGTGAGTCAAACGGAGATCATATGCCAAAGTTATGTCCCCGATAAGTTGATGTACCAATTTACCCATACGGGGCCCATAGTTTTGGTGCTTCATCTCCTAGGGTTAGGTTTTTGGATGTTTAGGGTTTTCCTTTGTTTCTCAATAATAATAGGCCTTCGAGCCTCATTGTAACATAGTTCATAGGCATGTAGCCGCCACATGTCTTCTCAAAGATAAGCTACCATTTCCCTAGCTAGTTTATTTACACTCTGTCTGTAAACATATTTCAGTCATTTGATTTTAATGAAATGGAGTTTTATTTCCACTCCATCTCTATGTTTATGTTTGTTTCTGTATATTATTGTGTTCCTGCATAAATCCAGATCAGTGGTATCAGAGTGGTCTACTCTTTCTCTATTTTTATTTGCATGACCCCAACGAGGTCACGGTATAAGGAGTTAGGGTTCGATCTGGTTGAACCCTTACAAATCAACCTCACAAACCCCGACGACCTCCCATTGCGGAAGAAAAGAAAGATAAGGGAGCAGGAGATCCTATCAAAATATTGCTCGAGCAGGCCCTCGAGAAACATAGGAACGCGATGATGGATAAATTTGCGCATATCCTTCAACGGTTATCCACCAGCGACGCATCTACATCCAGTAGCCACTTTGGAGGCGCCTCTCCTTTCGAGGTATAAGTTAACTTTGACATTCCTATATTTGAAGGACAGATATATGCATACGCTATAGATAGATGGTTGAATTTGATGGAAGGGTATTTATCGGTCCATGATTTCTCCGACTGAGAAAATATTATTTTTTCACTCTTGAAAGTCACCCCCCATGTCAAGGACTGGTGGGAAACCTACTGTGAGCAAAAGGACAAGAGGGAACCTTCTCTGTTCTTGGCCTCACCCACTTGGAATTCGTTCCAAGACGGCATCAAGGAATAATATCACCCTGTGGAGAGCTACGAGGACAAGTACATCCAATGGACGATGTTGCGGCAGCAAAGGGATCAAGATGTGCACGAACTCACAAATCTGTTCCATACCCTATGCATAAAGTTGGGTATTAAAGATTTAGAGAGACATTTGGTGCTCAAGTACCTCTGTTGTTTGCACTAATACATTTAGGAGGAAATGGAGTTCCTCGACATTACCTCTTGATCCAGGGTAAATTCTTGACACCCTTAACCAAGACCTTTTCCTTCGGCTGATAAATTAGAATTACATTTAAGTAAAGCGTTAATGAACATAAATGAACAACTGCATGCTCTAAAGAAGAGGAACATAACGTTTTAAGATCAGCAATCATAAGAACACGTTGTTTGATAACAGAGTTCGTCCAGGAGGGACTACATTTCCGGGCCTCGGTGTCACTGTGGTGTAGGCCGCTGCATTAAGTGTTGTAAGGAGTGAAGATGTACATGGATGTGTTTTCTCTAACATACAAGGAAAATTCTCTCACGCAGGAGTGGCTAGACCTATCTACAAGATGTTCCACTGCGGAACTCTCATTCACAAGAAGGACTCCTATCAGTATGACAATATCCCGCACATAATGACTATGAGTACCCTGCCAACATGGCCACCAAAGGGATCTCAAACAGCATACATGAGTATCCCACCAACATGGCATCAAAGGGATCTAAGACATAATACAAATCCATGACAGAAATTACATCAATAACAAAACAAGATCCCATGACTCATACATCAACAGGGATCTGTACAACACTATGCATCTCAGGGACAAAGAAGTACATGTAATCAACACATCATATACCTCACGTTGAAAATGACTGAAGAATGAGTCGTTGCGCTGCTGGATCTAAAATTACCATCACAATCAAGGCGTCGAAAGGTGTGAAATTGACTTCTCACTTGCTGAAAGCTAACACCTTCAACTTCACTTCAAAAATTGACCAAAATATATAAAGCTCAGATGGAAAATATGAACACACCATCAGATTCGTGGCATCGAATAGTGAAAAATCGACTGTCCATTTTTTGAATTTTGATGAAGTGAAAATTTGGGGCAAAAAGGAATCTTTTAGATTCCCCTAGATTCCTCCATGATGATGCTCCATGGGTGGACTAGAAATCTGCAACTCAAAAGGAGAATCTGAACTCTCCATTGTGTTCCCTGCGAAAAACCGTTAAAAACGACTGTAAACTTGACTATATTTTGACATGGAGAAAAATTACCTCCTTGGGAAAATTTCAAGGCTCATGGTTCTGCCCCCTGTTTCTGGGCCTACTAATGGTTCCACCTGCATCGAAATATGTGCGTGCCTCGAACTGTATGCACGCTCTTCTCCTCCATCACCTGGGCACATTTGCAAATGATGGGTTTAAATACTAAATCCCTGGCAGATTATTCAAAGCACAATGGGTTGGCGCGTTGGTTGTGGATCCAAAATGGAAGGGAGGGGGTCGGGTGGTCAAACCCCACCCCCTCTATTTTTAAGATGGAATTGTATTAAAAATTTGCGCATTTATTTTTTTACAAACCTTATGGATATTTGTTTAACCCCACGCCATTTAATATGGTACTTTTGGGGGGGTTAGGCCTGCATTGGGTAGCCCGCCCCTTTCCGTCCGTCGACAACCTTGTAATACGCAGCATGGAATAGCGGATTCGGTTGGGCGGTAAGGTTCACAACCCCCACCCACCCATATATGTGTATATTGTTATGTGGATCCGTGAGGGGGGGGTGGCGGCGGTCATGGCCCCCACCCCCATTTTCTTTAAATAATTTTTTCATTATGATAACAACACATACAAAGTTAAAATTTGGTTTTGGACCGTAGGTGTCAATTTAAATTGGCCACAAATTTTCCCAAAATCTGGTTGGAGCTGGCCGGAGCTGGTTGGCCAGAAAAGGTCAAATTTGTGCCTTCCTTAAGCCTGCCAAGTCACCAAGTCAACCCAAAACTTTGACCAACTCTAACTTTCGCATACGAGCTTGGTTTGACGAACTGTTCACACTGATGCAATCAGGATGACGAGATCCACGCTCTGTTCTTGGTTTTAAAGTAATCCAAACACTTTTATTTTTTTAGCTTCCCTCAGCCCTCTTTGTCTTGTGTGTGTCTCTGGAGCCACCTAGATCACCTCGCTTGGCATGACATATCGCTATGCCACCAAGATCGAGTAGAAATTTAAGCAAAAGAAGCGAGACTTTGGATCCATGAATCCAAAGCCAGGGAAAGGCGCCCCCGAACTGGAGAACAAGGGGAAAAGCCAAAGCGGGGTGACTCATAACAACACCACAAATCCAAAGAAGGACACGGGGAAGTGGTGTGAATTTCATAACAAACCCACTCACATCACAAATGAGTGTCGGGCCAAACATTCACTAGTGGTCGAACTAAAAGCACCCGAATCAGATGCATGTTCTGATCCTAAGTCAGAACCAGACAAGGGAAATGAAAAAGGGAAGTAGATCATTGATGTGGATCCTAGTGCCATTGTTGCCACCACCAAGATCTAGGGGGAGGATCCCAAGGATCTAGAGGAGGGGGGGGGTGGTGCCTCTTTCATTCGCAGATGTAGGTGAAGGGTTATCCACTGCAATTACTTTTAGACATTGGAAGCCAAAAGAACCTCATTTCAATAGAGGTCGTGAAGCAGCTCGGCCTACCGACAATAGCACACCTGTAACCGTATACCATTGAGTGGCTTAACGAAGGAAGAGATATCTGTGTCCGCCACCAGTGTCGCCTTCCGCATAACATCAAGCCATTCACAAATGAGGTATTGTGTGATGTTTCTCCTCCTGATGTGTCTGATGTATTATTGGGCCAACCATACTTGTGGAAGCGACATGCTATGTATGAGTCTAGGCCTTGTGCTGTTGTTATTACTTTGGGAAATAAATTGTACAGGATACCGGAGGTAGTACCGCCTCATGCCATCTCTTTGACTACTGCAAAAAAATGCAGTAAGCTTGTTTCCCAAACCACCAAATTTATTTACCATTCGCCCACAAGGCAAGTGTGAAATTTTCAAGAGGAAAATATTTTTGCAATACTTGGCTTATTTCTCCTACTTATGAGATAAGTTATTTACAGCTGCTTCGGTAAATTATGAAATAAACACATTTGCAGATCTTCACTATCGTTAAGAGCATAAGAACATAAAGATAATGTACACCAATAGCACAATAGAAATAACCACATGAACATAGATTTTTTTGGACAATTGTCCCCGAAAAAACCCAATGTGGGAAAACCGATGCAGCAGATGAGGGTTTTACATTTATATTCATAAATGGAAAGTACATTCACAGGAGTCTGATGAGCAGAAAAAAATAGCAAACACTTGGCTGAATTTTCTAGACCTTCTAGACAATTTTCAGACCCTCGGGGTGACCTCCTTCACCCTTTGCATCATCCAACATGAATTATTTTCGCAGTCCCTCTCTGCACTGCGTGATTTTGCGTGGAGGGGTTCTTGCTGTTGATCAGCTCACCCCTCCCTTAGCCCTCCCGAGTTCTACTTCCTGATAACTGGCTCCTCCCTCCTCCTTCTGCTTCTACAACCCATCCTCTACAAACTCACCAACTGAAATCGATTTCCCTTGCTTCAGAATCGATTTCCTTCGGGTATTGAGAGTGTCCCCGGCTTGATTTCCAAATGGCCCTCAAGTCTCTTCTTATAGTCTTCTCGCTGATGAATCAAAGACCAATATTATATCTTTAATAAATGGCTTAGATTTAAAGATGACTTGATCTTCGTCTTCTAGAATATTCGCACTCTTCTCTATTAATACCCTTTAATTATTTAATTTCTGTAAGTTTATACTTAGGGTTTGCATTAAAATAATTAATTATTTTAATAAAGTCATATCCGAGTCGAATTTCCACAAATGATTTTTTGGTTCTCTGGAGAACTGATGTCTAAGCCTCTCTACCAAAAATGAGACTTAGAACACTTTCCGATGCTATAGAAATCAACACTCCCTCTTAGCGAGGAAAGTGTTTAAGCAAGATACCGTTGTACTGCTCTACATTAGCTGTTGCGCTGATGATGTCCTGGTTTTTGCCCCTCATCTCTGTGTTGCTGGTTCCTGTAAGGTTGCCCTATCACTGCAACATATGTACTGCAGCTCCCTCTTCTTCCGAAGACCACCCTTTCCTCTAGTGGAATGGGTTCTCGATCATCCCCATCTTCTCTCTGAAGTAAGTGAACTTGATCTTACTTAGAGCCTTTTGTGAGGATATCTTCCATTTGTTCACCAGTGGGAGTGTATCGCAATTGTACTGCTCCCCTATGGACATATTCCCTGATAAAGTGACACTGAATGTCAATGTGCTTCGATCGGTCATGAAACACGGGAGTTTTAGAGAGCTTATGCAACTCTGATTATCACACATAATCCTGGTTGGTTCTAACCGCATCTTAAGTAATTTCAAGAGCAATTTGCAGAGCCATATGGCCTCGCACCAAGCTGTGCTTGCTGCCATGTACTCTGCCTCGACTGAGCTCAGTGCTACGGACTTTTGTTTCCTGCTGCACCAGGAGGTCATTCCTGATCTGAGGTTGAAACAGTACCCACTGATACTTTTCCAATCTACTGTGCTTCTAGCCCAGTCTACATCTATGAACCCACTCAACTGGATCTCATTTTCCTTGGTGTACTTTAGCCCATACTCGACTATCCCTCTCAAGTATCTGAGAATATGTTTGGTTGATGCCCAGTGAGCCCTCCTTGGTTCCACCATGAACTGACTGTGGGTATTCACTACATAAAAAATGTTTGGTCTCGTGTTGACCAGATACATCAATGACCCGATGAGTTGTCTGTACAATGTGGGATCAGCCTCATCATCCTTTGATGTGTCTATCTTCTTCCAGTTAGTAATCATTAGCATGGCCATGGGTCTACAATATTCGATCTGAAATCTCTTCATAATTTATGTCGTGTATCTTCCTTGTCCTAGGAATATTTCCCCTTCCTGCTGCCACACTTCTAAACCAAGAAAATAGTGGATCTTCCCCAGGTCCTTCATGTCGAATTATGTTTCCAGATTCTCCTTGCAGTCTTTGATGAGCTTGGATGACCCGGTCAAAAACAGGTCATCCACATACAGAACAAGAATAATTGGCTCATCTCCTACTCTTAAGTAGTATAACTTGGGATCTATGTCACCCTTGACGAACCCCATCTTCTACAAGTAGCCATCAATCCGACCATACCATGCCTTGGGGGCTTATTTTAAGCCATTCAAGGCTTTCTTAAGTCTGCAAACATGAGTCTTATGCTCATGTGTCTCGAAGCCCTTTGGCTTCTCTATGTACACTTCCTCCTCTATCACACCGTTCGAGAACCCAGTCTTGACATCCATCTGGTAAATCTCCCATCCAATCTACGCTGCTAGAGAGATGATGGATTTGATAGAAGTGTATCATGCTACTGGAGCAAAGGTTTCTTCATAATCAATTCCTTTTTTTTAGGCATACCCATTTTCTACAAATATTGCCTTGAATTTCTTTATGCTGCCATCTGCAGCATATTTGATCTTGTATTTCCATCTGGATCCTACAATAGATCTATCCTGTGGTCGAGGGACTACTTCCCAAACATCATTTTTCATGATGGAGCTATACTCCTCCACCATGGCATCTACCCATACCTGATGCTGAGCTGCTTCCCGAAAGGTAGAAGGCTCTCCAACCTAAGCTACCAACGCCTGATATCTATCAGGTTGTTTCCTTATCATCTTCCCTTCTCTAGGTGCTCCAACAAATCCTTTTGCATCTCTAAGAATCTATTGGAGTTCTCTGCTCGGTCTACCACCAGTGGTGGGCGGTCTCACCGGTTTTTCCTACTGTTCTTCGTTAGAGGAGCTCCCCTCATAAATATTCTATCTTGGAGAGGCACTGGACCTCTCCTCCATAGGTCGTTGAGGTTGTACTAGTGGATCTTCCTCAATCTATGTATCTATGGCCATCTCTCGAGATTTCCTAAAGGCTTTACATCCCTTATTACCATGAATTTTCTGCTCTTTGTAATATATACGCAATATGCCTTTGCATTCTCACTGTAGCCCATCAGAAAACCCTTTTCTGCAGTTTGATCGAGCTTCTTCCTCTTTTCCTCTGGAACGTGGTAGTATGTTACGCTGTTGAATATCCTAATGTGGCTCACTTCTGGCTTGTTGCCCGTGAACACGCTTTTGGGATTAACCATCCCCAAAGCTCTATTGGGAACTCTGTTCTGAATATAAATTGTTGTGTTGCAGGCCTCTGCCCATAAGAATTTGGCCATCTCCGGGTCGTACAACATTTCCCTTGTAGCTTCTATTATGGTTTGATTCTTTTGTTCTGCAACTCCATTTTGTTCTAGATTTTAAGGAGTTGTCCATTCTCTCTTGATGCCTTCCTATGCACAGAAATTGGTGAAGTCTTTAACGATATATTCTCCACTATTATCTGACCTCAACTTCTTGATATTATTTCCTATATAGTTTTCCACCAATGCTTTGAAATATTTAAACTAGTTAAAGACTTCATATTTGGTCTTCAGAAAATAGATCCAAGTTTTCATGGAATAATCATCAACGAAGGTGGAAAAATAATTTGCCCCATTGAGAGTTGTTACGGACATTGAACCGCAAATTTCAGAGTGTATTAACTCCAATACACCTTTGGCTATGCTGCTGCTTCTTGGAAATGTTGCCTTAGCATACTTCCCTAGTACGCATCCCCTGAAAACTTCATCTTTCTTTATGCTCAGTTCGACAGCCCCCATGACATTATTTTTGATAATCCCCAAGGCTCCATGATGTAGATGTCCCATACTTCTGTGCCATAACTCATTCAGATCTCTGTCCTCTGTACTGCCAATCAGGGCCACCGGAGATTCAATCTGGAGCTTATACAACTTGTGACTCCTTACTTCAATTTGTGCTTTTTTGCTCCAGTTAGGGTGTTTGACATACACCTTATCTTGACTAAATTATACGCCATAAACCTTGTTCTGAAGTTGAGACACCAAGAGTAAACTCATCCCCAACCTTGGTACATGCAAAACATTCGTGGCTCGAATGTTGTTGCCATCCTCTGTCTAAAATGTTATGGTACCTCTCCCGATGGGGGTACATTTTGCCTTATTTTGAAATAGTTATTTGGAACTTCATCTGCTTTTCCTGACATGTAGAAGTTGTTAATGTTGTTGTTGGGATGTGTTCATCATGAGTGCACGTCAGTTGTATATGCATTTGTTATGCATGTTAGTGTTAATATGTTGTTATGCATGCATTTTCATGGTTATTGTTATGCATGCATGGTAGGTCAGGCATCATGGTGGTCATTATGTTGTTTGTGTGATCATGATTTTGTTAGTATGTTATGACGCTGATATGTTGGCTGAGATAGAGTAGGAGACGCAGATCATTAAAGAAAGGCTCCAAGATCGAAAATTGGGGTAAGAGAAGATCGTCATACAAGTTTGTATGGTGGGTGTGCAGGTATGTTGGTTAATGGTAGTTATAGGCATTATGGTTATGTACATGCATGTCATTCTATTATTGTTGCCATTACATGTATGATATATGCTAGTTAATCAGTGTGGTCATATGCATGTGCATCAGATAGTCATAAATGATAGTAACTTGTTGTTATATGCATTACGGTAATATGCAGGAGGATTATGGTCATTGCATTTAAGATCTTGATGTTATATGTATCATGCTAACCTGGATTGGTTTTGTAGATGGTTATGGTTATGGTATTTAGGTATGAGTTGATATGCTTGTGATATTGTGTTGTACTAATCTAGATTGAATGTGCATATGTGATTGTTATGCATGAAAAACATTTTTTTTATGAGTTTATGATATGAACATGTTAGCTCGCTAGTGTTATGGACACCATGGCCTTATTTATGTTTGATTTGATATGTTTTGCATTTATATCATGCTAATCTAGATTGATTATGCAGACAAGATAGCCTCTCTTGAGATACATTAAGGTATGAGTTGCTTACGTCGTTTACTTGGTACTTGAATGTTTGATTATGTATTTTATTTGGTGTTTGAGTGTTTGGTGTGTATTATGTCATCTTTCTATTGCTTGAATGTTTGATTAGTTGCATGATATGAGTTTACATATATAAAAGTTCAAGAAGGAATTACCTTTTTTTGAGATGGTTGCACTAACACATATGTGCTGAGAACAATTGAAATGTACTTAAGTGTAAGTGGGTGGTAGTTGTAGTACTATTATTAGTGATTGTGAGTTGACTATGACATGGTTGTTAGTATTGGTAAAGGGTGATTTCAGATTAATAGACATGATGTTTTGATCTTTGGAACTTGTGACTAACATGTGTGAAAATTTGTAGGGTGACATGCTTGGTATTAGCATGACAAGGTAACAATTAGTTTTTCTATATATAACTCACAGTTGGGAGATGTGATAGTAGACAATAAGACTCAATTGTAGCAAGGTAAAAGGTAAAAGAAAGGAATTGGGTAAAAATTCCTTTGACTATGTTTGGGAACTGCAATTCCAAATGAATGAGCGCTTTGAATACAAGAAGTATTCTTAACCTTGATTTTGTCTGACATTATGTGGATATGTGTTATATTCATGAACATGTATTTTAAATATATAATAACTAGTTTCCAGTTATGTCTGGATTCATCAAGGAATCAGCGTCCAATGTGCTTGGCACAACAAGGTAAGGTAACTCGTATATTCTATACTTATTTATGCACTGACATTTATGTGTTTAAGGTAGTATGATGCAAGGGATTGCATGGAAAAAGAGACTACCATGAAATATTGAAGAAGGACACTAAAGCAAGGTTTCTTGGTAGAGTCAGTGTGTGGTATATGGATGTGTGGTACTACTGTTGTATATTTGTTGCACATGTTGCACATGTGATGTTGTGTGCATGCAGTGTTGTGTATATATGGTGTTGTGTACATGTTGTTTATGTAGTGCTATGTACAGATAATGTTGTGTACATATTGTTTATGTAGTGTTATGTAAAGATGGTGTTGTGTATATGTTGTTTATGCAGTGTTATGTGTATATGGTGTTGTGTACATGTTGTCTATGCAGTGTTGCATACAGATGGTGTTGTGTGCATGTTGGATATGCTGTGTATTGTACATATGGCGTTATGCATATCTTGGATATGCGATGTTGTGTGCACATATGGTGTTGTGCGCATGTTAAATATGTGGTGCTATGTAAATATAGTGCTTTGTGAATTTTGCATATGTGGTCATATGTAGATATGGTGTGGTGTGAAAGTTGTACATATGGTGCTATGTACATGTGGTGTTGTGTGCGATTGTACATGTGGTGTCGTGTACATGTTGTACACGGGGTGTTGTGTGTAGGTGGTGTTGTGTACATGTTGTGCATGTTGTGTTGTGTACATGTCGTGCATCTGGTGTTGTGTACATGTCGTGTTGTGTACACATTGTGCAAGTGGTTTTGTGTACATGTTGTGCAGGCGGTGTTGTGTACATGTGGTGTTGTGTACATGTTGTGCAAGTGGCGTTGTGTACAGATGGTACTGTGTACATGTTGTACATGTAGTATTGTTGCACGTGTGGTATTGTTTGCATGTCATACATGTTGCGTTGTGCACATGTGGTATTGTGTGCATATCATACATCATGTTTTGTGTACGTGTGATACGGTGTATGTGCATTGTGTGATCACTTCGCTAGATCTCTAAGGCTGAAGAAGAAATGCCAACAGAGGTAACCACAAACCAATCTTTTGATTTGGTATCTAGCCCTACCAAACTGGAGAGGGCTCTCTCGACAATGTCACGACCAAGAGGGTTGGAGAATTAGGGGTTTAGGCTAGGTATAAGTACAGGGGTTTGATTGACTGCATTGGGTTGTTGGATAGGTGAATTAGGTCAAAGCGGCTAGGTCAGGGAAAATAGGATTAGGGTTGCAGAGATTCAATGGGGCAAGGTAGGTAGAAAACCTAACACTTTAGGGTTTCTTGAGTGGGATGGATTAGACAGGTGAGGAGCTAGAAAGAGCAATACTAAGCATGAATTCTTTCTAAACTAAAGAATATGGACAAACTATGAAGGTTTTCCCAAAACAGAGCATGAGAGATGTATTTTGTTTATCAACTTAAAAACCAACATATCATAGAAATGAAATGGATCATGAAACAAAACATTCATACATAATGAGACATAAGAATAACAATGCTAAATTTCCATATCACATGTATCCTAAAGAAATAGTTGCAACCTTTTCATTAATTTCCTACCAAATAGATTACACTAGAGTCTCTGATCAATGCATCAACATCCAACCCCTTAAATGAGTCAAAAAGTACAAGATATAGACCTCAAACAACCTCTCCCAACCTTAGGAGTTGAACCTCAAACATTCCTTAATGGGCTTGGCGCGAATGAAACACAGGGACAGTGCGCCAATTGGCACGCCCTCTAGTGTGGATTTCCCCCATTGGCGTGAGGGATGAACTAACTAGTCGCGCCAAGGCTAAAACACCTATTTTTATGGTTTTCCAGAGGAAATGTTCTTCAGGAGAATGTTTATCCTTAGGCAAGAGGATGTTGTGAAGGTGTTTTCAGGACATGTTACTGCTCACAGGTCACGGGAATAGTCCTCTAATGTGCGGGACGAGGAATTGTAGGGACGGTGACAAAATACTGTGTAACAGATGCCCCCTAAAGCATGAGGTCTGAGAGAGAGGGAGGGGTGAAATGCTTTATGAGAACGCGCCCAGCTGAAAACACTACCGTCGGAAAACCTGCGAAGACAAATACAACTGATATCTCATATACATGATATGTGGTATGGGCGTAGCCATCCATAATAGAGTGTACCAAAACCGAGATCCAAGGTATGGACGCAGCCATCCAGTAAAGAAGGATCAACAAGTAGACTCAGGTATGGTCGCAGCCATCTAATCGAATGACTCATGTAATACATGATAATAATCCACAAATAATCCGCAACCTGGATGTTTATCAGACAAAATCCAGGGTCTTGCGCTCCATCTCGACCCGAACAGAGTACAAGTTCAAGCATGCGAATATGTGAGCTGAAGTCGAACATGCAAGAACATCGTCTGATTACCAGCCAATAATGAAAGTCGTTAATAGATGCGAGATAAACCATCAATAATGACGATGGCCCTCAAGGTACACTAGGTACAATCCATGGAATGTGAACAGTGAGTTGGCATTGAACACCCGCAGAATGAGTCGATCGAATGTCAATAATGAAAACCTTGCGTCGAATGCAAAGAACCTGCCATTGAGGCATGCAGGCTCCAAGGTACCTGAATGGAGTCTCTAGATCAAATTCTTGGATAATGAGCTGAAGTCGATAGGAAGTGACCTTGATCGAAGGTGGGCCATAATGTTTCGCACATCATCGACACGAGACAGAGGGACATAATTCTTGTGAATCAAGATCGACAGAGAATCAGAGGGAGGTTGAAAACTTAAGAGGCCAACTTCTCTTGAACATATCGGCAACACGACATTGGATTTGGCAGTATTTAACATCAAAGGATTTGAGGTCATGGTGACGTGGCAAAGAACATCTGGGTGGTCAAAAGAGATTACCCAAACCCACGAATGCAAGCAGATATCGAGATAAGATGTCCCCAACCTGACATGAATGTAAACAAGTGCCATGTTCAAGAGCGACATACTGTCGACATGACTATAATACTAGTTCCATTTTCCCCCACCATTTATGGCGAGTACCCCAATTATTTTTGAAAACAAGCTTGAAGGAGATAGCATATGCTTGTGATATAAGTTTTCCCTTCGAACAAATCCATCCTAGTACATTTAACGAGCCCTAGGAAGGAGGAAATCGAGTAACCTCATTATGACGTAGTCCGATGTCATCAGTTTTTAATGAGTCTGACAAAGGAAGAACTCGACATCTTTTCATGTTTATAGATTTTGAAAAGACAACAGAAAAGAAAACTCCAACAGTCCCTTTTCGTAGATAGTCCCATAGATCCGAAAAGGTAGAAAACTATATCTGAGAGAACCTCCTAGTCCCAATAGGCTAGGGTATTCCTTTTTCGTAAATAATCTCTCCCAACATGAAAAAGGGGTAAACGTATACTGGGTAGATATCGCTTCGCAGCCAATTTAATGAGTTCAAAATGACAAGCAACTCGGCAATCTTTTCAGTTTTCACAAGTCAGAAAAGAGTTGAAAGATAACTCCTCCTGGAGGAACGAGTGGTATAAAGGGTAGCAACTGGTTCCGATAATGGTGGAACCGCTCTGAACAAATAAACGTTGAGAGGCTAGCTAATAAGACCACTCATTGCATCGGTTCCTTAGGATTGGGTAAAACAATCAAGTGAAGGCGTATGGTCGACCAAGCAGATAGTGACGGTGGAATGAGAAAACCAAGGCTCATCTGGAAAAACAGGCTGATAAAATGGAAATCACAAGAGGTAAAATAGGAATGGTTTCATTTTTACTCAAGCTTGAAATTAGAAAACTTTGCTTGAAGTTGGTTTCATTTTTACACAAGCTTGAAACAAAGATAAGCTATGCTTGAAACCGGTTTCATTTTTACACAAGCTTGAAACGGAAACAAACTATGCTTGAAAATTTTTGCATGCCCCTAGCATGGTGACTCAATTCGAGGTACATGCCCCCCAAGCTTCATTCCATATGAAAGGCAGATGAAGTGAAGGTTCAAGTTACGAGATCAAGAGAAAGACTCGACTGGGATTTTACGAGATCTTATCAAAGACTCGAATTGAACAGGAAAGTGTTTCATTGTTTTAACGAGGTTGACACATTAAAAGAACTATCCTCAGATGACCTTGTTTAATTTTTTAACGAGGTTGATATAGAAGACAAACCATCCTCGAAACACCTTGTTTCATTTTTGAATGAGCTTGACACAAGAAAATGAACTATGCTTCGGACACCTTGTTTCATTTTTGAATGAGCTTGACACAAGAAAATGAACTCTTCTCCCACAGACCTTGTTTCATGGTTTAAGGAGCTTGACACAAGTAGATGAACCATGCTCCAAAGACCTTGTTTCATTTTTTAAGGAGATTTACACAAGAAAACGAACCTTGCTACAAACACCTTGTTTCATTTTTTAACGAGCTTGACACAAGAAAACGAACTCTGCTCCGACAATCTTGCTTCATTTTTTTAAGGACCTTGACACAAGAAAAACGAACTCTGCTCCGACCATCTTGTTTCATTTTTTAAGGAGCTTGACACAAGAAAGCGAACTGTGCTCCGGACACCTTTCATCATGATGAATAAGAAGTCATGGCTTCCAAGAGCTCCACACCGGATGGGAGAACAACATCTCGGAAATCTGGAACACTTGAGACTATCCCCTCTGCGGACAGAGGCGATCCACTAGCCCAGATCAGGTCTAGCAACAATCAAATCATGCAAATACGTTGTTTCCTAGTTACAAGAAAGACAAAGATCACGATAAGTGACCTACCTCAAATCCCACATTGTTGTTATCGAAGAAGAAGCGAAGTTCTTCGTCCCTTGTCCGACAGATCACAGTCTTTCTGTTTGATTCGTCTAGACACCTGTACACACACAAAGAAACGATGACATACAACGTGATAGCTAAAGCGTGTAACTATATATAAGTCAGAGAGGATATAATTCATAGCATTTCATAAAAGAGTAAACACATGAATGGAACCAAAATCAGAGTCGTTTATATTAATGATGACAAAAAGGGAGATTACAACCAAATGCTCTGACGCTATGATCTTCCTTCGGCGGGGCTTGCAGCGGAGCGCATCTCAACGAAGCCTGTCGGGAATTTGGAAAAAGCTCTCTCTTACGAGGTTCTTCTCGGCACTGCTTTCAATGGTTTCCCGGCTATATTTTTCCTCCTACAAGTTCAACTAGCTTGCTAATGGAAAGGACAAGCTTTTATAAATGGAGGAAGGAAAGTTGGGATCCCTATAATCATGGGATAGGCCCTATCTCTTAGGAAGGTCCCATGAGAGGTGGAAAACCACTTCTTATACATGGAGATCCGGAGCCAAACCACTCAAATTTTTTTGATGATTCATTCTGGAGTTTGTTAGAACCAAAATTCTGCCATTTATTTTTAAAAAACATTCCTTAATGGGCTTGGCGCGAGTGAGGCACAGGGACAATGCGCCAATTGGTGTGCCCTCTAATGTGGATTTCCCCCATTGGCGCGAGGGATGAACTGACTAGTCACGCCAAGGCTAAAACACCTGTTTTTAGGGTTTTCCAGAGGAAATGTTCTTCAGGAGAATGTCTATCCTTAGAAAAGAGGATGTTATGAAGGTGTTTTCAGGACATGTTACTACTCACAGGTCACGGTAATAGTCCTCCAATGTGCAAGACGACGTATTGCAGGGACAGTGACAAAATATTGTGTAATAGATGCCCCCTAAAGCATGAGGTCAGAGAGAGAGGGAGGGGTGAAATGCTTTATAAGAATGTGCCCAACTGAAAACACTACTGTCGGAAAACCTGCGAAGACAAATACAACTGATATCTCAGATACATGATATGTGGTATGGGCGCAACCATCCATAATAGAGTGTACAAAAACCGGGACCCAAGGTATGGACGCAGCCATCTAGTAAATAAGGATCAACAAGTAGAATAAGGTATGGTCGCAGCCATTCAATCGAATGAGTCATGTAATAAATGATAATAATCCATAAATAATCTGCAGCCTGAATGTTTATCAGATAAAATCCAGGGTCTTGCACTCCATCTTGACTCGAACAGAGTACAAGTTCAGGCATGTGAATATGTGAGTTGAAGTTGAACATGCAAGAACATTGTCTGATTACCAGCCAATAATGAAAGTCATTAACAGACGCGAGAGAAACCACCAATAATGACGATGGCCCTCAAGGTACATGAGGTACAAACCACGAAATGTGAACAGTGAGCTGGCGTTGAACACCCGCAGAATCCTCCGATCGAAGGTTAATAATGAAAACCTTGAGTGGAATACAAAGAACCTGCCATTGAGGCATACAGGCTCCAAGGTACCTGAAGGGAGTCTTTATACCAACTTCCTGGATAATGAGCTGAAGTCGACAGGAAGTGACCTTGATCGAAGGTGGGCCATAATGTTTCCCACATCATCAACACGAGACAGAGGGACATGATATTTGTGAATCAAGATCGACAGAGAATCAGAGGGAGGTTGAAAACTGCAGAGGCCAACTTCTCTTGAACATATCAGTGGCACGACATTGGATTTGGCAGTATTTGACATCAAAGGATCTGAGGTCATGGTGACGTGGCAAAGAACAGATGAGCGGTCAAAAGAGATTACCCAAACCCACGGAGGCAAGTAGATAACGAGATGAGATGTCCCCAACCCAACATGAATGCAGACAAATGCCATGTTCAAGAGTGACATAGTGCTGACACGACTATAATACTGGTTCCATTTTCCCCCACCATTTCTTACGACTACCCCAATTATTTTTGAAAACAAGCTTGAAGGGGATAGCATATGCTTGCGATATAAGTTTGTCCTTAGAAAAATCCATCCTAGTACATTTAACAAGCCCTAGGAAGGAGGAACTCGAGTAACATCATTACGATGGAGTCCGATGTCATCATTTTTTAATGAGTCTGACAAAGGAAGAACTCGGTGTCTTTTCATGTTTAGAGAGTTTGAAAAGACAACAGAAAAGAAAACTCCAACAGTCCCTTTTTGTAGATAGTCCCATAGATCCGAAAAGGTAGAAAAATATATTTGAGAGAACCTCCTAGTCGCGATAGGCTAGGGTATTCCTTTTTCGTAAATAATCTATCCCAGCCCGAAAAAGGGGTAAACTTATACTGGGTAGATATCGCTTCGCAACCAATTTAACGAGTTCAAAACCACAAGCGAATCGGTAATCTTTTCAGTTTTCAAGAGTTAGAAAAGAGCTGAAAGATGACTCCCCCTGGAGGAACGAGTGGTATAAAGGGTAGCAACTGGTTCCGGTAATGGTGGAACTGCTCTGAACAAATAAAGGTCGAGAGGCTGGCTAACAAGACCACTCATTGCATCGGTTCCTCACAATTGGGTAAAAAAATCAAGTGAAGGCATATGATCGGCCAAGCAGATAGTGACGGTGGAATGAGAAAACCAAGGCTCATCCGGAAAAACAGGTTGATAAAATGGCAATCACGAGAGGTAAATGGGAATGGTTTCATTTTTATGCAAGCTTGAAATCAGAAAACTCTGCTTGAAGTTGGTTTCATTTTTACACAAGCTTGAAACAAATATAAACTATGCTTGAAACCGGTTTCATTTTTACACAAGCTTGAAACGGAAACAAACTATGCTTGAAAAATTTTGCATGCCCCTAGCATGGTGACTCAATTTGAGGTACATGCCCCCAAGCTTCAATCCATATGAAAGGCAGATGGAGTGAAGGTTCAAGTTACGAGATCAAGAGAAAGACTCGACCGGGATTTTATGAGATCTTATCAAAGACTCGAATTGAACAGGAAAGTGTTTCATTGTTTTAAACGAATTTGACACATTAAAATAACTATCCTCAGATGACCTTGTTTCATTTGTTAACGAGGTTGATACATAAGACAAACTATACTCAGAACACCTTGTTTCATTTTTGAATGAGCTTGACACAAGAAAACGAACTATGCTCTGGATACCTTGTTTCATTTTTTAATGAGCTTGACACAAGAAAACGAACTCTTCTCTGACAGACCTTGTTTCATGGTTTAAGGAGCTTAACACAAGAAGATAAACCATGCTCCGAAGACCTTGTTTCATTTTTTAAGGAGATTGACACAAGAAAACGAACCTTGCTCCAAACACCTTGTTTCATTTTTAAACGAGCTTGACACAAGAAAACGAACTCTGCTTCGACAATCTTGTTTCATTTTTTAAGGAGCTTGACACAAGAAAAATGAACTCTGCTTCGACCAGCTTGTTTCATTTTTTAAGGAGCTTGACACAAGAAAATGAACTGTGCTCCAGACACCTTTAATCATGATGAAGAATAATTCATGGCTTCGAAGAGTTCCACACCGAATGGGAGAACAACGCCTCAGAAATCAGGACCCAATGCCCCCAGCACCTGATGCACAACGGCACTATCACTGAATGCAGGGACAGGATAGGTAGCCACATAATTGACATGCGGTTGGGATGACACAAGCAGCGGATAAAGATCCGACAGGGATGATGGTGGACTAGTTGCCATATTCGGACCAAAGAACACAAGCTGATCGATGGTGATGATCTAAACTTGGTGCAGAAAACACATCACATGAAAGAGGGAGGAGACAAGCGCTCCCATGGCATAAGTATAATCGCGGCCCAAGATTAAATTAAAGTCCAAGGGTCCAAGAACAACCATCATGTCCATATGGACAGTTTTCCCTCCCAAACTAACAGGCAACTTCAGAAGGATCCCTAACGGTTGACTAGTTCTTCTGTTAAATGCCAACAGATTTTGGGTAACAGGCACAAGCAGAGGTGAACCAAACGGTTGCCAAGTAGTTGAAGACAAAATACTGATAGACGTGCCTTCATCGATAATGGTGTTGGGTACGACCAGATGGGAGGATTGTACCGTGATCTCAAAGGGCACATAAGAAGGAAGGCGATAACCTGTGAATCGACCCCAATCGAAGGAGGCGACCAAAATACATGGAGGGGCTACCATCGAACTGAGATGGTCTTCCCCCGGTGTTACGAGAGAAGAAGAAGCATCCTCCACCACCTCCATCATGGAGGCAGAAGGAGTAGCCTCCGGGATCTCCATCATGGGAGGCGGAGGAGTAGCTTCCTGAGATATAGGGATAGGAGAATCTTTCTCCAAGTCCGAGGAATCTGAAGAAACAAGAAGAACCTGAGGGATGTGAGATCCACTTTCGACGGAAAAGACTTGGTGCACCGCAGACGGGGCCAGTTCAACCGATCCCACGACCAATGGTTGGTCAAGGGTGCATTCATGATGGTGAATTTCTGGGGGAGCGGGATCAAGCAAGGATGAATCTTGACTGATCGTTGAATCAACTAGTGAAGGACTCAAAGAAAGTTGTTTGTAACCAGCCGGAAGGCACGATGCATAAATAGTCGAGTTGTCCAAAACTCTCTTGGCTTCATCCATATATGGAAAAAGGTGAATGGCATGGTTCCCTTCACACAACTTACAGGGATTTGTGAGCTTACCCTGAATCTTAGGAGCTTTACCAACACTAATTGAACACGCGCCCCCAACCTGACTCCTGGAAGCCAAAGGCAACAGCAGGCGACTATTGGACCATACTTCGAGCACCTTAGGAATGCCAGGGAAATCTCGAAGAAGATGGTTTCCCTGGCACAACATGCAAGGGAACTTAACTTTCTGCGGAGAGTTGGAAGGTTCATCGAGAGTAGGTGTTTTAGAAGCAACCGCTGCAGAATTAGCCTCTCGCTTATCTGACTTCTTCTTCTTAGTCTTCTTCTTCTTCTTCTTAGCCACCTAGGTACTAGAATCCAAACTTTCACCAGGCGAAGTAGAAGATGAGGATGAATAAATTGGCAAAGAAGGGGAGAGGTCCACCTTCGAATCAACATGGCGTTGCTCATTCGGAGGAGTGGATGGTACGGTATCTGGAATGCTTGAGACTACAGAGGTTGAAAACAACCAAACAAGCAACCCAACAGTTAACCCAGGGAGGGATAATGTGGCCATATAAGGAGCACCAATATTTCCTAAAGTAGGAAAAGGACTAGGACTCCCTCTAGAGGGGACTCCTTGATTGGAAAACTCTGGAAAAGTTTCCATCGGAAACAACCTTGAAATAAAACACTAAGGACAAAAATTCTAACCAGGAATATTTCGTGGGCGATTAATTTTTTAAGACACTGAAACCAGACTCTGTTGTTTCATATTTAAAGACTCGAGAAACAAGAAAAAGGTGACTCTATCGCTTTCAGGATGGACACGAGCTTGAAAGGACAAGAGCTCGATGATCTTTTCAGTTAAAAGATTCAGTAAAGATCAAAATGAATGCTCTGGTAATCTAGGTAAATGGGTGTACCAGGTATCCGTGAACTGTCATATACACCTTGGTAAAAATGAAAGAGAAATCAACCAAGGACTTGACGTATGTGCAGTTAATATCTCTGAATGTTGTGTTTGGTGTATCATGGGTAAAAAGTGGCAGACTCAGCCTCCTATAGATAAAGGATTGCAACCTAACAGGGTCTCCCTTTATATACGCGACGGTACAGGGAGCACAAGTCCGTACTAGCGTTGTCTGTAACCAGATGGTGAGCGACAGCTGCTAGGCTTAAAGACGCCAGAACACGTCTCTATCTTAGACTACTAGATATTTCGTTAATGTTTCAATGTTTCCTTAGGTTAATTTAGTAATTTTAAAGTTGATCTTCAATTTACGTTCCAATTTTAGGCCCTATCGAATGTTGGATCTCACAAAACCTCTAAATGCACACTACATGCCACAAAATATCACTTTGTTCAATGAAGAGTTATCTACGGGAGAGTTGAGAGCTTTTCAAATAACGACAAAATGAGGACAAAAAATCCACTACTATCTCTAATGCAAGCTAATGAAACTAGAAAACTTCTCTCTAGAGTTATATAACACTAATAATGTGAAAGAGATTTCAATTTTCACGATGCCAAACCAAATGCAAAAGATCTTGTTTTTGTATTTTTTCAACATATAAGAGCAAATGCACTAAATGAATGAAAAAAATAATAAAAATATCAATTTGAGGAATGACAAGGAGAGAGTTAAAACAAACAAGTTCACTCAATCCAAACGCATACAATCAAGACTCAAACTGATGACGAAATCCTTCAGAGCAAAGAAGAATCTCAAAGAAGACACACAAACTGTGTAATCTAGGCTTGAAGCAACACGAAGCGAAACTGAATGAAAGAGAAAACAATCACTCAACTAATGCAGTGATACAATGGAATCCAGCAGAATGAACGCAAAGGAGAAAAAACGAAGTCGACCGAGAAAGCAAGGACCCAAAACTCCCACGGTAGGGCTAGAATGCAAAACTGATAGTAAAGGGCAAACAACCGGAGGACAAGGGCCAAACACAGTCAACAATGACTCCAAGGCACTCAATCAACTAGAAAAAAAGACGCCAGGACCAAAACTCAAGCTCAGAGAGCCCAAAAGCCAGCAGACCCTAACACCAAACAGAGTTGGCGCGAATTTTTAGCTCTAATCTGCGCCAAAACAGCATTGGCGCAAGGGCCTAACTAGCAACAAGCGCCAGTTGGCGCGACTGTCATGAGCTAAACCGCGCCAATCGATTTTACTATTGGAAAAAGATGAAAAAGGACAAACAGAGACTGGATCTGGTCTTCTGGGGGCTGAATAGGTGTTTGACACCAAGGGAGGTGAACCAGAAGAGCAAATAAATCAATCAAAAGCCAAAAAAAACAACCCAAATGGAAAGAGGACTAACTCCCACTGATCCCCAGTGAAGCCGCCAAATTGTTGAGGCGGTAAATCCCCTCTGCGGATAGAGGAAATCGCACTAGCCCAGATCGGGTCTAGCAACAATCAAATCATGAAAAGACATTGGTTCCTAGTTACAAGAAAGACAAAGATCGCGATAAGTGACCTACCTCAAATCCCACGCTGTTGTTGTCGAAGAAGAAGCGAAGTTCTTCGTCCCTTGTCTGACAGATCACAGTCCTTCTGTTTGATTCATCTAGACACTTGTACACACACAAAGAAATGACGAAATACAACGTGATAGCTAAAGCATGTAACTATATATCAGTCAAAGAGGATATAATTCATTGCATTTCATAAAAGAGTAAACACATGAATGGAACCAAAATCAGAGTCGCTTATATTAATGATGACAAAAAGGGAGATTACAAACAAATGCTCTGACACTATGATCTTCCTCCAGCGAGGCTTGCAGTGGAGCGCATCTCAACGAAGCCTGTCGGGAATTTGTACAAAGCTCTCTCTCATGGGGTTCTTCTCAGCTCTGCTTTCAATGGTTGCCCGGCTATAGTTTTCCTCCTACAAGTTCAGCTAGCTTGCTAATGGAAAGGGAAAGATTTTATAGATGGAAGAAGGGAATTTGGGATCCCTATAATCATGGGATAGGCCCTATCTCTTAGGAAGGTCCCATTAGAGGTGGAAAACCACTTCCTATACATGGAGATCCGGAGCCAAACCACTCAACTTCCTTTGATGATTCATTCTGGAGTTTATTAGAACCAAACTTCATCCATTTATTTTTAAAAAAAATTCCTGAATGGGCTTGGCACGAGTGAGACACAGGGACAGTGCACCAATTAACGCGCCGTCTAGTGGGGATTCCCCCCATTGGCACGAGGGATGAACTGAATAGTCGCGCCAAGGCTAAAACACATGTTTTTAGGGTTTTCCAGAGGAAATGTTCTTCAAGAGAATGTTTATCCTTAGGCAAGAGGATTTTATGAAGGTGTTTTCAGGACATGTTACTGCTCACAGGTCACGAGAATAGTCCTCCAATGTGTGAGACGAGGGATTACAGGGGCGGTGACAAAATAATGTGTAACAAGCAATCCACTATGTGTAATGTAATACATGATAATAATCCACAAATAATTCGTAGCGTGGATGTTTATCAGACAAAATCCAGGGTCCTGCGCTCCATCTCGACTCGAACAGAGTACAAGTTCAAGCATGTGAATATGTGAGCTAAAGTCGAATATGCAAGAACATCGTCTGATTACTAGCCAATAATGAAAGTCATTAACAGACACGAGAGAAACCACCAATAATGGCGATGGCCCTCAAGGTACACGAGGTACAATCCACGGAATGTGAACAGTGAGCTGGCGTCGAACACCCGCAGAATCATCCGATCGAAGGTCAATAATGAAAACCTTGCGTCGAAATGCGAAGAACCTACCATTGAGGCATGTAGGCTCCAAGGTACCTGAAGGGAGTCTCTAGACCAACTTACTGGATAATGAGTTGAAGTCGACAGGAAGTGACCTTGATCAAAGGTGGGCCATAATTTTTCCCACATCATCAACACGAGATAGAGGGACATAATGTTTGTGAATCAAGATTGACAGAGAACCAGAGGGAGGTTGAAAACTGCAGAGGCCAACTTCTCTTGAAAATATCGGCGGGACGACATTGGATTTGGCAGTATTTGACATCAAAGGATCTGAGGTCATGGTGATGTGGCAAAGAACATATGAGCGGTCAAAATAGATTACCCAAACCCACGGAGGCAAGCAGATAACGTGATGAGATGTCCCCAACTCGACACGAATGCAGACAAGTGCCATGTTCAAGAGCGACATACTGCCGGCACGACTATGATACTGGTTCCATTTTCCCCCACCATTTCTAGCGAGTACCCCAATTATTTTTGAAAACAAGCTTGAAGGGGATATCATATGCTTGCGATATAAGTTTGTCCTTCGGAAAAATCCATCCTAGTACATTTAACGAGCCCTAGGAAGGAGGAACTTGAGTAACGTCATTACGATGGAGTCTGATATCATCAGAGTTTAACGAGTCTGATAAAGGAAGAACTCATCATCTTTCATGTTTAGAGAGTTTGAAAAGACAACGGAAAAGAAAACTCCAACAGTCCCTTTTCGTAGATAGTCCCTCATATCCGAAAAGGTATAAAACTATATCTGAGAGAACCTCCTAGTCGCGATAGGCTAGGGTATTCCTTTTTCGTAAATAATCTATCCCAGCCCGAAAAAGGGGTAAACGTATACTAGGTAGATGTTGTTTCGCAGCCAATTTTAACAAGCTTAAAACGACAAGCGACTCGACAATCTTTTCAGTTTTAGAGAGTCAGAAAAGAGCTAAAAGATGACTCCTCCTGGAGGAACGAGTGGTATAAAGGGTAGAAACTGGTTCCGGTAATGGTGGAACTGCTCTGAACAAATAAAGGTTGAGAGGCTAGCTAACAAGACCACTCATTGCAGTGGTTCCTCAGGAACGGGTAACACAATCAAGTGAAGGCGTATGATCGGCCGAGCAGATGGGGACGATGGAATGAGAGAACCAAGGCTCATCTGGTAAAACATGCTGATAAAATGGTAATCACGAGAGGTAAAATGGGAATGGTTTCATTGTTACTCAAGATTGAAATCAAGAAACTCTACTTGAAGTTGGTTTCATTTTTACACAAGCTTGAAACAAAAACAAACTATGCTTGAAAAAGTAAGCATGCCCCCAGCATGGTGACTCAATTCGAGGTACATGCCCCCCAAGCTTCAGTCCATATGAAAGGCGGATGGAGTGAAGGTTCAAATTACGAGATCAGAGAAAGACTCGACTAGGATTTTACGACATCTGTCAAAGACTCGAATTAAATGGGAAAGTGTTTCATTGTTTTAACAAGGTTGACACATTAAAAGAACTATCCTCAGGAGACGTTGTTTCATTTTTTTAAGGAGCTTGACACAAGACAAGGAACTCTGCTCTAAAGAGATTGTTTCATTTTTTAAGGAGCTTGAAACAAGAAAAAAAGCTCTGCTCTGGACACCTTTCATCATGATGAATAAGAAGTCATGGCTTTGAAGAGTTCCACACCGGATGGGAGAACAACATCTTGGAAATCAGGACCCAATGCCCCGAGCACTTGATGCACAACGACACTATCACTGAATGCGGGCATAGGACAGGTAGCCACATAATTTACATGCAGCAGAGATGACACAACTGGCAGATAAAGATCCAGCATGGATGATGGTGGACTAGTTGCCATATTCGGACCAAAGAACATAAGATGATCGATGGTCACGATCCGACCTTGCGCGGAAAACACATCACACGAAAGAGGGAGGATTCAAGCGCTCCCATGGCATAAGTATAATCGCGGCCTAGGAGCAAATTAAAGTCCAAGGGGCCAGGAACAACCATCACGTCCATATGGACAGTTTTCCCTCCCAAAGTAACAAGCAACTTCGGAAGGATCCCTAACAGTTGACTAGTTCTTCTGTTAAATGCCGACATATTCTGGGTAACAGGCACAAGCGGAGGCGAACCAAATGCTTGCCAAGTAGTTGAAGAAAAAATACTGACGGATGTACCTTCATCTATAATGGTGCTGGGTATGACTAGATGGGAGGCTTGTACCGTGATCTCAAAGGGCACATAAGAAGGAAGGCGATAACCTGCGAATCGACCACAATCAAAGGAAGCGACCAAACTACTTGGAGGGGTTACCATCAAACCGATATGGTCTTCCCCTGGTGTTAAGGGAGAAGAAGGAGCATCCTCTGCCACCTCCATCATGGAGGCAGAAGGAGTATCCTCCGGGACCTCCATCATGGGAGGCGGAGGAGTAGCTTTCAAAGGTACGGGGACGGGAGAATATTTCTCCAAGTCCGAGGAATCTGAAGAAACAAGAAGAACACGAGGGATGTGAGATCCACTCTCAACGGAAAATACTTGGTGCACCGCATACGGGACCAGCTCAACCGATCCCATGACCAATGGTTTGTCAAGGATGGATTCATGATGGTGAATTTCCGAGGGAGCGGGATCAAGCAAGGGTGACTCTTGACTGATCGTTGAATCAACTAGTGGAGGAATCAAAGAAAGTTGTTTGTAACCAGCCAAAATGCACGATGCAGAAACAATCGAGTTATCCAAAACCCTCTTAGCTTCATCTATATATGGACAAAGGTGAATGGCATGGTGCCCTTCACACAACTTACAGGGATTTGTTAGCTTACCCTGAATCTTAGGAGCTTTACCAGCACTAGCTGAAGACGTGTCCCCAACCTGACTCCCGGAAGCCAAAGGCAACGGTGGACGACCGTTGGACCATGCTTCGAGCACCTTGGGAATGCCAGGGCAATCTCGAAGAAGATGGTTTCCCTGGCACAACATGCAAGGGAACTTAACTTTCCGCGGAGGGTTGGAAGGTTCATCGAGAGCAGGTGTTTTGGAAGCAACAGCTGCAGAATTAGCCTCTCGTTTATCTGACTTCTTCTTCTTCTTCTTAGCCACCTGGTTACTCGAATCAAGACTTTCACCAGGCGAAGTAGAAGAGGAGGACACAAAAATAGGTGAAGAAGGGGAGAGGCCCACCTTAGAATCAACATGGAGTTGTTCAGGCGGAGGAACTGATTGAACAGTAGCCCGGACATTCGGGACCACAGAGGTTGAAAACAACCAAACAGGCAACCCAATAGTTAACCCTGGAAGGGACAACGTCGCCATATAAGGAGCACCAACATTTCCAAAAACAGGAAAAGGACCTGGATTCCCATCGGAGGGGGTTCCTTGGTTGGTGAACTCTGGAAAAGTTGCCATCGGAAACGACCTTGAAACAAAACACTAAGGACATTAATTCTAACCAGGAATATTTCGTGGCCGATTAATTTTTAAGACACTAAAACCAAACTCTGTTGTTTCATATTTTAAGAGTCGAGAAACAAGAAAAAGGTGACTCTATCGTTTTCAGGTTGGAAACAATCTTGAAAGGACAAGAACTCGATGATCTTTTCAGTTAAAAGAGTCAGTAAAGATCAAAGTGACTGCTCTGGTAATCTAGGTAAGTGGGTGTACGAGATATCTGTGAACTTCCATATACACCTTGGTAAGAGATGAAAGAGAAATCAACCAAGGACTTGACATACGTGCAGGTAATCTCCCCGAATGTTGTGTCTGGTGTATCATGGGTAAAAGGCAGCAAACTCAGTTTCCTATGGATAAAGGATTTGCAACCTAGAGGGGTCTCCCTTTATATACTCGATGGTACGGGGAGCAGAAGTCCGTACTAGCGCTATTTGTAGCCAGATGGCGAATGACGGCTGCTAAGATTAAAGACGTCGGACATGTCTCTACCTTAGACTACTAGATATTCTGTTAATGTTTCAATGTTTCCTCAGGTTAATTCAGTAAATTTTAAAGTTGATCTTCAATTTACGTTTCAATTTCAAGGCCCTATCGAATGTTGGATCTTATAAATCCCTGATGCAGCTATATGAGAAGAAATCTTTCAATTCGATGAATGCTATCTAGTTAAGGGAAGAATCTCTAACAATGATGCAACAAACAACAATACTGCAAACGAAATTCTTCTAAACTAGATGACTTTCACTATCCAAAAGTAATCTAAAACATTCAATGATGTGAATTATGCGATGTAATCTATGCAAAATTCTCTTTTTTGAAAACTATGCAATTGTAATCTATGCACAATTTCCTTTTTCTTTTGAAAGAATAAGAATGAACTCAATGCATTTTTCGATGAAATGAGAATCTACTTAATGCATGCTTTTAATGAAAGAGAATGCACTCAATGCGATTTTTAGCTTTCAATCATTAAACAATGTAATCTAAGTTCAATGATGGATCCCAAAAAATACTTTTCAATGCAATGTGATCTAATGCATTTTAACGAAAAGCAAACTATGAGATGAAAACTAAATGAACGCAAATTTCCTTAATGAAAGGATGAATGCAAAAGGGATGCAAACAAACACTAAGAATGCAATCGTTGTTTTAAACACTTTGTAACAAAATTCCTCAAAAGGATACAAGACATATGAGGTCAAACACAAAGAGGACTTCCAAAGCATGAGATCAAAACAAGGCATTCATTCCCTTTCACATCAAGCAATCATGGAAAGAATACATTCCAGCTGAACAATGAGCAATGTAATCTGTGCTCATACAGAGAAAATATCGGAAGGGAAAGACACACTGGTGAAGGATTTAGGGAAAAAAACTCAATTTTCACACACCCTGAAATTGGCACGACTTTTGTGGGTGAAACTAGCGCCAACTGGCGCGACTTGCTGACTGACAACTGGCGCCAATGGAAAATTGGTGCGGGTTGCTAACTGACAACAAGCGCTAATGCCTGAAAATGAAAAAACAAAGAATTTCTCCCAACCAAGACCAGACTCACCACTTCAAGCAAAATCTAAAAATAACCCAGAAGCAAAAGTACTAACCAAAAAAACTCGCGAACAAGGGAAAACCCTAGCACCTATAGGAAATGGCGCGACTGTCTGGCTGTAATCCGCACCAGACAGGGGATGGCACGGGTGATGAACTGGCAACTTGCGCCAATGGGCGCGACTGTTAGGGTGGAAACCGCGCAAATCAAGCCAACCATGAAAAGATGAAAATTTCGAAAAAGCAGAGGTCAAATTTGATCCTCTGGGGCTGAACAGGGGTCTAAGACCAAGAAGGGTGAACCAGAAGAGCAAATAAATCAATCAAAAGCCAGGAAAAAAAAAAAAAAACGGAAGAAGGACTAACTCCCACTGATCCCCAATGGAGTCACCAAATTGTTGAGGCGGTAAATCCCCTCTACGGACAGAGGTGATCCCACTAGCCCTAGGGTGGGTCTAGCAACAATCAAATTACGCAAAGACGTTGGTTCCTAGTTACAAGAAAGACAAAGATCGCGATAAGTGACCTACCTCAGATCCCACGCTATAGTTTTCGAAGAAGAAGCGAAGTTCTTCGTCACTTGCCCGACAGATCACAGTCCTTCTATTTTATTCGTCCGGACACTTGTACACACACAAAGAAACGATGACATACAACGTGATAGCTAAAGCGTGTAACTATATATCAGTTAGTGAGGATATAATTCATTGCATTTCATAAAATAGTAATCACATGAATGGAACCAAAATCAGATTCACTTATATTAATGATGACAAAAAGGGAGATTACAACCAAATGCTCTGACGCTATGATCTTCCTTCGGCGGGGCTTGCAGCGGAGCACGTCTCAACGAAGCCTGTCGGGAATTTGGACAAAGCTCTCTCTCATGGGGTTCTTCTCGGCTCTACTTTCAATGGTTTCCCAGCTATAGTTTTCCTCCTACAAGTTCAGCTAGCTTGCTAATGGAAAAGGAAAGCTTTTATAGATGGAGGAAGGGAAGTTGGGATCCCTATAATCATGGGATAGGCCCTATCTCTTAGGAAGGTTCCATGAGAGGTGGAAAACCACTTCCTATACATGGAGATCCGGAGCCAAACCACTCAACTTCCTTTGATGATTCATTCTAGAGTTTGTTAGAACCAAACTTCCGCAATTTATTTTTTAAAAAACAATCCTCAATGGGCTTGGTGCGAGTGGGACATAGGGACAGTGCACCAATTGGCGCGCCCTCTAGTGGGGATTTCCCCCATTGGCGCGAGGGATGAACTAACTAGTCGCGCCAAGGCTAAAACATCTATTTTTAGGGTTTTCCAGAGGAAATGTTATTCAGGAGAATATTTATCCTTAGGCAAGAGGATGTTATGAAGGTGTTTTCAGGACATGTTACTGCTCACAGGTCACGGGAATAGTCCTCCAATGTGCGGGACAAGGGATTGCAGGGACGGTGACAAAATGCTGTGTAACACTAATCTTGGCTTCTTTTTCCTTGATGACTATGCTAGTGATCTCAGAATCATATTGTTGATCCAAATCAACAAGGTCAAACTACATTTTTGTCTCATGAAGATTTCCCTCCTCATGCCTAATCTCTTCCTGAATATCTTCCTCTGTCATATTTTGCTTTCCTTTGTCTACCTGCTTTGACAATGAAGAAGGCAAGGCTCCTTCCACAATCTGTGGATAAAACACTTGCCTATGACCTCTCTGATATGTTTTTTCCAATGTCTCTATCTCATCCACTTTGGTCTTTTGAAGCTCATTGATCTTAGATCTGCTAGATGACCCAATCTGAGTGTGAAATGGTGATGATGTTTGTGAAATGGGTGAAGTAGTTTGATCTGATGAAGAAGTATATTTCATGGGCTGATATGGAGGAATGGATGTGGAAGGATGAGATGGTGGAGGCACAACTTGAGAATGTTGAATTGGTAGAGCAGTAAAAATGTCATTAGCTATGAAATTTTCCCATGAGATGTTCAATTAATCGAGGTGATGGAGGACAATAATCTTGATGAGAGACTAGTGAAAAATAATTTTCATCTTCTCGTCATAATCTCTCTTTTGAACAATGTATGCCATTTTTTCAATGTTCCTGAAGAGATAATAAGGTATGTTGAGCATTTTGACCCTTGTGAAGTGCATTAATAACCGAACATAGTAGGTGTAGAGCCTAGAGAACCTTCCTTGACAAGAAAAGTACTTCATGATGATTTTCATCATGGGGGCATACATATTTAGGAGGTAAGAGAAAGGAAAGACCATCTTTCCTTCATTCTTGTACCTTGGCTTGATGTATGGCTCATAGTAATAATTATCCAAGTATTTTCCCTTGTACCACTTTTCACCAACATTTGGAATTCCAGTGGCATCTGCTATGATGGATGTGGATACTGTGAAAGTGACACCAACAAGGGTTACCTAGTTTTCATGGAGATTAGAAATTAAAAGCCTCCTCAAAACAGGGTGATGTTGGACCCTTTGTATTTTTTCACAAAATTCAAAGCATCCTACATACTTGAAACATGTCACAGCCATGGGAGAGGCCATGAGTTCTTTGATGTTTGTAGGTTCAAGTCTAAGGATCCTCCCTCCTTTGTGTGGCCTCGTCTCTTCCCTTTCTTCTTCCTCACTGAATTATATGTTTTCTTCTTCCATAGTGTCTTGCCTAGAAACCCTAGAAAGATGAATTGGGGGTGAAATGTAGGTTTAGGGAGTGGGGAATGGGATGTAAAAGATTAGGGAGATGGGGGGAGGGATTATTAAATTGAGGGAGGTGACAGGGAGTAGAAATTTTGTGGGATTTGGGAATAGGAATTTTATTGCAGGTATGGGGATTTGGGAGCCTAGGAAATTGAAATATCTAGGTCTTAGGGTTTAGGGGATAAAGGTCTTTAGGGAAAGGGATACAGTGAAATAGGGTGGGAAAGGTTAATTTTAATGTGGGAAGGGTAGTGGAAGTCTTAGTAAGTTCAATTGAAAATTAGGAATGGAACCAGGGTTTGCAAGCTTTAAAAACTCCAAATTTCACGCAAGAAACTTAACACCATGAAATTTACATTTAAGAAATGCAAGGAGGGTGTGATGAGACCCTACTTACTTGCTCGGAGGTGGAAAAATTCTTTGCTAAAGGTTTGGAGTACTTGAAATTTTTTTTGGAGCTTGCCGACGAAATTAAACAGGTGCGCAGCGCCTTTTCTCTAGGTGCAGCGCTTGTCCCAGGTGAGTAGCGCCTTGTTCCAAGTGTGCAACGCCTCCCAAAAACTCAACCTTTCACCTTTAAAATTTGGTTTTCAAGTTGTGTGAGTGATGGCTTTATGGCACAAAGAGTAAATGAATGTCTTTTTGATCTTTGGATGGGCTTTATGCTTGATGGATTGGATGTTTTGAGCTTTGGGACCCACTTTTCCTTCTTTCTTTCACTTTAAACTTTTAAAAATATACCTTTCACTTTGACTTCTTTCCTTTGACAATTGATCATTTTGATGGGCTAGAAACTCTTTGCACTTTGATATTTTCTTTGTTGGCATGTGGAACTCTGAGTTGGAAACTTGGGAACCTTGTAATTATTACATATTAAAAGACATAAAATTACAAAATAAAAATAAAAGTTACATATTTTTGGAATAAAAAATACATTTTAGGATGAAAATCACAACTTTGGAATCATAATTTCATCTTTGCAAATAATCTTTGTATGGTGAAGAGATGTTATTTTGTTCACTCTCTTACTTTGTTGTCTTTATGCAATGGAAATGATGTGTTTATTTGACCTTGAAAAACCCTAGAGACTTAATGAAACCTTGAAAAAACCCTAAATACCTAATGAGAGCCTTAACTGAATGAAATTCATGGTGACATGACTGAACAAGTGGAATGATCTCATGACTGATGTACATTCAGCAAAGTATGAAAATGAGCCTGCAAGTAACAAAATTTGAGGGAGAGTGATGTTTTTCGACTAGGGCTACCATCAGTGACTGATGTTTTGCATGACCTAGTGGAATGATAAAAAAATTCTGAGTGGGACTCCTAAAATGATATGAAAAGAGGATTTTGATCACTAGTGGCAGGATCCAAATACTGACACTAACATTGGCCTTATTGGGGATGATCGCTCTGAAAGACGTGTCAAGAACCACAAAAATATGGATTTTGTAGATCAGTGCCTTACCCAATGGTCCAATATAGTAAAAAAATCAAACTAATAACATGATTGAGAACTGATAACTTAGAAAAAATAGACCGACTCAAGACAAACTCAAATGACTGATAATTGACTCAATACTGACTTACTTGACTGAAAACTAAACTTTTGAAAATGGCAGAAAATCAGTGAAGCTCCATGGCCTTCACTTCGGGCTCCAAACTATGGTGATCCTCTACTTCACACTTTTAGAAAATGTAACTGATATTTACAATGAAATGGAAAACTAATTGAAAAATGTGCTTCATAAAAGATAGTGTTTCAGGAGCCTACCATTGACTAGTCCTCCTAAACACTCTTGTCCATTCATATCTTCAAGAAAATAAGCATTTTGTCCTCGACAAGCTGAAATCTGATATGCCCCTTTCCATAAATTCTCAAATTTGTGATGCTTACCCTTGTCCTCATTTCTGGCATCCCAGCAGAGTACCACATCTCCAACCTTGAAGTTGTCTTCCTTAGTTTTCCAGTCATAGATATTCTTTATCCTGTCATGGAGTTTTGAAGTATTGTGAAATACTTCATCTCTCGTCTGTTGAAGGTGTATCATTTGAATTTTCCTCAGTCCTTGATTCTTGCAGCAATTTCATTACCGAGACTGCCAATGATGAAGGAAACATAGTATCGACACCATATACAACTTGAAAATGAGACATACCAATAGACTTCTTATTACTCACCCGGTCTGCCCACAATGCATTAATCAATATCTTCTTCCAATTCTTTTTATTCGCCTCTAACATTTTCTTAATGATACTGATCAAGGATTTATTAGAGGATTCTGCCAATCCATTACCTTGTGGGTAGTAGGTTGTACAGTGTCCAAACTTAATGTTATATCTGTCACAAAACTCAATCATATTCTTAGACTTGAATTTTGTTGTGTCATCTGTGATAATCTTAGTAGGACAACCAAAACTGAACAAAATATTAGTTTCTAAAAACTTAATGATGACAGAATCTGTTGCTTGTCTGGTCGGGATCGCTTCGATCCACTTTGTAAAGTAATTTTTGGTTTTCAATAACCACTTGTGTTGCGTGGATGATGTTGGGCGAATCTCGCCTATGAAATCTAGGCCCCACTGCTGAACTGGTGCATGTACTGAAATAGGTTGAAGAGGTAATGGGAGGAGATTTCTCTTACCCTGAAAAACCTGACATTCATGGCAACTCATTACTTCTTTGTAGACATCTGCAAAATGTGTCGGCCAATAATATCCCACTCTCAATATTTTAGTGGTCGTGGTCTTCCAATATAGGTGGCCTCCACAATCTCCTTTGTGGAAGTCATTCATCACTTCCTTAGATTCTTCTTCGACCAAACAGTTCAGCAACACACCTCTGAGATCCTTACGGTAAAGTGCATTGTCCAATATGCAATACTTTGAAGCTTTAAGTTTCAAATATCTGCCTTGGCTCTTAGTCATGCCTACAGGAGGGTTTAGGTGCTGCAAAACATAAACAATATCAGAATATCGTGGAGATGACAAAAATATATCGGATACCTAAATGAGATTCACTTCTTCTTAATTTTCGGACAAGGCTAAAATCAAGTTGATATCTAGAGCATGAAGGTTTGACTCATCCATGAGCTTGGTGGGCTTGATCTCGAGTTCATATTCTAGTAACGCTACTATCCATCTGCCTCTCCTACCTTCTCGGTCTGTCTGCATGAGAACTTCTTTGATAGTTGCATTAGGCACATAAGCAAAAGTATGTGAATGTAAAATGCAAACTCTGAAATCTTTCAGCGCTTTAACCAAAACTAGAGCCTGTTTCTCTATGATGTTGTACCGAAGGGCTGCATCTCTGATATTGCGACTGAAAAATGCAATTGGTAGCTCTGTTTTATCCCTTTTTTTCATCAAGATTGCTGCCATAGTGTGCTCAGAAGCAAATGAGAATATTGTGAAATCAGTAGTATAATCAAGACTTATCAAAACATGGGAAGTATTCAATGCAAACTTTACTGACTTGAAGGATTTGTGGGCATCTTCATACCATTTCACATCATTATCTTTCTTCAACATATTTGTCAACTTTGTAAGATGCTCCGCCAAATTAGGAATGAATCTACGTAAGAAATGCATCTTACCATTGAATGCTTGTATTTCCTTTTTGTTGCGAGGGAAATGAATCTGTTGAACTGCTTGAACATGGGAAGGGACAATCCGGATCGCATCCTTGGATATGATGTGACCAAGAAGTTTGCCCTCCTCCATGGAAAAAAGGATTTTCTTTGGGTTGAGAGATATTTTGAACTTCCTGCATCTCTCGAAAACAATTCTCAAATGGTGCAAATGTTCATCGTCAGAATGTGAAAACATTGTCAAGTCATCTAAACAAACAACCAAGAAAACATCTTTTTCATTGGCGAATGCTATGTCCATGGCCCGCTGAAATGTGGCCCCTGCATTTTTTAAACCAAATTGAATTTGTGCATATTTGAATGTGCCCCAAGGTGTAGTAAATGTTGTCTTGTCCTGATCATCCTTGTGCACCAAAATTTGGTTGTATCCCGAATAGCCATCCAATAGTGAAATCCAGGAAGAACCGACAACTTTTTGAAGTAGATGGTCCATCGTCGGAAGTGGATAGTTGTCCTTGAGGGACAATTTGTTCAAGTTTCTGAAATCTATGCAGAGTTGGATTTTTCCAGTCTTTTTTCTTACTAGGACGAAGTTCGAAATCCAATCAGAGAATCTGATAGGGACAATAATACTGAACTTGAAAAGTATGTTTACCTCTTTTTCAATTGATGGCAGCAATCTGGGATTTATCCTTCTCAACTTTTTTCAGAAAGGGATTTTGATCGGAATTGATCGGAATATTGTGTTGAATGATGTTCTTGCCATACACCTTTAAATCTGCATATTCCCATGCGAAAACATCAGAAAATTCAGAAAGTAATTTAACATATTCAGCCTTTACCTCGGGAGATCAGGACTCGGATTGTTTAACCATCTTTGGTTTGTCTGTTGTCCCAATTTTTACATCTTCAACACCATTTTACATAGGCACTAATGTAGGCTTCCTTTCTACGTCATCTTGGTCAAACAATTCTTCCAAAGGTATGAGACCCTTTGGAATATTGTTGTCTTTCAGCTGTAGTATATCCATTTGAGTTGCTTCTATGTCCTGGTCATCTTTATCAAAAATTTCATCTATGGAACAATTCTCAAATTCTGCCTCACCTTGGAGAAAGTTATTTACTTGGTTATCATCCCATAAAACTTGCCAATACTGCAAGTTATCGGGAACAGTGGGCTGGTGTTTCACATGAATCTCAAACTTCACGTTTGAAAAGATCGGGATCCTAAAATTGCTTGCAGCTTTAGCCAATGAATTTTCCATGAGATTTTGATTCCTTAGCACCACTGTAAGTATACACTCCAGTACAACATTCCTATATTGTCTCCTTCGAGGATGATTAGCTTGATATTCACCTTTAAATTCCCTGATCACAAGTTCTAAATCACCATACACAACAATCCTATATTGGTGTTTGTAGGTTCAAGTCTGAGGATCCTCCCTCCTTTGTGTGGCCTCCTCTCTTCCCTTTCTTATTCCTCGCTAAATTCTCTGTTTTCTTCTTCCATAGTATCTTGTCTAGAAACCCTATGGAGATGAATTGGGAGTGAAATGTAGGTTTAGGGAGTGGGGAATGGGATGGAAAAAATTAGCGAGATGGAGGAAGGGATTATTAAATTGAGGGAGGTGACGGGGAGTATAAATGTTGTGGGATTAGGAAATAGCAATTTTATTACACAAGTGGGATTTGGGAGCCTAGGAAATTGAAATACTTAGGTCTTAGGGTTTAGGTGATAAAGGGCTTTGGGGAAAGGGATATAGTGAAATAGAGGTGGGAAAGGTTAATTGTAATGTGGGAAGGGTACTGGAAGTCTTAGGAAGTGAAATTAAAAATTAGGAATGCAACTAGGGTTTGCAAGCTTTGAAAACTCTAAATTTCACACAAGAAACTTAACAACCTAAAATTTTCATTTAATAAATGCTAGGAGGGTGTGATGAGACCCTACTCACTTGCTAGGAGGTGGAGAAATTCTTTGTTGGAGAAATTCTTTGTACTAGCACAAATTTTTGAAGCTTGCAAACGAAATTGGACAGGTGCGTAGTGCCTTTGGTGCGTGCGCAATGCCTATTTGTCAGGTGCGCAACACCTTTGCTCTATGCTCAGCGCTTGTCCCAGGTGAGCAGTGCCTTGTTATAGGTACACAACGCCTCCTAGAAACTCGACCTTTCACCTTTCAAATTCGGTTTTCGAGCCGTGTGAGTGATGGCTCGATGGCATAAAGAGAAAATCAATGTCTTTTTGTATCTTTGGACGGGATTTATGCTTGATGGATTGGATGTTTTGAGCTTTGGGACCCACTTTTCCTTCGTGATTTCACTTTAAACTTTTGACACTGACTTATTTCCTTTGATAATTGATCATTTTGATGGACTAGGAACTCTTTTCACTTTGATATTTGCTTTGTTGGCATGTGGAAATCTAAGTTGGTAGCTTGGGAACCTTGTAATTATTACATATTAAATGACATAAAATTACAAAATAAAAATAAAAGTTACATCTTTTTGGAATAAAAATTACATTTTAGGATGAATCTCTATCAACACTAGATGAATAATAAATAAAATTTGGTGAAGGAGCGAAGATGCGCAAACAGAAACCCCTGTGGAAAAAATGTGCACGCGCATAACTCAGTGATCTTTGTACGTTAGGGTTGCGAACGCATTAGGGTTTTCTGCAGGAGCACATCTGAAACTGACCGCAGCTCATCATTGAGGCATATTCCATTGTTGCTTTTGGTCTGTTGCTATGGCGACAGGAAACAATCAACACAAGATTCTCGGCTTAACTGTGAAACAATGGAAGATGAGGAGATTGACTAATTGTTGAACCCGTTGGAAGGTGTAGACATCTGGGGATCCCCCATCTATCCTGTGCCACCTCATGCCTCGTTGGCACTCAACTTTCCTGAGGCGGCATCTGTTGGTCCTGTTTTACCCCCTCCACTCTCTCATCCACTCTTTCAACTGCCTCCAACCTCTAAATCTCTGACGTTTCTGCTCGTCGACATTCCATGTATCCCTCAGAGCACCTCGCTGGCGTCGGGTCCGCTTGTGTTCTTGCCTGACTCTCTGAATTTCCTCTCCACCTACCTTCAAGGCACTACACTATCCCCGCCCCTTGAACCCTCCCGATCTTGGCCCTTTGCGATCTGGACCGTGCCTCCAGACCCTCCTTGACCTGACCTAACATCTTCGGGATGTTTTGCTGCACCGCCTGTAACCCTAACGCTAGAAGCCCTAAATCCGCAAAACCCCGATAGTGATCCTGATCCTGACCTCAGCCATAAAAATCCTATCCCACCGCGCAAAGGCAAACATCGCTCCAATTGCATCAAGAAAACTAATAGGAATTTTTACCTAACCCTAGGGGCAGGATTGAATATGGGTGAGGTGATGGATACAGCTGACAGGGTCGTGGTGGGACATGTGAGAGGGCGTCGATATAGCCTCACGCGCTTACGAACCTGGACAAATGAGATTTGGGGGCCTATTATGGAAGAACTGCCATGTATTGTTATTCTCCCTCATGGATGGTTCGCCCTTCGATTCCATCGAACTGAGCAGGTTAATTGGGTACTGTCGAAACTATAGCATATTGAACAAGCTCATGTTTTGTTCAAAAGATGGACCCCCCTTTTTGACCCTGAAAGAGAACAAGTTGGAGCTAACCCAATATGGGTGAGGCTACTAGGGCTGCCAATTCACTTCTGGTCTAAGGACATAATGAGGCACATTGGCAACACCCTCGGCAAATATTTGGATCATGAAAAATCTTATCTCACCTCCGGCATCATGACAATGGCAAGGATACTGGTACACTTGGATACCAGAGATGGGCTAGAAGAGGCAATCATGCTGAGATGGATCCGTTTTGTCAAAATACAAATCCTATATTATGAAGGAGTTCCATACAGACGCTGAAGATGTCATGAATTCAAGCACCTATACAAGGATTGTCCACTCCTGAAAGGCGCTGATACATTTGGTGATTTGGATAATGCACACTCCATACCGCCACAGGTGCTCCCCCTCCTGTCAACACTGCAGAGGATCGAAACAAGATTGAATCAGGGCCCAAGCCCTCCTCTGTCCCCCTCGGACATCCCTCACCCTAGATGACCAGGGCTCGGCTACTACTGCTAGGCAGGTGTCGGGTACTTCTCCATCCTCTATCCCTGCATCTCTTAATTTCTCTTATGCATGTGTTTCCATGATCACACATTGCATATCATCCCCCTCGCACTCTCTCCCTTCCTCCTTGGTAACTTTCCCTGGTCCCTCCACCCATCCCACTTACTCGGAGATCCCTCCTTCCATCCCTGATCTCTCCCCCCCACACCCTTCCTCTGTATCATCTTCGGATACGCATCCACCCCATCCCTACCAACTCTGATCACTTTCTCCTTCATTTCCACCCTCATCTGAGACTGGCAGGCTCGACCTGATCAATCATATTTGAACAAAACTCGGTCGAGGTCAACATTCCAATATCTCCAAACCTATAATACAAGATGGTCTGGATATTGTTGAAGGAAAACAAAACACACTTGAAGGGGTCCTTAGAGCTCGGACGACCCGACCCATGGTTACCTCATGAAAATAATTTCCTTCAACTGTCGAGCGTTGGCCAGCCCTGAAAAAGAAATTGGCCCTACGTAGATTACTGCACTGCACTCTCACTGATGTGATTTTTCTACAAGAAACTCTAGACTCCTCTGAACATGTCACTTCTACACTCCAATCTATCTGCCCTGGTTGGATCTTCCAGTCCTTGGATGCTCGAGGACGATCTGGGGGGGTATTAATTGGCACCAATCCTCGAACCATAAGAATCCAAAACTAATGGGCGGGGAAGGATTTATTGGGATTGACATTTTCTCATTCGATCTTGGAGCTGCTTACCACCTCATCAAAATATATCAATATCCACCATGTTCATCCTACTTAACCTTCTGGCACAATATTCTCAACACCTCTCTTTTATCTGCACACAATCTCGTCATAGGTGGGGATCTTAATTTCTCTATGAGCTTAGCTAAATCACGGGGTCCGCACGCAAATGTCGATCCCCTGGTTGCTGAAATGGCACACATCTTAGAAACCCATCATCTGATTGACATCCCTATGGCCCGAATTCACACCACTTGGAACAACCACAAAACTGGGGAGGCCTTAGTGGCCGGGAGACTTGATCGATTCTTGATTCACGAAGATCTCACTAGCTTGGGCGTATCTTAACGACAATGGGTTGGCACTGGTGGGATCTCTGATCACTCTCCTATATACTTAGAACTTGCACCTTATCGAAGGAAGCCCTGTAGTCCTTTCAAATTCAATGCTACTTGGTTAGCCTGTTCGGAGTACATCGATCTGGTAACCAATTATTGGAAAACTCATCCTATAGCACATTCAATCTCCCCCTCTGCCACTTTTGCTGCAAATATGAAGGCCATAAAGAAATTAACTAAATCATGGGCTAGAGACAAAAGAAAAAAGGATGAGTACACCCTAAATAAAACTAAACAGGTTATTGCAAAGATTGAACTGACCCTGAGGTCTGGGACATGCTCTGAAAAAACAGATCCCAACTATCACAGTTGATATCAAATCGAACTCGGATTCTCAGGGAGCAAGAACATAGCTAGCGCCTTCGAAGTAGGGCCATCTGGCTAAAATCCGTGGACGATAACTCTAAATTCTTCAACCAATTTTCTAATGGACATAAAGTTATCAACACCATTTGGTCACTAAAGGATCAATAGGATAACCAAGCCCAAAACTTCCATCAACTGGCTCAAATGGGAATCGACCACTTCCGCGACCTATATAAAGCCCCTACTAATACAAATATTGCAGATATTATCAGAGTGGCTAGGCTCTTCCCGCGGTTTGTGGATCAGGAAGCTAAAGATCTATTAATGAAACCGGTCACTCTATAGGAACTTGAGGACAACTTAAAATGGTTCCAGAGAGACAAAAGCTTGGGACTGGATGGATGGCCAATTGAACTTTACTTGGCCTTCTTCGATGTCATGGGACATGAAATACTCATCTTGGTTGAAGGGTGCAGAACTACTGGAAGACTATATGATGCATTCAATGCTACATTCATAGCCCTTATTTCCAAATCTGATGATCCACATCATTTCTCTGATTACCGACCTATCTCCCTATGCAACTGCATCTACAAGATCATAGCCAAAATCATTGCAAATCGCATCAAGCTTATTATCTCTAAGCACATTTCACCTGAACAATTTTCCTTCCTACACCATCGCCAAATTCATGAATCTATAGGCACTGCACAGGAGGTGTTGCACTCCATCAAACACAAAAATCTCAAAAGTGTCATCCTCAACTGGATCTTGCCAAGGCATTCGACCAAGCAAATTGGCTCTACATCCAAATGATTCTCACTCACTTGGGCTTCCCCTACAATTTCATCAAATGGATCATGTGTTGCATCACCAACGTTTCCTTCGGTCTACTCATCAATGGTTCTGCATCTCCTTTCTTCCACTCAAAAAGAGGACTTCTTCAAGGATGCCCCCTTTCACCCCTCCTTTTTCTTCTCATTATGGAAGCACTGAGATGACTGATCATGCATGAGAAACAATTAGGTTGACTACAGGGTATCAAATTAGCCGAGGGATGCACTCTCACTCATCTGTTATTTGTAGATGATGTCCTCATTCTACTCAATGGATCTATTGGTGATATACTATCTTTTGTTGTTGTATTTGCAGACTTCAGCACAACCACAGGCATGAAATTTAATGCCTTAAAATCTACCATCACCATTAGTGGATTCTCCTCCCAGGAAAGAGGAATTGCCCTTAACACATTTCCTTTCCCCTCCTTGAACCTTCAGGATGGTCTCAGATACCTCGGGTTTAGATTGAAACCCTCAGACTATCGTATTGCAGACTGGAGTTGGCTTGTGGCAAAATTGGAAAAACGCATTGGTATTTGGCACTATAGGTGGTTATCTCGGGCGGGTCGGCTAACCCTTCTAAAATATGTCTTGGAAGCCACCCCTGTGTATTGGATGTCTCTGGCTTGGTTACCTCGGGCCATCATTTCTCGCATTTAGCAACTGTGCAGCAGATTTCTCTAGAATGGCAGCAGAGAGGGTCAAACATTTGCATGGGTTAAATGGGATAGCATAGCCCTTCCCAAAAAATGGGGAGGATGGGGCATCAAAAATATGGATGCATTTTCAAAATCCCTTGCTGCTAAAATGGGATGGGAAATCATGACAACTAAGAACCTCTGGACACATGTGGTCTATATGAAGTATATTCGACCAATGAATATATTTGATTGGATCCGGTTACCAACATGGAATCATCGCAACATATCATCCATTTGGAAAGTGGTCATCACATCCCTGCCTCATATCAGGAATGAACTATCTTGGAGAATCAAATTAGGGAATAAAGATCGTATTGGTATAGATCCCTGGTCGGGCTGCAGAAATACACACATTCTACCTTCGGATCTCATCAACCATCTGGCTGAACAAGGCATTCGATACATTGCTCAAATTGTTGAGCCACAAACCACGGATCTCTATACACAAGGATGGAAAACTGCCAATCAGCTTGGTACTCCAGGGCATCTGCAACATGATTGGCAGACCTACACGTCAGTGTTGGCAGAATATCATATTCGAATAGGCAATGGGGATGATGAAATCATTTGGGCCCCTACAAAATCTGAGATCTATACACCAAAAGATGGATACTTGCAAATATACCTTGATCATCTCCCTCAAATACGAGAATGGTGGTGGAAACTCATTTGGAAGCTACCGGCCCCTCCTCGCACCAAACTATTCATGTGGTGTTCACTAAACAAAATTGCTCCTTCCATGGATAACCTTCTCAAACGTTCCATTCATGGACCCACTTGGTATACACTCTACAGAAATTACTCTGAATCCATTGAACACCTCCTCCTTCACTGTAGATCCACTGTTGCGCTCTGGACATCCATTATGCACGATCTAGGCATCAATCTATCTTGGCAAGGCCTGAACTTAAAAGAGGCATGGCAATCCTGGTGGAACTCTGCCTCTACAAACAAAGCCAAGAGCCTCCCACTCCTCGTCTGTTGGGGAATCTGGCTGGATAGGAATGCATCTATTTTTAATGATCATCCCCCACTCTGGAATTTGATTAAGTCCAACATCTTATCTAGCTTCTCTTGCATTCTTGAAGATGATCCCCCTATAACTCCCCAAAATATCATTCCTGAAGTCATAAATTTCAATTCACCTTGGGCTTAGTCCAATGGATCTGCACAACCATTGGGTTGTGGTGGTAGCGCTCTTCTATATCTCTCTCATCAGCACTTCTACAGAATCAAGATGGGTCTAGGACCCGGAACAAACAAATTTGTTGAGCTGATTACTCTTCGCCATCTACTTCAGTTTGCATTAGAGCATAACATCCTACTCCTTCAAGTGTTTGGCGATTCAAAAATTATCATAAATTGGTTCAATAAAGATGCATCATGTCATGTGCACACACTTATTTCTATTTTGAAAGACATTTGGAGTTTCAAAGATCAATTCTCATCTATCTCTTGCTCTCATACATACAAGGAACGCAACTGCATTTCTAACAAGCTTTCCAAGGAGGCAGCGGTCCAACACAGGGGGCTCTGTCACATAGAGGAACAAATGACACACAACACTTCTGTTATTATCATCGTCCATTCATAGAACAGCCTGATAATGCAGCACAACTGATCTGATATAGACATAATTTTGATAGTTTTTGACAGCTTTGATAGACGATATGGACATACCTAGTTTAAATATTGTAATTATTGTAATTATGATACATTATAGACTTAGATGTACACCCCAACATGGAATTTTAAGGAACTAAATGTAAGTGACAACAGTCACAACATGCATATGCAATGCATCTACACCATGTAATTTTCAAACTTAATGAAAATTATGACTTTTTCTTGGGAAAAAAAATACATTACATTTTAGGATGAAAATCACAACTTTGGAATCAGAATTACATCTTTACAAATCATATTTATATGGTGAAGAGATGTTATTTTGTTCACTCTCTTACTTTGTTGGCTTTATGCAATGGAAATGATGTGTTATTGGACCTTGAAAAACCCCAGAGACTTAATGAAACCTTTAAAAAACCATAACGACCTAATGAGAGCCTTGATTGAATGAAATTCATGGTGACATGACTGAATAAGTGGTATGATCTCATGATTGATGTACATTCAACAAAGTATGAAAATGAGCCAACAAGTAATAAAATTTGAGGAAGAGTGATGTTTTTGGACTAGGGCTACCATCAATGACTAATTTTTTGCATGACCTGGTGGAATGATAAAAATTTCTAAGTGGGACTCCTAAAATGATATGAAAAGAGGATTTTGATCACTGATGGCATGATGCAAATACTGACACTAACACATTGTGTAGTCATTGTATCATGAAATGTGTATCCATTGTGTTGTAATTTGTGTATGTATATGTGATGTGTTGTATTTTGGATGTAGGTGTATGTATTGTGTTGTGTTGTACAACGGGTGTAGGTGTAAGTGTTGTGTCGTACACCGGATGCAGGTGTATGTGTTATATTGTATGTCAAGTGTAGGTGCATGTATTGTATGGTGTTGAATGTCATGTTTGGTTGTATGTGTGTGATGCACACTATGTCTATGTGTACGTGGTTGAAGAGAAGGAGCTAGGTGTTTATCGGGTGTGGCAACTGATCCGGTGTGCGTATAGAAAGGACAAAGGATAAAGGTAGAAGCTAAGGATTGATTAAAGGATACGTATTTGTATTTTACTTCAATTTTAATTATGCATGTGATTTATGATTCTGGTTTATGAATATTGCATGTGATCTATGATTATGGTATATAATGGTTGCATGTGATCTATGATTATGGTTTATAATGGTTAAATGTGATATATGATTTTGATTATGATGGTTGTGTTTTGAGCTAACCGGATGTGATATGTTTATAAATGATGATTTGATCAAAAAACTAGTTTGTCTTATTGTGGCAGGAAGTGAATGGAATTGCAGGTATACATTGTTGACAAGCTACTGACGAGGTATGATGTGAATTTATTTAAATTTATTTTGAATCTAATGGAAGTTATGTGCTTGGTACAAGAGAGCATGAAAATTCTTGGTTGGGTGGTTGGAATTGATTGTAAGAAGAACGTTAGAAACAAGAGAAAAAGGAATCGGAACATGCAACAATATGTTGGTAAAGAACTTTAGGTGTAAGGCAATTATGGGACACCAGTACCCAATAGTGTCCATTGATTTCCATAAGCATCCTATGACTGGTATGATTGTTTTGAGGCAGGTATATGCTTTGGTTGATTAACCTTCCAATGCGAGGAAGCCTTGCCAAGGGATGGATCACCCGGGAGAGGGGATGTCGGGGAACTTGGAAGGTGAGTGATTGCACGAAAGGGGGTGATTGGATTTCTCAAGGGACTGTTTAACAGAGAAGGGAAGGTCAGGCAATGGATTTTTTTTGGTCATTAGCATTGTTATATGGAATCATATGCACATTGGGAGTGTGCCCTGGAACAATGAGCTGGTAACTATTCACTGAGAGGACAAGTGGCACAGGATTGTAGCATTGGAAATTGGACGCGGACTTTTAAATTGGCAATGGATTCTAGACTTCCTGGGAAGGAGGTGAATCTCGGTACTACTTTGAGGGTGGAGGTGTGAGCCTATGGATTCCCTTGTTGCAGATGTAAGCATCATATCCTTTTATTTGTTTGTAAGAGAAAATGTGCATATGTATGTATATGTGTATATTATTGTAAATACTGTATCAAGTTGGATTTATAAAGCTCCATAAATAGTATGATTATTTGATGGTTGAAGCAAATGTGCATGAGTGTATATGTAACGAATATAATTTGTATAAAATAGAATAAATACAAATAAATGTAATTACTAAATAATCAAATATTGATTATGTTGAGTAGTCGTTAGTTAACTGAAAAGGCATGTCTAAAAGACATGCCTGTTCATGAAAGGTCACCTACATAGGTATAAAAGCAGGGCCTCATTGTAACTTTCAATCATCTTATCTTATTCATATCATATCAATAAATATTTATTATTGTAAATACCTCTTGTGTATTTTTATAATTAAAGCCATTTTTTCTATTAAGCCAACAAATCTACAAGTCTTGCTGCTACAAAAACCAAATCTACAAGTTCCGCTGCTACAGTGGTATCGGAACCATATTGAAGCCATATCAGAGCCATATCAATGGTATCAGAGCCATATCAAAGCCAAGTCGAAGCCATGTCGCACAACATCATCTTACAAGCTTATGAACATAGTATACAAGCCCGGGAACATTGTTTACCATACAATGTGCCATTATGTGAAGATCTTGAAGGAAGTAAGCAGATTAATAAAATTCTAGAAAAGCTTCAGCAATTAGAAACTTCATGTGCAAAAGTCACAACCCGTGTTAAAAAAATTTATGCAGTAATCCATAATAGCGAAGATGAACAATTTCATAAAAATGTTGAAAAGAAAAAAAGAAAATTGTGAGAAACAAAAAGATGAAAAATGTTGTAATAATGAGAGGGCAGTTAGTCATGCCAAGGGAAAATCAAGTAGAACATCCATGGAAAATTCAAGCAAATATATTCCCCCACCAATGCGTAATAAAGGAAAAAAGGAAGAGAAATGTTGGAAATGTGTAGACAAATATTTCACAGGACATAAATGTGCCTTTTATACAAGAAATATCATTGCCAGCAACAGTAAAAAAACAGAAAAAGATGATGCTGAAAATAATGATGGAGAAACATCAGTAGTTGAGGGCAAAGATGTTCAGGAATTGAGAGAAATGTTGATGATGGGTATATATCAGGAACAAGGGTGTGCTGCATCATCCAGTGGTTTTGTTAATGATGCTAATTGCATTCAGAAACTTAATGATGATAGAAACCGTGGGCATGCCAGAGTAGCATTTGAGAAAAAGGACTTCGAAATTTCTGTTGGGGAAGAAGAAGCTACAACCTGTTTTAAGAAAGGTTATGAAGCTGCAGATTCTACTCAGTTGCTGGATGGAAGCAGCTTTACCCAGCATCAAGAACCTGTGATGGAGCAAGTTCTTGCCCCAAGTACCTATGCTGATGTAGCTGTCACTGGTTTGTCTGATGGAGACAATTTTAGCAGAGTTCATGCAAACGCAGATATAGGAAAATTGTTAGCAGACCATCTACTTGAGTTGGAACCAGAAAATTCTTCAGCATATGTACTCCTCTCAAACATTTACGCTGCATATGATAAGGAGATCATACCTTACACGCTGCGTGAACATGAAGGACACGAATCTGATATCACCCATGAAAGTAGCGTTGAAATACCCAGAAGCAGATATTTTGAAAGCAGCAACCACACAATTTATAGTGATGAAACACCCAAGAACAGAAACTTTGAAATCAGCCATCAAATATTGAGTGATGAGAGACCGAGTGACACAGAATCTAATACCAGTGAACACAGTTATAGACTTGAGATACCACTGTAACAGTGGAACTTGTAGATTTCGTTTCTGTAGCAGCAAGACTTGTAGATTTGTTGGCTTAACAGCAAAAATGGCTTTAATTATAAAAATACACAAGAGGTATTTATAATAATAAATATTTATTGATATGATATGAATAAGATAAGATGATTGAAAGTTACAATGAGGCCCTGCTTTTATACCCATGCAGGTGCCTTTTCACGAATGTGCATGTCTTTTAGACATGCCCTTTCATTAACCTAATGACTATTTTACATAATCCCTATTTATCTATTAATGACTATATTTATTACATTAGTTATGAATTAGATTCATAACAGTGTATGTGGTTATTGTATATACCACAATGAGTTGTGTTATAAAGCTCCAGTAAACAATATGTTTGTCATGTTTCAACAGGTTATTCATTGTAAATACTGCAATGGGTTGTGTTATAAAGCTAAATAAGCAATATATTCTCTCTTTCAACCGTTTTTCTTATTTTTAGGTGTCATTGAACACCGAGAACGATGTTTCCCTAATGGGGAGGGTTCTGTAACAAACCCAGGTAAAAAAATTCATGTAATAAAGTTAATAAAGGCAAAATAATGACCAAGGTCATGTGACACGTATTCCAAGTTAAATGTTGGGCAAAACATCCTAGTGTGGGTGTTAATTTGGTTTATTATGGCTAAGAGGAAATTGGCAAAGGCTTTGGAAAAGCAAGAGACAATAATTGGCATATTATTTATGAAATTATTGGAAAATAGGAGAAAAATAAGGTGAAAGGTCATAGGTTGCATGTGAGGAGGAAAATGAAGGAAAATAATGGGAAATGAATAAATCAGAGGCCTCGTTGATAAAATAGTCTTATGAGGATCTGCTCATATCCTTTTGACAGTTTTTGGGTGGATCTCTCTCTCTACCCTCTCTCTCTCACTCTTAGACACTTAACGCATTCTTGGAGCACTCTAGCATTGGATCAAGAAAAGCAAAGGAATAGAGAATAAGGCAAAGGGAAGCAAAGATCAAGCAAGGAAGAGTAGAATCAAGCGGCTACAATGAGATTTCTTGCAGGTATCGATTTGCATGTGTGATTTCCTTAATAGATTTGGCATGAATGGTACATGCATGTGTGTATTTGGTTCTCTTACTACCATTGGCATGGATTTTTCTAGGTGTGATAGTGATTTTCATCCTTGCCTTTCCATTTCAAGATAACCATTGTGTGATGGGTTCTTTTTTACTTGGTTGAACTGGATTTTTGGATGGTTTCGAAACTGAGTTGGGTGGTCTCTGAAGAAGAACACAAGGCCTAGTGATCCTTGGACCAATATATGGTAAGATTGCGGTAAAGATGGATTTTGAGTACTTAGGTTGGCCTAGGAATCCTCGACCGATGAATGGCGGGATATACTGTAAATCACGGAGGTGTGTGCCCTCGATTAGGCCTAGGAATCCTCGACCAATGAATGGCAGGATATACGACAAGGCCTAAATGGTGGAGTCTTGATTAGGCCTGGGAATCCTTGACCAGTGAATGGCGAGATATATGATAAAGCCTAGATATTGGAGCCTCGATTAGGCCTAGGAATTCTCGACCAATGAATGGTGGGATATACGGTAAAGCCTAGAGTTTAGGAGACAGAAAATTTCCTCACGGTGTAGGTGGAGATATTTGGAGGTATCCATGTTTGTATAAGCCTAGTGATCCCTAGACTGGTATATGGTGGGATTGTGATAAAGCCTGGTATTATATGTTTATTGTTTGGGGCTAAGAATCCCTTGGTGGATTACGGTAAAGCCCGAGGAAACCTGGTTGGTTTTGTTATGAGTCCCACATTCATGCTCGAAATATGGCATGGGGGTGATTGGCTAAAAGAAAAAAAAATTCAGCCCAATCTATGGTCGGGTGGTTCAAGGAGTCCCTGACTTGGTTGGCTTATACATTCACTAATAAGATCTCCTTCTCCTTGGTATTTCATGTGTAAACATACTTGTTCATATGTGGTTTTTATGGCTATTATATCCTCATTATTTTTGTTGGTTATATGTAGGTTATGAGTATCTTTTTATGATATCTTTTATGATATACTTGATGTATGGCTCCTATCATGTTTTGATTATAAAATTAATGAAAAATGAATATATGACCTAATAGATGATAATGTTGCAACTATTGTGATAAGGCATCAATACTTCCTTACAAATCTCAGATAAGTATGAGACTCCTATGCTGAGATTTTTTGTTATGACCTATAGATTACATATTTGTGACATGTTTGACAAAATGTATGTCATGGCTAGTAGGGTTATGGTCAAGTCATTGATCAAATGTTTGTATTAGTAGCTTGATTTCATGGTTATGTATCATTTATGAAGTTTTCATGAAGTTCTAGATAGTGGCTTGAGACATAGCCCTAAAAAAGTAGCTCAAAATACGGGGTCACTGGCTCAAAACTGCCTGAAAAAAGTCTACAGTCGCTGGCATTCCTTGTTGTGGGAGAAACTGCAAGGCCTCAGTCGCATGCATGGCTTGTCATGGGAGAGGCTGAGTGTCTAGATCAGTAAAATGACAATTTTTTTCAAGGGTTGGTTGCCTCCTGAAGGGTTTGTATCCTAAGGAAGGTTAGATTAGTCTTGTTTTGTTGGTTTTACATCCTTAACTATACATGGGAAGTTTAATCACATCAAAGTAGCCTCTCATCACATTTTTACCCCAATGGACCAGTTAGCTTGGGGAAATGTGGGAGGAGGGTGTTACATCACACCCAACATGAGCTATCACCCCCAGACTGATGGGAAAACCGAGATCGTGAACAAGCGGTTGAAAGGATACTTTAGAAATTACGTGACAGGACTACAACATGTGGTGGTGAAGTGGCTACACCTTGGGGATTACTGCTACAAGACCACCTATCATATGTCTATTGGTATGTATCCCTTCAGTTCTTTGTATGGTTATGGTGCTTTTACTTTTGTTGACATGATTTTTGGAGACAACAGGGCCCCAAGGGCCAAATATTAGATTCAGTAGATCCAATAGATCCTTAGATCTCTTAAGGATTACTTACAAACTACCCAAAATTAGTAGAATATGTATGATGGCAAGCATTGGATTGAGAGTCATCTTTAGGTTGGGGATCTTGTTTTCCCAAGGCTCTAATCTTATAGGAAGTCCACCTTGAAATAGAAGGGAGTTGAGAAGCTCAAGCCACATTTTTATGGACCCTACATGGTTAATAGGCAGGTTGCAGAGGTAGCGTATGAGATGGAACTCCCACTAGGGAGTAGAGTGCACAAAATGTTTCATGTCTCATGCTTGAAAAAGGCCTTGGGGCAACAAGTGACAACATCCATGGAGATACCACTCTTGGATGATGAGGGGCATTTGGTTTTGGTACCATAGGCCATCCTGGAGGTGAGGGAGAGGAAGTTATGGAACATGATTTTCTGTGAGCTTTTGGCGAAGTGGAAGGACCTACCCGAGGAGGATGCCACTTGGGAAGGATAATAGGTACTTCATCGTCTATCACTTCAGTTGCTCGAGGACAAGCAACATTTGGGTAGGGAGGACTGTGATGTTCCTACTTAGAAATTTTTGCTAAGTAATACATTTATGTACAATTTTAATATTTTTGACATGCTTTTTACTAAGAGAAAGAGGGACATGAATAACCTACTTGAAATTTTGATGAGGGAGGCTCCAAACAAAGGAAAAGGAGGCACAAATTAAAGGGTAAGTGGAATGTGGGAGCCACCCAAGAGGAAATTCAAACCCCTTGGAATAATTCACACTTGTGGTAAGGATGACATGGAAAAGAGTTTGATTTGAGGGGCCCATTTGTAGATAGCAGGTCAACTAGGATAAATACAGGCATAGGGCCTCATTTTGGTACATTTTCCCAATTTGCGAATTGAACCCCTTATACGCTTGAGCTGTTGAGCCAAGTCTACACTGTGTTGTTTAGCACAAGAGATTTCTGCATGGGAATCTCACCTAAATATTCGATGCAATTCGATTTCCACCCTAAGGGAGTTTGTTGCTACTTTCATAGTTGTTCCGAGAGGATTTGCGGGGGAATCTAGTCATATTTTGGAGCAGATTGGGTGCAGAAGAGGGAGTATGCACCCCTTGGAGAAATAATTGTAAGCCACATTGGATTCTGGGTTTTTGGGAGAAATTATCTTAGGATTTGCTGAATATTTGGGGATATTTTGTAGGGTTGAAGCTTTGGGATTTTGTTAAATCATTTATGGCATGTTTTGATGGTACGCAAAGGGTCATTGGTTGGGCCTGCGCATGGTGTTGAGTTGCTGGAGTTGGGGTAGGATACTTGTCGGGTTTTGCAATTATTGTTGGGGGAAATCACAAAGGAGTTTTTGGAGGGAATTCTGAACTTAGTTTGGGCCTGTAGAAACATTTTACTCTCAGTTGTGCATACATCAAGCAGAGGAGGGAGTGCACATTTTTATGGTTTTTCTGGCCAACTAGAAGTAGCCCAATTCCTTGTTGGGTTTTTGTGGGTTTGAGGTTTAGATCCCTTGGTTAATTTCGCTGAATTTTTTGAGCAGTTTGGAGGGATAAACCATCAGTTATTCCTTAGTGTTCTTGGTTAGGCACAATCTTTACAACAAAGCCATTTTTAGCACTTGCGTGTCTTCATCTTTGCCTAGGTTTTTTCCTTGCTTATTGTTGCAAGCCAGGGTTCCTCTAATTCCTCATATATTGTACTTCTCTTGTTCAATTAATAAATTGGCTCATCTTGGTGTAGTTTCTGGTGTTTATTATTGTTGTTTATTCATGGGTTAAATTTTTTGTTTGCATGTTGTTATTTCCTCTTGTTATCACTATTATTCCTACCAAGAATATTAAATTTTGCAAGGATCCCTAGTTGCCTGTCTAGGAGAGGGGCCAAAAATTTTGGAAGAGAGAAAGATAGAAGGAAAAGAAGGGTGGCCACCAATTTTACTTGGATCAATGCCTAATACTTAGGCTATGAAGTCTATGATGGTAAAAATTTGGCCAAAATTGTATTCAAGGAGGCTAAAAAGTGATGCCCTAGCAACCACCCTTTAAGATTTATCCAACCAAGATCTATGGATTTTCGTGGAAGAAAATAAATTCCAATCCATTAGGAACATTCATCTACTTGTTGTGCAATGACTAACATGTGCAATTTTTCAATATAAAAAATATTTACAATGATATTCAATAAATTGTTGAAAATGCAGCAAGATGATGGAGCTTAGTGAAATGAAGTCGCCTTCACTAAGTGGGCCCGCAGGCAAATTCTGGCGCAAAGTCTATTTTTAGACTATGTCTATTTTTAGACATATGGAGCATGGTCCAAGGGTTGCAGTATGTTATTCTTGGAGTATTGGTCATGTTGGTAAAAATAGATGGACCTTTATTTTTGGACCTATAGGTCGAAGTCTATTTTTAGACTGCCTATCCTAAAAATAGGGAAGTCAAATATTATTTACCCTTAATAATATTTGGACTCTAAACTTCAGTTTACTCTCTTGGAGCACTTCAGTTCAAGCTACAGAAGTGTCTCATGCATCTGACAGAGGAATTACGCTACTCCTAAGGGTTTTGTGAGCTCATGCATGGTTTACTTCAGTTAGGACTTCAGTGGCAGAAGTTTGGTGGAGTTGATGAGACGGTTGGTGGAGTTGTGTTCGGTTTAACTTAGTTGAACTAGTTGAGATTAGTTTAACTAGCTAATCAACTAGTAATGAGTGGAGTGAATTAAATATTATTTAATTCATTAATTAGTAACTCATTGTTCAACTCAAGAACACATCAGTTCACTACAGTGCATGGACAGTTCAGTGGAGACCAGTGGAAGAGGTAGATGAAAGGGTGAGTACATCTATCAGTTGGGACATCAGTTGTGCATGAGATTTGCACCACACTTGGAGGCAATTTCCCATGATGATTGCGCTATCAAGCCAAGGAGATTCGAACCTTGGATCTCTATTTAGACAGGCCATGATTGCGCAATAGAGGCAGGCAATTAGTGGATGTGTTTTGAACCTGTGACTTGTTCAAAACCAAGCTAGTTTGTGTGTAACTTCATGAGATAGTACTGAGTACTTGTGAGGAGTATTGTACTGAGTTTGTTACATGTTTTCTCCATTATAATATGCACAATAGCTGCGGGGTTTTCAGCTATAAGCTTTCCCCATACATACTGTGTTAATGTGTATGATGATTTGATGTGCTATCGCTTGTTTTATTTCCGCATGTGTGATGATCTGAGTGGAAGAGATTATGTGTTGCATATGAATTAGAATTGATATGTGATCAGGATAATCTCGGTGGATAATTAATCATTATTCAGCAAATTTCTACATGGTATCAGAGCTATTGAAGCAGAGATTGATCATCACAGTGATTACAAACTTATTTCGGTAGACAGAGTCTGCATGCGGGCCAGGTAGCCTCTGGATCCATCCTTTCTTTTGAAAGGTGATATATCTAGTAAATGCCCCTTGCAGTCAATCTCTGTGCTAGAAATAATTTGTTCTCACAGATCTAGAGCGATTGAGCTTTGAGGTGGAATTCGAATTTTGCAGCAGTTTTGTTTTCTTGGTGCCGGTGTTGAAAATGTGTTTCAACGGTTTGCGACTCGAATATGCTCTTGAAGGCAGTTCGAATTATGTTGCATGGAAGGATCGCATGGAGGTAGTATTAGAAGATAATGGTCTGAAGGAGTTCGTAGATACGGATGTCCAAAAGCCCACTGATCCTGCTGAAGTCGAAGCATGGCAAAAGAAGATGGCGAAATGTCGAAGGATCCCGTTGGAGGGCGTCAAGGATCATATTGTATCCAGCCTGCATGGAAAGGCTACTCCATATTTAATGTGGAAAGCTTTGACGGATCTATTCCAGAGTAAGAGTGACCAAAGGAAGCTGGCGCTCAAAGACAAGCTCAGGAACATCAAGATGGAGAAGGGCGACAGTATCGCTAAATAACTCACGAAGTTCACTCAATGCAGAGATGAACTGGGAAGTGTGGGAGTTACTGTCGATGAAGAGGATATGGTCGACCTGGCTCTCCTTGGTCTTCCGAAGGCTTGGCACTCATATCAAGACAGTGTCAATGGCCGGGAGAAGCTGCCGGGATGGGAGCGCCTTTGGGCGGATCTCATGCAGGAGGAGATAAGGAGGACTACTCGAGATGGATCTTCATCAAAGGGAGCTGATGAAGAAAACTGTGCTTTGGTGGCCAAAGCAAAGAAGGGGAAGGGTAAGAAAACCTCTCATTCTGGTGCAAAGGGTAAGAAGCAGATATGGCGAAAGTGAAGTGTTTTCACTGCCATGATCACGGACATTATGCTACCAATTGTCCAAAGAAGAAGAAGAACAAGCAAGCGGGAAGATCTGTAGATGGAGAAGCTTTGGCTTCACAGTTCGAGCTTGACTTTTCACTGATCGCATGCTTGGTTTCAAGTGTGATGGGATCGGTGTGGTTCTTGGACAGCGGTGCGTCATTTCATATGACGGGAGATTGGGATTTGTTCTTAGATCTGGAGGACAAAGATCTGGGTGTGCACATCGAGATGGGCAATGATGGTAGATACAGTGCAACTGGTCTCGGTACCATATCCTTTCAGAGGGAGTCTGGTAAACCCTTTGTGTTGAAGGAGGTCATGCATGTACCTGGATTGAAGAAGAACTTGATCTCTGTGGCGATGTTGGAGGATAAGGGGTATGATGTGGTCTTCGGCGAAGGAAAAGCCTTCCTGCGCAGTAAGACTACTGGAGAGACCCGGAAGATAGGGGTTCGAACCAAGAACCTTTATCAGTTGCAAGTAGATGGCTGCGCAACAATGGCATGCAAGGCGGGAGAAGTGGTGAGCCGGGATGATGAGGGCGAACTGTGGCATAGGAGATTGGGCCACCTTCACCATGGAGCTTTGAAGATCCTGCAGCAGATTTCTACTGGGCTTCCTAAGGGCACTCTTGCGCAGTCAGATCAGTGCAAGGGGTGTACCTTAGGGAAGTATGTGAAATCCACCTTTCACGAGAAGGATAGTCGCGCCACGACGATCCTTGAGAGAGTTCACACAGACGTGTGTGGTCCTTTCTCAGTTGCTTCGACAACAAAGCACAAGTACTACGTGATCTTTGTTGATGATTTCTCTCGAAAGTGCTGGATCTTCTTCATGCAGAAGAAGAGCGATACATTCGCGAAGTTCTGTGAGTTTAAAGCACCGGTCGAGAAGGAGTCGGGGAAGAAGGTGATTGCCCTAAGGAGTGATAACGGTGGTGAATTCATCTCGGCTGAATTCAAGGAGTTCTGTAGCGCAGAAGGGATTCGGAGAGAGCTCATTGCACCCCATAACCCACAGCAGAACGGGGTGGCTGAGCGGAAGAACAGAACGATCGTGGGTGCTGCACGGGCGATGTTGCATGATCAGGGCCTACCCCTTCACTTGTGGGCTGAGGCATGCAATACAGCAGTGTATGTGCAGAACCGTTGTCCTCACAAGGTTCTTGGCATGAGTACACCAGAGGAGGCTTATTCTGGCAAGAGGCCTAATATTTCCCATTTGCGGATTTTCGGATCTCCTGTCTACATGCATGTGACGAAGGATGCGAGAAGGAAGCTGGATCCAACTGCTGAAGTTGGAATATTTGTGGGGTACACTGACACACCTCATAACTATCGAGTGTATGTGCCAGACAGTCGCAAGACTGTTGTGCGACGGGATATAAAATTCCAGGAGGAGAAAGCCATGCAGTGTTCGCTTGAGAGGGAGCTACACTTGCATGCAGATGAGGAGCTGTTAGTTCCTAAGGAGGAGCTTTCGGATGTGGATCAGCCATAAGAGGAGGTTCAGGAGGTGGAAGAAACCACCCATGCAGCGCCAACCATCAGAGGGCGCATGCGCACTACAGAAGCTGAGCGACTGGCTCGGGATGCAGAGAAGGTTGTAGGACCACCTACAGCACAGCGCAGACAGAGACAGTCACCGGATCGGTACACTGGATACATGGCTCTTATGAGTCAATGTGTTGTGACGGAGCCATCCTCTTTGGAGGAAGTCATGGAGGCCCGCATGAGTTGATGCCATCGAAGAATATGAGAATATGATTCAATCGTCGAAATGTAATGTCAGGTGGATCATTCCCAAGACGGGAGGGGGAAATCATGGTGGGCTCGAGATGGGTCTACAAAGGAAGGCAAATTGGCGGGGAGTGTGGAGAAGTACAAGGTGAGATTTGTCGCCCGTGGCTTTTCACAGATTGAGGGGATTGACTATGAGGAGACCTTTTGCACCTGTCGCAAGGTACTCTTCCATACGGACGATCCTTGCTCTCTCAGCGTAGATGGGGTGGCACATTCATCAGATGGATGTGAAGACTGCGTTCCTCAACGGAGTCATTGAGGAGGAGGTGTACATAGAGCAGCCTGAAGGTTTCGAGATCTTCAGCAGTGAGTCGCATGTGTGCCGACTCAAGAGAGCACTGTACGGGCGGAGCAAAACACCTCGTGCTTATGAAGGATTCTCGTGATGTATTGGGGCCATTTTCACCGGGATTTGATTCTCCAAGAGTGAGGCGGATCCAAACCTGTACCAGATTGTGGTGGAGGGGAAGCTGTTGATCATCGTACTGTATGTAGATGATCTGATTTTGACTGGCGATGAGCAGTTGATACTTTCATGCAAGGAGGATCTTGCAAAGGAGTTTGAGATGAAGGACTTGGGCCTCCTTCATTATTTCTTGGGATTGGAAATGTGGCAGCAGAAGGGTGGAATGTTTGTGTCTCAAGGCAAGTATGCCCGGGAGATACTGGAGAAGTTTCACATGCAGGGCTGCAAGCCTATCAACACTCCTCTTCCTGGTGGTTGGAGGAAAGAGGGTGCCACATCGGTAGAGGTAGTGGATGCCACCGCCTACCCTAATAAATAAATGCCAGGAAAGATAAGATCAACAGACGACCCGATATTGATATGCTTATGCTGTCTGAATTTTCAGAAGTTATGGTTAAGCCTACCAAGTTATTTTGGAAGGCAAAAGCATGTATTGCGTTATCTTAGTGGCATCTGGATATGGTCTATGGTACGGGTATTGTGAGGATGGAGCGGCTTTCTCGGCTTCAATCGATGCATTGGGCAGGAGTCGACCCGACCGAAAGAGCACATCCGCAGGAGTTTTCAGCATTGGGTCGACGCCGGTGCCAGCTCGGTATAGGAAGTGCAGATCCGTGGCACTCAGTTCAGCAGAGGCCGAGTACATGGCAGCAAGCTTGGCCGCATGCGAGGCTATTTGGATGAGGAAGATCCTCGTTGGATTGTTCGGGTTGCACTTGGAGCCTACAGTGATTTATTGTGATAACCAAAGTTGCATTAAACTCTTGGCTAATCCAGTATTTCATGATAGATCCAAACACATCGAAATCAGGTACCATCATATCAGAGATTGTGTTCAACAGAGAATCATGATGCTTTCATATATTCCCACGGAGGATCAGGATGCTGACATCTTGACGAAGGCGCTCACCAGGAGCAAGTTCGAATTCCATAGAGGCAGGATAGGGGTTGCAGATAATCCATATCTTGTTGAGAGGGAGTGTTGAAAATGCAAGAAGATGATGGAGCTTAGTGAAATGAAGTCGCCTTCACTAAGTGGGCCCGCAGGCTATTTTTGGCGCAAAGTCTATTTTTAGACTATGTCTATTTTTAGACATATGGAGCATGGTCCAGGGGTTGCAGTATGCTATTCTTCGAGTATTGGTCATGTTGGTAAAAATAGATGGACCTCTATTTTTAGACATTTAGGTCGAAGTCTATTTTTAGACCGCTCTAATCCTAAAATAGGGAAGTCAAGACATTCCCACAATACGGACTCTAAACTCGGGCTATTTCGAGTACCGCCCGAGCACAGTATGGCCTGCGCATCCGACGTAGGAATTACGCTTATCTAGGGGTTTGGTGAGCTCATGCATGGTTGACTTCCCCGCTAGGACTTCGGCGTAAGTTTGGTGGAGTTGATGAGACAGTTGGTGGAGTTGTGTTCTGCTTAACTTAGTTGAACTAGTTGTATTTAGTCTAACTGAAAAATACACTAGTGATGAGTGGTGTGAATTAATTATTAATTAATTCACTAATTATTAACTCATAAATCAACTAAAGAATACATCAGTTAACTGCAATGCATGGACAGTTTAGTGGAGACCAATGTTAGAGGTGGGTGAAAGGGTGAGTCTACTATCAGTTGTGACTATAGCTGTGCATGAGATTTGTAATTCACATCGGGAGGCACTGTCTACGATGATTGCTACGCTAAGCCAAGGAGATTTGAACCTTGGATCTCTATTTAGACATGCCATGATTGTGCAATAGAGGCAGGCAATTAGTGGATGTGTTTTGAACTCGTGACTTGTTCAAAACCAAGCCAGTTTGTGTGTAACTTCATGAGATAGTACTGAGTACTTGTGAGGAGTATTGTACCGAGTTTGTTACATGTTTTCTCCATTATAATATACACATATAGCTGCGGGGTTTTCAGCTATAAGCTTTCCCCATACATACTGTGTTAATGTGTATGATGATTTGATGTGCTATCGCTTGTTTTATTTCCGCATGTGTGATGATCTGAGTGGAAGAGATTATGTGTTGCATATGAACTCGAATTGATATGTGATCAGGATAGTCTCGGTGGATAATTAATCATTATTCAGCAAATTTCTACATAAATTAGGGCACAAAATATATATATGGTTGCAATGATTTCACACATTAGACATCATATTAAGAAAATATTCCAAAAATAACACTTACAAGATAACAGGATATATATCCAATCATAGATCAGGAAGCAGCTCCAAGAAAGAACAAAAATTAATTTCCCAAAAATATCGAAATGCATCAAAATATCTCCAATAGTCATCCAAGAAAAAGTTTGAAGTTCGTAAAAGAGAATATAGAGCCAAGAGAGGATGATGATCTCTTATAATGGGAGAGAGGTCTATAAATTATATGATCCTCTATCTAATTCGAATTATCCTAATAGCTCTTACAATTATAAAATAATGTGCAAATAGCAAGTCCTTGGTGACAAGCCCGCCAAGTAGCTCGTAAAGTGATGAATAAGCCATCCATAAGTGAACCGAAATGACGAAACCATGGTGTAGAAGGGTCATTAGAAGGCCAAAATGAGTCCTCAAGGTGCCGCAGTGAGGGTGAGGACTCTATAAATGATGAACAAGGGGTTGACCCACTAATAACTATGCATATGATCATGTGGTGCTCTAAAGTGGCTCCAAGGCACAAGTAATGGTCTCATGGGTCTCCTGATGAAAATAAGCATGTAGACTGCTCCAAATGAGGGAACATAAGATGGTGCTTTCCCTCCCTTGTCTCAAGGATGAGAAAAATCTCATATGACCTCATATTAGTTGCTAATCCCTGTATATACTACTTAACCGACTAGGGGCATTGTTGGTCCAAGTGCGTCATCTCACATATAATGTGGGGCAATGAACAGGTTGTTAAAGGTGTTGAGGGCGCCCATAAGATGAGAGAATGATATATCACATGATAGAGTCCCATAGCTCTCGATGCGTCCTCTAAAAGTGACAGTATGATCCTCTGGTGGGATTGGGCCCTAGTTAAGTTTCCCAACCCATGATGAAACAACCTACCAATTATGCATAAGATCCAATGGATCTCCTCACCCTCAAGTATAATAATTTGTTAGTGCATCTAAGTGAAACAAACTTGTTAGTCAAGGGCACAAATGAGACTTCGTAATGGGTTTCCTTTCCATATTTGGGGCTTTGTAACAGTGTTACCTCCCTGGGAAGGATTAGCTAATAAACAACCCTATTAGGTGTTCCCAACCCCTAAAGGGAAGGAAAATTCGAAGGTGCATTAAGTAAGTGGTAGGTTTCATGTGGATAATGACGAGGTGGATTGTGACACAAGGGTCTCATGGCCAATTTCCACGGGCTCGAGGGTGGTAATAATGAGGGATGTCCACATATATGGGTGTATGAATGTAGGAGGGTGTTATGTAACTAAATCATGAATTAGAAGAAAAGATAGATCAACGACTTAAAAATTAGCCTCTTCGAGGGGGGAACCTCCTTTACATCACATAAACAAAAAATTCTTGGATGATACAAATTACAAGACCTCCTTGGTATATATAGGAGTCTAAGGGTTACAACAATAACAATAGTGGGATTATGTGGGACACAATAATAACAATATGGGAGCTACATGGGCACAACAATAACAATAAGTGGGCTACACTAACAATAACAATAAGGAGAATATGCTAGCATTATAGGGACCTAACATGCCCCTCTCCTTCAAAAAAAGTGTTGTCCTTAACATCTGAATAGTTATGGATGATTCTATATAAAATTCTCATCCTCTTATGTGGAATCTTTGACGAGTAAGTTATTCCACTTATTGAGATACTTTCAAATTGATGGATTATGTAGTTATCATGTTCTTTTTTTTGTGATTGCTTCAAGCTCCAATATGATTTTTCCTTCTTTGTCAAGTTATAATAATATTGTCTGAACTGGAAGCTTGTCACCGATAATCAACTTTAAGCATGAAGCATGGAAAACTAGGTGTACTTGGGAAGATACATGTAGCTCTAATTTGTATGCCACAATACCAATATTTTATAACACCTTGTAAGGACCATAGTACTTGGGTGATAATATATTATCCTTCTTAGCTTGCTTGCGGGGAATTTGTTTGTATAGTTGTAGCCGTAAAAATACCCAGTAAACTACGTCAAAACTTCTTTCACTGCGATGTTGATCTACCTGTTGTTTCATTTGATTTTGCACCAAAGTGAGGCCATCCTTTAAGAGTTGGAGAACTTGCTGTTGATGCTTGATGTGATATTATACTACTTGAACCTTAGAATTTTCTCTTAAAGATGATGTGATGGATGATGGATGATATCCATAAGTGCCATAAATGGGGTCATTTTTGTTGCAATATGGAATAAAGTGTGATACCGCCAATCAACTAGAGGCAACCACTTGAACCATTGTGTTTGTTTATCAAATACAAAGAAATGAAAAGATCCTTCCAAACATTTGTTCTATATCTCAAACTACCCATCAAATTGAGGATGATAAAATGAACTATGAGTTAATTGAGTACCAAGATAAGACAGTAATTCTATCCAAAAATTTCCAGTGAAAATGGGATCTTTATCACTTACAATAATCTTTGGGTTTCCATGTAGCTTTTGAATTGTTTCCAAAAATGTAGTAGCAACTGTAATGGATTTAAAAATATGAGACAATGCACATAAGTGTGCATACTTGGTAATTCTATCAACAATCACCATGATGACACTCTTTCCTTCGGACTAGGTAAACCTGTGATAAAATCCATCGAGACCTCCTCCCAACTTGGGTAAACCTGTGATAAAATGGCTAAAGGTTGTAACAGACCTTGGGTCTTAATTGTCTCAACTTTATTTTGCTCACAAACCAAACATTTTGCCACAAACTTATGAATATTGGAGTTAAGGCCATTCCAAAAAAATTCCTTCTTGACCATGTGGTAGATTTTTTAAAATATTGAGTGCCCTCTTAAAGGAGAGATGTGCAATTCCAAAAGAATATTTTATTTGAGTTGGGAATTCTTACATAGATATAAGCGATCTTTCTACTATAATGAGTCAATTTACAGATAAATGCATCAGATGTATTGGGATCTTGTTGCAACCTTTGAATGAGTTTCCACACTCCTTCGTCATTCTTCCATTCCTCCCTTGCTTCAGTTATCCAGATAATTTGGATAATAGAAATGGCATAGAACAATGCTTTTGAATCCTCATCCATTCTTGAGAGTGCATTTGCAACAACATTTTGCTTCCCTTTTATGTAGATGATTTCAAAGTCATAACCCAACATCTAAGTGACCCATTTTTGTTGCTCTTTTGAAGATAATCTTTGTTCCAACAAGTATTTAAGACTATTGAACAACCCCGGTGAAAATTCCATGTAATAAAAATTAATAAAGGCAAAATAATAACCACGATTAAGGGACACTTATTCCAAGATGAATGTTGGGCAAAAACATCTTAGTGTGGGTGTTCATTTCATCTATTATGGAAAAGGCTTTGGAAAGGCATGAAGCATTAATTGGCATTTTATTTATGAAAATAATGGAAATTAGGATAAAAAGAAGGTGAAAGGTCACAAATTGCATGTGCAGAGGAAAATGAAGAAAATAGAGACCTCATTAATAAAAAGGATTATGAGGATCAGTCGGTGCCTTTTGTCAGTTCATTTTTGGAGATCTCTCTCTATTCTCTTTCTCACACACTCTTGGACACTGAGAGTTTTATTGGAGCACTTCAACATTGGATCAAGAAAGCAAAGAAGGCAAAGGAAAGCAAGAATAAAACAAGGAAGAGCAGGATCAAGCGACTACAAAAGGATTCTTTGCAGGTATTGAGTCGCATGTATGATTTCCTTTCTAGTTTTGGCATGCATGGTTATGCATGTGTGTTCTTGGTTCTCTTGTTTTCACTGGTTGTTGAAGATTGCAACAAGAAACAGTGAAGGAGGCATCCTGAAACATCATTCCTAATCCTAGTTGGAAAATAATCACCTAAACTAGGTGGGGCCCACACAGGTGATTTTTTGCGCAAAGTCTATTTTTAGACATGTCGATCATATTCTATGAGTTGCAGGATGCTATTTGTGGATGGTTGGTCAAGTTGGAAAAATAGATGGACTTCTATTATTAGACATATTGGGCGGAATCCATTTTTAGATTGCCAGTCTAAAAATAGATATGTCGAATATTATTAGCTCTTAATAATATTTGGACTCTAAACAGTATCTTATTCTCTTGGAGCACTTCAGTTAAGTGCACAGGTGTGGCACAACAGCTGACAGAAGGAATTACGCTATTCCTGAGGGTTAAGTGGAGCTATTGCATGGAGACTTCAGTTAGAACTCATGTGACAGAGTTTGGTGGAGTTATAGAGGTAGTTGGTGGAGTTGTGTTCAATTTAACTCAGTTAGACACAGTTGAGCTAGTTGTATCTAGTCTAGCTGATTGATACACTAGTGAAAGTGGTGTGAATTAATTATTAATTAATTCACTAATTATTAACTCATTAATCAACTGAATAATACATCAGTTAACTACAGTGCATGGATAGTTTCAGTGGAGACCAGTGGAGAGGTAGGTGAAAGAGCAGTGTGACTATCAGTTGTGACTATAGTGTTGCATGATTTGCAACACACAGTAGTTGGAGATGCCTATGAAGATTGCGTGAGCAAGGCTGGGGCAATTCGAACTCATCCAGATCCATTCTTCAGCAGTGATTGCGCAGTAGAGGCAGGCTAGCAGGTGGTAGAGATTGGAGCATGAGATTTTCTAGATCGGACCTGATTAGTGTGTAGCAATTGGCGATTGTACTAAGAGCTTGTGAGGAGCTTTGTATGATTATTGTTACATGATCTCTATGACATATAATATACAAATAGTTGGGGGTTTTCAGCTTTAAGCTTTCCCATAAATTACTGTGTTCATATGTGTGAATTTTTATGGTTTTAATGTGTGCATGCAATTGATTTTATTTCCGCAATTAATGATCAATGGTAGAAGAGATTCTGTATTGTGCATGAAGTCAAATAGTGTGTGATCAAGAGAATCTCAGATGTATAACATATCAATTATATATAATTTCTACACTGGTATGGGGTTTTCTAGGTGAGACAATGTTTTCAGCCTAGACTTGCCATTTCTGGATAACCATGGTGTGATGGGTTCTTGTGATTTTGGGTTGAGCTGGATTTCCGGATGCATTTTAAATTGAGTGAGGTGGTATTTGAAAGAAATAACACATGGCCTAGTAACCCCTGAACCAGAATTTGGATTACGGTATAGCAAAATTTTGTGTTGCCTCAGTGAGTCTATGAATCCTTGACTGGTGAATGGTGGGATATACGGTAAAGCCTAGAGGTGGGTGCTCTCCATCAGGCCTAGGAATCCCAGGATGGGATATATGGTAAAGCCTGTAGGATGGAGTCTCAGTTAGGGCCTAGTGATCCACTATGGATTATAGTAAATCTCAAGGAATAGAGTCTTAGTTAGGGCCTAGTGATCCAGTGTGGATTGCAGTAAATCCTATAGACTTGGAGACAGGAAAATTCCTCACGATGTAGGCAGAGAAATCCGATGGCATCGGTGCTTGTTTATGGCCTAGTGATCCAGTGAGGATTGCGGTAAAGCCTGGTTCTATTGATGAGGGTGAGGTGGTTTAGCCTCAGGAAGGCCTAGTTTATTTTGTCAGTTTTGAGTCCCACATTCATGCTTAGAATACGGCACTGGGGGTGATTGGATGAAAGAAATATTTGATTAAGCCAATATACAGTTGGGTGGTTCGTGGAAGTCCAAACCTGGTTGGATTTTGCATTCATTAATAAGAGTTCCTTCTTCTTGGTATTTCATGAGTAAATGTATTGGTTTATATGTGGATTTTATGGTTTTATCCTTATTATTTATGTTGGTTATGAGAAATTTTTATAATAGTGATGATGCATGCCTCTCATCATGTTTTGATTTGTAAATGAATGAACAATGAATATATGACCTAATAGATGATAATGCAACTAATGTGACGAGGCATCAATGATTCTTAACAATTTTCATATAAGTATGATACCTTTATGCTCATATCTGTTTTATAACCCGTATAATGCATATTTGTGACATGTTTGAAGAAATGTTTGTCATGGCTAATAGGGGTCCAGTTAGGTATTTGATCAAATTTGTTATCAAAAACATTTTCTTCATGTATTTTATGAGTTTTGGAAGTTTCATGAGTTTTTGGGAAGTGACTGGGTCCTAGCCTTGAAAAATAGCCTTAAATCTCGCAGTCGGTGGCATAACAGTGGCAGAAAAAGGCTACAGTATCACTCAGGCAAGCTCATGGGAGCGACTAGGTCCCTCAGTTGCTTGGAGGGCTTGGAAAGGGAGCGACTGGGCTCTAGATCAATGAAATGTTGAGTTTACTTGGGGGTTGATCACCTGGAAGGGTGGGTTGCCTCTTGAAGGTTCTATGGCACGTGTGTAAGGTCATATTGATTGTGTTGTGTCAGTTCCACTTCTTTAATTGTACTTGGGGAGTCGAATCAGATCATAGTAGCCTCTCTTCACATGTTTACCCGGACATACTAGTTAACTTAGGTAAATGTGGGAGGAGGGTGTTACAACTATCATGATTTGTTTTTACCTCGAAGTTTCTTCTGATTAGGTAAGGCCACCATTGCTTTAGGAAATGTAGTATTGCCAATGTTTTTTTCTCATAAATATATTTTTGTAAATACTTTCCCTTGACTGGATGACTTTCAAAAGCAATGGGTCTTCCTTCTTGCATTAAAAAAACAACAATTACATTTCTTAAGGCATCACATTCCAACACAAAGGTTTTTGTGAAGTCTAGAGTCGCTAAAACCAGAGCTTGGCACGTTGTTTTTTTAAGATTTTCAAAGGAATTAGTTGCTTATGGAGTCTAAAAAAATGCATATTTCTTCAGTAATGTTGCTAGAGGTGTTGTTATTTTCCTGTAATTATTAACAAACTTGTGATAATACCTTGTCAACTCGAGAGATCCTCGAAGATGCTTTAGGGTTGTGGGGATTTTCCATTCCTTGATGGATTTAATTTTGTTAGGACCTACCTTAACACCCTCATGAGATATAATATGACCCAAATATTCCACCTATTGTACCCCAAAGAAACATTTGGAGGTTTTTTCATATAATTGTTTCTCCTCCAATAGTTTGAGCACCTTGTCGACATGTTGAACATGATCCTTCCAAGACTTGTTGTAGGTTAGTATATCATCAAAGAATACTAACACAAATTTTCTAAGGAAGGGTTTGAAAATGGAATTCATACAACCTTGAAATGTGGATGGTGCATTAATAAGGCCAAAAGGCATGACCAAATATTCATAATGACCTTCATGAGTTCTGAATGTTGTTTTCATCATGTTTTTAGTCTTCATTCTAATTTGTTGATATCCTTAATGAAGATCCAACTCGGTGAAGTAAATTTCTCCATGTAATTCATCCAAGAATTCATCAGTGATAGGTCAAAGGAACTTAGCTCAAGTGGTATGGTTCATGATTTGTGTCCCAAGTGGCATGGGTTCAAGTATCCAGAGACATGTTGGGTTGTGTGGCATTTATGAAATAGTTCTACTAATGGTGGAATAGTGGCAGCAGTTTCTAAGAATTTACTAATTGTGCCTAGCAGAATGCACTCATTTATCTTAAAAAAACAATTCATCAATGACAGGAATGGGAAATTTATCTTTAATAGTGAGCTTGTTGAGCTACCTATAATCCGGACGCATATGCCATGAACCATCCTTCTTGTGTACCAATACGACTGGAGAAGAGAAATAACTTTGGCTAGGTTGAATTATACCCGCCTTTAGCATTTTTGCAACCATGCGTTGAATTTCACTCTTTTGGGCATAGGGATACTTGTAAGGTATAGTGTTTGGAGGAACACTTCCTAGAATTAAGTGAATAGAATGATCATGACTGTGAATAGGTTGGAGGCCTTTGGGAGTATGAGATACCTTGGGATTGTCCAATATTCTTTGGAGATATGGAGAAACATATGATTCTAATGTTTGAACACTAGTGAGCATACTTGTGGAATTATACCTCGTTGTTCTTTCTTCAAAAGCTTTGTCATGCCATTATACTTGATTATCTTCCCTTGTTTCCATGCAATGACCCTTAATTCAATTTCCTTTCCTTCTTAGGAAAATTTCAAGAAAAGTTCTTGAAAATTAAAAGTTATCGTCTACAAAGATTGTAACCATTTGACTCCTAATACAACATCAACACCACCTATTGGAATGGAAAGAATTGGATTATTCAATACATATTCCCCACATGGTTAAATGGATCCTATGGCACTTCCCTGAGAAATTTATATTTCCTCCATTTGAAACCTTCACTTGACACTCTTGTGTTGGATATAGAAAGCAGTTCAATTCCTTGGTTATCTTACAATGAATAAAATTATGTGTACGACAATAATCGATCAACACTATTGTCTTTCTTTTCTTGATATATCCTTCTATCTTGAGAGTTTGAGGACTGGTGATTCCTGCCAATGCATTACAAGATATGGTCAGATTCATTTCTTATTTCTCTGGGGTTGGATCCTCGTGTGTATCTTCTTCTTTTGATGCTTCTTGTTCCTTTTCTTCCTCCTCTTCACAATTTATGTAAAATAATTTATTCTCAACACACTTATGACCCTTAGTGTATTTGCTATCGCAACTGTAACAAAGCCCTTTTACTAATTTTTTCCTTCAGTTGTTGTGGTGTTAACCTTGTAGGTTGTGGGAGGCTAGGAGCAACCATTTCCATCTTTATAGTTGTGAGTGGTAGACTTCCTTGTTTCCATAATTTTACTTTCAACTTTTCTTGCCACCTTGAATGCCTTCTCCAATGGATTAGGTTCCCAAAGGTGAACCTCATGTTGGATCTTATCCTTTAAATTCCCTATGAAGACATCAATCCTATGATCCTTTGGAATATCATTTACCTTGATATTCAATCTTTGGAATTCATCAATGTGCTCTGCCATTGAGTCCCTTTGTTTGAGATTTATCAATTGGCTAACTAAGGTATTGCTCTTTGTATCCTCATAATGTGCTACAATTTCTTCCATAAAAATTGTCTAGGTGACAATTGATTTACGAGAACAAATCCATCAATACCACACAAAATGATTTTGTTCTAATATAAATATGCAATGCGTACCTTTTGTGTGTGTGGCACATCGTGTAGATCAAAGAATTGCTCCATCTATAGTATATATGTTACTGGATCCTTGCCATCAAAATTCCTCATATCAATATTTATAATGTGGTTGGTATTCAACCCAATGTTAAAATCTATAAAATCGTGTTTCACATTCTTTTTGTTCTCATCACGAGTTTCATGGAATACCTTGTCGCCATTAGGAAACATTTCTTGTAGCAACTTTGTCAAACCTTCCATTTATGCTTTTAAACCATCCTTTAAACCTTCCATTTCCCTTTTGATTTTTTATTCTAAACCATCCATGTTCCCTTTTAAACCATCCATCTTAACATTCATCATAGCTTCCAATTCATTTTTGGTTACTCTTTGTGAAAGCAAAATTTGTTGCACTTTGTCTTGTAATTTTGATATAGCATGTTGCATTTCTTCCTCTTCTTCATGCGTCATATTAGAGTTTTATGGTTGCTTACTGGGTGTGTCCATTTCTTTTTCTTTTTCGAGGCATATTGGAATACAATAATGATATATATGCTTCATTATGCACTTTGAATCACTTCAAACTGATTTTTTAGACAAAAGTTATGCAAATTAAAAAATATACACACCTTTTTGCTTTTTATTTTTTTATAGCTTGAACTTGAAAATGTTGTATCTCTGTAATTCCGACTCTATAAGATCTAAATTTTCGTCTTGTGGTGGCCCTATGAGTCTTCTTTCCAATTCCACAAGTTAGACTAAAATTGGATCTTCAAGGTAAAATTATGCCAAATCTCCCACGATGACCTGATTATGGACTGGTTCAGTAGAGTGAACTTGTATGGAATGCCACGTGTCACTGTTTCAACTTCTAGCCCTGAAATGATACACAAAGAACTACAGTCCATGCAATTTCAGTCACTTTTTACGAAATTCAAATTTGATGCTCGGAGAGAAAGTTATGATGATTTTCCCTAGGTCACTTGTTTGAGACTAAATTTTGGAACATGCAAAAACCTAACTTCTTTGGACCATATCTCAGAAAATACAACGAGCCAAGATATAAATTTTTAAACAAAGTTCATCAAGATTTCGGCTCCACGTGGTAGAAATTTCATCTTTTGAAGCTTCTTAGAAAAAAGATTGTAGCAAAAAATCCAAGATGGCTTGTTTGAAGCAACGAAACCCTAGAATCCAAAGCTCTGATACCAAATTTTATGCAACCAGATCACAAAGAAGAAGAAAATATAGATCAACAACTTAAAAAATAGCCTCTTCGAGGGAGAAGCCTCCTTTACATCACATAAATAAAAAATTGTTGGATGATACAAATGACAAGACCTCCTTGGTATATATAAGAGTCTAAGTGGTCACAATATAATCAAAGGCTACATAACAATAACAATGCAAGGGTACAACAATAACAATAGTGGGTTTCTATGAGACAAAAGAATAACAATATGGGGGTTACATGCACACAACAATAAGGGGACTATACTAACAATAACAACAAGGGGGATATACTAGTATTATAAGAACCTAGCAAAGGGAACAATCATGGTATATGAGTTACCCCGACCTTTGTTTTTGCACCCTTCTTCATTTTCCTTTTGGATTTTATTTATTTTTATTTTATTTTACTGCTTGAGGCTTGGGGATGATAGCATGATGTGTATGATATAACAGTGATTACCCCCTTAAGGTGGGGTCATTCATTGCCCACCAGGGGTTGGGACATGCATGGGTTCCTTAATGATGCAAGGGACACCCTAGGGGTCCTAGGAACCAAGGTGATGACCATAATGATAAGGGGTATATCTCATGGTCGGATTTTCCCCTCATGTTAAATATTATTGTCCCGACCATCTTTTTTTATGGTATTATTTCCTTTTGTATGTGGCCATGATATGCTTTTATATTTTGTTTTTTTTTAAGTTGCATCAACCTTCGGGGCATCGTTCCAGACTCGACCTATATATGTGGACAAGGGGAGGGGTAGTACAAGAGTCTTGTGGACCCAATGGTCATCCAAACCTAGAGAGGGAAGATGATGAAATAGGGCCTGTAATGTGCAAAGGGGTGTGAATAATGTGGAACGGGAAAATGAGACCACACTACCAAAATTCGGGTTTCCTAAGTAGTGCCCCTCCTGAAGCTATAAGCCAATAGGGGAGGTCCCATGCCACCACTGTTGAGGATTAACTCCCCATTTAAGGTGAGGGAACAAGACTATATTCAAAACCCTTCCTTCTTCCAAGTCACCCAATAATCCATACCTAAGTGTGCCCAAGAAAAAAAGGCATAAGCACCTAATTGAACAATGAAAGACATATCTTCATAATTGGATGGCCCACCATCAAACATACGCTCTTGATAGATGGGAAGGGGACATATGACTGGCTGAGGGAGCGAAGATCAAATTGCACAATATTAGCTAAACTGGTGGTTGTCAGGGCTACTAGTTGTTGGCTAAAGACAAATCTAGAAGAAAAAATATCCTATGGGGTCTTCCACTAGTGGTGGGTAACAAGACCAAACTCAAAGATGCCATAGTTGGATTATGAGTGAGTGCATCCAATGCCTGAGAATATAAGGGGGTAGATGATGAGGCCATCCTGCAGCTCCAAAAAATGTTGTATGTAGAAGGACATATTTGAGCCAAGTCTCACCGAGTGGGGGTGTCCAAGTGACTTGAATGTGTAATTTGTAGTTATCCTGTTCGATGGCCTAATTTAGTATCTCCCGAGTCAGTAATAGATGCACTAGTTCATTAAGGGAGAAACTGAATGGAGGAAGACACCATGGGGAGATGGTCGTCAACTAAAGGAGCCTAGATGCCTTTGAAAACCATCCACGAGCATGACCTGAGCGGGTAGCCAAAGCGATGGTCTCCAAATAACAAAGTGAAAGATAGGGGTCTCTCTCTCTCTCTCTCTCTCTCTCGATAGCACAATTTTTGTAAGCCCTAACTCGATGGAGGAAAGAGACAAAGTGGAAGAGGACCTCACGACGAAATGGGTGGACCTAGAACTTTGCTTGAGTAATGGGTTGCGAAATTGTGGATTTGTAATGGGTGATACATCAGAGAAGTATGGTATGAACTCTCTCCACCACAGGGCCAATCTGACTAGAGTAAACCGGGTCCCCAAATCTTAGAGCCATAGAGGACCATGGGTATGATAATGGCCTCCATGAGGTGGAGCTTGGACGAGATGTCCTGGAATTGTGTCTGGAAACACTGTTTCCCAATGAGGGGTAGGGGTCGTAACCTTTACTGAGCCGAGGTTGGAGTGCTTGTCACATACCCAATATAGGCCCTATGAACAATACCCCCAAGTAGGTGTAATATGTGGTGATCTCAATATCTGTCCCGTGGGAGTAGAAGTGTGGGTTTGCAATCATGTTCTTCGAGGCATTGAAGACTAGAACCTCGGTTTTACCCAAGTTGACCTTCAACTATCGAAGGTCACAAAAACTGGAAAACACATCAATCTGTCTTTGTAATCCCTCATGAGTAGAGGCCAACAATACCAAGTCATTTGTGAAGAGGAGCAAGGAGATCAAAACATGGTGTAGTAGGTAGCTGTCATCCTCCTGTATGTGCTCATGGAGGAAAGAATTGAAATCATCAATATAAATCCTAGAGTCGAAGGGAGGGGACACCCTTGCTTCACCCTAGTGGTACCCTAAATGAATTATGAAAGACCATGGGCCACCTTGAGGCTCCCCAACATTGAATCATAAAGTCTCGTGGTAGTAGTTAAGAGAGTCTCTGATATTCTAATGTCGCAGTCTCTGGAATAATGCGTCCTTTGGAACCGTGTCAAAAGCTTTTCAGAAATCTACAAAGCAATTGTAAACCCATGAAGAGCAATGGAAAGCCTCCTAAATGATGGCTTTGATGGTGAAGATGTGATTAATCGTGTAGTAGTCTCAGTGGAAGCTTGCTTGTCCTCCAGCTTTGATATGTCGATTCTCTAATTCCTTAGAAAGCCATTGGTATAAAACTGAAGCATAAAACTTGGGGAATGTGTGGCCCACCATGATAGTTATGTAGTTATTAGGATCGTCATTACTCCTAAATTTGTGAATCATATGGATAATGTATCTTGTCCGGAGAATTTTGAACAAACCACACGGTTAAAAAAGAATGCAACATATGACTCAAGCGACTCTTAAAGAATTCGACTTGAAATATATATTTTATTAGTTTGAGAAATATAATGTTTTTATGAGTTTTAACAAAGTATACATGAATAAATTCAAAGACTTAAAGCCTAATACACAACTTACAAAAATAATATACAAGGCAGGAAGAGTTAATATATCTAGGCAAGAATAACCCAAAACTTTTCTGGCAGGAACTTCAACCAAGGAAGAAGCAAATAAAAAATAATATTACAACTAATCAATGGTTTGAATATGCAAGACAACTCTATGAGAAAGAATCAGAGGTTGAGCCTCCCCCGGGGCTCAACACAACTACAAAGCTCTTCACATTACAGGAGGTGGAGATTGGAATTAAAAAGCTGAAAACAGGAAAGACAAAAGACTTGGTTGAACTTCGAGCAAAGTATCTAAAATGGGGAAGGAACACTCTTGGACCGCACATCATGGAAATATTCAACAAGGATTCCCAAGTGAGTGGACAACTAGCCTAGTAATACCCCTTTTTAAAAGTGGATACATTAATAATCCGTCTAATTATAGAACCATTATGATCAATCCTTTGTTTGTAAAGCTTTTCGGCAACATAATAGAAAATATAATCAATAAGTGGGTAGAAGTAAAAGAAAAGAGGGCAAAAGGACAAGCGGGTTTCAGGCCGAAGCATTCTACAGTGGATCACGTCATCACGTTGAGACACATTATTGAAAAGGTTTGGGGGGATAAAGAAGAAGTATTATGTTGTTTTGTTGACTTAAAAAAGGCATTTGACACAGTCCCTAGAGATAAGTTGTGTCGTAGAATGGAAGAACTTGAAATTCCTTTGCATTATAGAGTTGTTGTCCATAGACTTTATGAAGAGGTGAAAGTCAAAATTAGAACCTCAACGGGTATTTCATAAAGCTTTAGAAGTGACATTGCAGTCAAGCAAGGTTGCCCTTTATCCCCTACTCTTTTTGGTTTATATATTGACAAACTGGAAGAGTGGCTAAATTTGCAAGGTGGGGATGGTGTTCGGTTGGGGGAGTTTGTGATAAAGCTTCTTTTATATGCTGATGATCTTGTATTGATTTCTAAATTGGTCCATGAATTGCAGACGCACCTATATGCCCTTGAACATTTTTGTAGAGCAGTGGAGATGCAAGTCAATATTAGCAAGACCAAGATAATGATTTTCTCTAATAAAAGGAAGTAGAGTCAACATAAGTTCTTCTTTGAAGGAAACACTTTGAAGAAGAAAATGAGTACAAATACCTCTGGATCGATTTCAACAACCAACTTAATTGGGAGGACTGCAAAAAGAAGAGAATCTTAGGAGGGTGGAAAGCATTATATGCTCTTCAAACAGATGTAGAGAGGCAGAGTCATGGGATTGGAAAACGATTAAAGTGGTTTTTGGACTCCTACTTTGTCCAGTGATGTTACATGGGTGTGAATTGTGGGCTAGCAACACCCCTGTCTCAAAATGGAAGCAAACTGAGAAAATACAAAAACGTTTGATCATGAGTAAGTTAAAAATAAAAAGTTCGGTACCTTATGAGATAATGTTGAGTGAAACAAGAGCAACTCCCATTGAAGCAATTGCTATGGTGCGGCTCATAAGATATCTAAAAAGAATTGAGCAAATGGGAGTAGGTAGATGGCCTAATGTTATCTTCAAGGAAGGCATGAGTGAAAGAAAGAAAACATGGATGAGACAAAACTGCACATGGATGCAAATATGGAATATCTACCTCAATGCTTGTCCCACAAATAGCAAGGAGCTAAGGAATTTTGTTATGGAGAAGTTTCGTAAACAGGTATGGGGAAAAGAGTTGGTAGAAAGAAGAAGTACTACATTGAAGAATTCAACCCTACGTATGATCTCCAACAAAAAGAGTACATTGGAGCTAACATTCTGTGGAGGGCAAAGGTTCTTATTGCTCAATTAAGAACCAACTCGCATCATCTTCGATGTGAAACATGACAGTGGAAAAGGCCTAAAGAAGCTTGGGAAGAACGAGTGTGTACATTTTGCACATCTGGGGCAGTGGAATTGAAAAAACATTTCATTTTGGTATGTGATGTGTTCAAAGACATTAGAGAAAGTTATGAGAATAGGCTAGCATTGGTTTCTTGACATTGTCTTTTCAACGATGAGATTGTTGGAAGGTTGGGCCAACGCATCATCAATTTGAATAAGAAAATGATTCAAATGAAAAAAGCCAAAAACAAAAAACTCATAATCCCATAAACTATTTTTAGTCTCGTAAACGTTAAAATTTCATTTTATTTCATTACAATATAATCTTTAATTAAATTACATAATTAATTGGTCATCATCTTTAATTGAATATTACATAATAAAAAAATAACTGGTCATCATAATCTTTAATTAAATATTACGTAATTAAAAAATAATTGGTCATCATAATTGCGTAGAGCTCAACCCTTTATGTTTATATTATAATAAATTATAATATGCATAAGACAAATCATATAAAAGAATGTTATTGAAGTTAAAAACTGCGAGGATCGCTGGCTGTTCTTATGGCTACGGAGGCGGGAACAGAGGAAGCTCCAGTCTTGGAGGTGAGTGTTCGAACCCTGGACGGTCAGACTACCAGGGTGAGAATTCGCGGGAATCAAACAGTAAAGGACCTCAAAAGGCTTTTAAGGATGGAGTCTTCGTCCTCCAATTTAACTTTTCAAAATTGCAATCTGTTTTTGCGTGTAAGTTTAACTCTTCAGCAAGATTTTGGCTTTTAGTCCCCTCAAACTTAATGTTTTATTTGACTGAAATTAAGCTACATTCGACCATAGCTTACCGCTTACATCAGGAGTTTGGTGTATATGGCTACCGTTTGGGAATTGAACTTGTGGTCACACACAATAAAATTTTAAAAACCCTTCATCCTCAGTGTAGTTAAGTTAGCTTTCAACTGGCTGATAGAATATGTTTGCACTTTAAATAGTTTAAATTTATGAAGCTTTAATCATTGCTATTTCCGCAATGCTTAAATTTGACAGCCTTCAATGTGTAAATTTAAGCAAGTTACGAACAATTTTTTTCAAAGTAGAGTAGAGCTCCTTTACACTTCAGAATTTATAATTCATTTTAATGTGCCAATATTTAGAGAGTATAGAGCTACTAGTATTTTATCAACACAGATTCGTAATTGAATGGTATCTATTTTAACAGAGTCACCCAAAACTTATACCTGACTTCATTATATTGAAGACCACATTAACACAAAGCCACGCTTAACATCTATGTTTTATCACATGTTAACAGTGTTAAATTGCTAAAGAGTAATAATTATTGATAAGGTAATTTTAAGAAGAATTTTATGTTATCGACACTTATCGAATTTTTCTATGTTCCACCAAGACCCTGGGATGGGAAAAGCAGGTGTGGGGAGACACAAAGGGGGATGTGTGGGAGTACCCTCAAATATTAGGGAAATTAAGGGGGGACTGGGGACGTTGGTATATATATATATATATATATATAATTGAATGAAATGATGAAATACATTGATCCATACTCATCATACATTTATACACTACGAGATTTAATAATGAAATACATTGACACATATTTATCATTAGACTCTAGATTCTACATTGATTTAAAAAATTAAATTCATCATTCATCATTCTAGATTCTAAATTGATTTAAAATTTAAATTCATCAGTTATCATTCTAGAATCTAATTGGTATTGAGCAAAATAGATTATAGTAGATACTGAAGTCTTAAGTAGAATGAGTGAGTTAGGGATTGCAAATTAATTTAGCTTTTGATATTTGTTATGTATTTTTTAGTTTTTATTTTTATTTTTATCTTTTTGTTTTCTTATATATATATTTATATTTTTTATAAATTTTAAGGGCTATTAGACAAAATTGAGGGGGACTCAAATGGGGGACGCTAGAAGCACCCCCTCAAAAGGGGGACATCTAGGCATCCCCCCTTTTGAGGAGGGATGCCTAGAAGCACCCCTTTTGGGGAATCACGTCCCCCACACTGGGTAACGTTTCCCCAGTCATCCCCCTGTCCCAGGTGCATGGGAATCGTAAGTTGCATGCACCCCACCCTGGGGGATGCGTCCCTGTGGAACAATGTTTTTTTCTATTCGTTTGAATTTTTAGTTTCTACACAATTTAAATTTAATTACGGGCAACTTCTCACAGTCCCATAAGGCTACATCTTCAAGCAACTCGATTAACTAGTTTCCACAGATTAAACTCATTATCAGAGTGACCAACCCTAAAATCTTGAACATGTATCATCTCCTACTTTAATAAAAGTTGATAAAGTGTTGGATTCTTAATAAATTTGTTCAACGAATTTTAAATACTTGACATATACCTCAATATAATTAGATAAGAACACGCCTAAGATGGTAAGAGGTGCCCTGGAGAACACCCTTATGAATAATACTATGAGAAAACTATGAGCCCTTGACAACTGCCATTCAATCATCATCGTGAAATCTTAATAAATGCTACCAATTTATTTCTTTAAAATTAAACTGTGTCAAGTGGTATCAAAGCAAGTATTTATTTGTCTTCTGGTGTAATTCTTGAATGGACTTCGAAAAAGTTGAGACGAAGTAAATGACAGTAACAACGATCACTGCATCCATCGCAGAGCTACTAAATGGAATGTGAATTGGCAAACAAAGCAAGTAAACAACTACTCCACAAATTTTATAGATTTTAAGGCAGTGATTTTAGATAGAAGAATAATTATTCAACAATGTAAGCACATGAAAAGGACATGTCTAAGGATTGATATATCTGGCTATGCCTAAATAACTCTCAACAATGTCAATTGAAGCACGCACAAACAATTAAGAGCTTTACAATAGTCCACGTGGTATACCTGCAAATGACAGGGTATGTAGGTGGAGTTATACTTTTTTGTTATGTTCCTATATACAACGTATTTTATATATTAGCTATCTTATTTATAAGCTTATTAATCCAATGTTTGAATTGTTAATGACTCATCATCGAGTCAGTCTAGAGTTGTATTAGAGGGGTCTCTCTCCACTTGTAATCATCATTCTATTTTTAATCAATCAAATATTAGTACTTATTTGAGTATTGTTGCCACAAAATCTAGCAGGCCTAGTGCAAAGCCTCACTAGGCAGAAGCAAATCTTAGGGTAATGGCAAAATTGGTTGCCATTTTCACCTCAACAACCTTTCTCCTACTCTTTAGTGGTATTTGACCACAAGGGAGACTTTCCTAAATGCTCACCTAAAGGATTGTAATATTCCAAAATGGAAAAGACAGGAATATAAAACATTAACAACATTCCAAAAAAGCAAAACAGGGATATAACACTAAAATCTCGAAAATGCCGGAAACATGTTGCAACTAGAAATTACATCAAGACATTATAATCATGAGCAGAAACAGTTGAGTCATATCATTATAAACAACAACAAATATAAAGTACACAGTGCTACAAAGAAGATGCACTCAAGCCAACAAGAAGTGGCTGAAACACACTAATGAAAACTAGCACTGGGAATGTTGTGCTGGTACTGCTGCTGCTGATGGAAATTGCTGCTATTGGGTAGAAGAATCATGTGTGGGAGGCTATTGTAGTGCTCAGAAAAATTCGGGATTTTAACCATGAACTCTACTAAAAAAACCCAGAAAAACCCAAAAATGGTTTGGCCAGATTTTAACTTTGGATTTTTGGCCCTTTTTTTGGCTGCCAACTAAACCCCCTGCTAGCTGACTTTCACACTCCTCCTGGGTAACTGCTGAGATGGGGCTGAACTGATGATCTAACTGCTGCAATAGCACCCAATCAACGCAATACCTGAAGGGACGATCCCTTCTCTAGATTCTGAAGCTAGAAACTTGAGATCTAGCTCCTCCTTCCTCGGCGTAAGTTGCAACTGCAAACTACACAACTGCTATAATGGACTGCGCTGTCAAGGAGGCTGAAGCTGTAGCCTATTGCTAGATGATGAAATATAGCTCACAACTGATATAAATAATCTCACCAAAGTGAGGGAAAGACCCCTCACAGGATTCCAAGCTGAAATACTTGGAACTTCCTTCCTCCCTTAAATCTGCGTGACTAGATTGCGCAATTCCTGAAAGAACTGTTGTTGCATGGAGGTGTAATATGGTGGCCTGATGCCAGATATCACAATGTTGCTCCTGGAAGACTGACACGGAAGTGCAAGGTGAAAGGATGAATCCTCCACCGGTTTCTTAGCTGAATGCTAGAAACTACCTTCCTCCTCTCAAACCCTAAGACAGGAATGCGTAATTCTTGAAGCTGTATATGTAAAAGAGAGGGGCTGAATGTGGCACTAATGCCAAATGATGAATGGCTGCTCAAAATAACCTTCCGAGAGTAGGCACTCGAAGTCCCTCGTGGGTAAGGGTGGGATTCCCGCTCGGGAACACCCGTGTGCTAAACAACACAACAGACTTAGCTAAACAGCTGAAGCGTGCAAAGAAATGTCAAACGACAATACGATATCAAATTCCAGACTAATTTGCTTTGCTGCCATCATCTTCCTTATATGGTTGTGAGCCTTCCCTAGCCTTGATCCACCTCATAACTACGCTGCACATGTGGCAACTAGTCTCCATGAAGACTGCGCTGTCTCTCCATGATCTCCGTGATCTCTGCATTTACTTTCCACTCCTCCATCATGTGTGCATTTAATGCACCACTTCCTCCACCACTGCATCATTAGTGCTCTATGATCTTACTTTTATTCCTCCACTATCTCAATCATCTTCCTCATTATTCTCCATAATCTCCACTCTTCCTTTATTAATGAGCTGCTCCACTACTCCATGATGTTGATCTACTATTTACTAACCCACATTCACACAAAAAAGTGGATTTTATTCATCTATGGGGTTTATGGGTCCCTCCACCCTTTTATTTACTTAACTAAGTAAGAAAAGTAAGAACTCTAATATTCCAATTAACTAATGGAAAATTGGGAATATTACGAGGATATTTAATGGGAATGGCTTAAGGTGAATGATATGAGGTCTACTAATTGGAATATAGTATCGACAAAGCTTAGAATACCTAAGTATTCTATGCCAAACTCAGGTACTTTGTTCTTGGAGTAATTAGAGGATATAATATGCAACATTGCTAGATTATTAATGCATTCATACTTCAAGAACAATTAAATATCAAACATAAATTGCTCTTTAGCAATTTTTGACATAACACCCTAGCCCTTGTGAAAATTTCTGAATACAAAATTACAGAAACCCTACTGAAATATCTTGATTTACTTTTCCTACTTGTGATTTAATTATACAAGTTATTTTTCAGAAAGTATTCGGAAAATTTTGAAGTAAACACAACTAGTAGCCTACACATTTACAGATCATTTACTGAAACATAACGCACATATGACAAAGGACACACATGATTTTTTGGACAAATGTCCCCGGAAAAACTCAATGCGGGAAAATCGGTGCAACAGTTCTGAGGGTTTATTATTATTAAGTAGCAGTATTCTGAGTACATCTAGGGTGCCATAATCCGGCTCACCGAATAGAGAACCTCGACAATCAAAGATAAATGCAGAGTTTGACCTCACTCTGCAAGTCCCGACTGATCTGTATCAGTCATTAGTGAAACCCCAGCTAGCTTTGCGCAGTCTCTATGCTGTCACTGCGTAAGCCTGCGTGGCCCTGGTTGAGGGACTGCGTCACCCTTCCTTTGCACTGATCAGCTTCTCCCAGAATTGAGTTTCAGCCCTGTCGGCTTAGAAACCCTGATCTCCAGCTAATTTTGGACTGTCCCTTAGAGGCTTTGCACTGCCCTTGCGTGGGCCTGCGTCACCCTCTCTAGGGTCTGTGTCACACTCTCTGATGGCTGCACTGCCTCCATTGCGTCTCTGTTGCCCTTGCTCTGCATTGTACTCTTGGTCCTCCGACCAATCACTGCAGTTGCCCCTCACTATTTTTCTAAATCACTTAGATCTGATCTTCGTCCGAGCACTGCTTCGTCAAAAGAATTCAATCTCTTAGACTCTGTGTGTGTTCTCCAACTGACCCAAAGTCTTCCTTTAATACTTTTCTCATTGAGAAATCAACGGTCGTGATCTAATCACTAATCAACAGCTAAGATTAGAGAAAGCTTGATCCAAGTCACTTAGAACATTTTCACCACATGTGTAAATTAATTCACTTTAATTTTTCAATTTCCCTAAGTTAGACTTAGGGTCCCCATTAAAAATTTAATTATTTGAATAGCTTTTACACCAGGTGGAATTTTTCCAAACGATTTATGGGTCTTAGAGTTCTCATGTGTTCTAGCCCATCCACAAAGTTTCGGAGCTAGAGCACATCTGATGCTACCCCAAAATCTCAACACTCCCTCTTAGCGAGGAATGTACTCTAGCAACACTCCACCACTGAAGCATCACCTTGATCTCTGGCATTGTTCTCTGCGCTGCTGATGCTTGGCCTGCAGCCCTCTGTTAGCATTGGTATTTACATCCCACCCATCCCGCCTTATTTTAATTCGATTTCACCTCATCTTCGTCATTATCATTGACCTCGCTTTGTTTTTTAACCATATTTCCCAAGGGTGCCCAAGTCATCATTGTTCACAAAGCACTAAACCCTAATTTCCTCTCCCACTGAGCTAGGGTTTGCTATGGAAACAGAGACATTTGAGCAGAGGAGGCATAAGGTAGGTCATATCAGTAAGTATGAGGCCCTTCCAACTCATAAGATCATGTCTCCATCATTTTTTAAGAAATCATTCCAAGGGTTAAGTCATTTGCCACTCATAGGGCCGGATTTTCTTCAAATTGTGTTTCTGACCAAAAAAGGATGAATTTGACAAAAGTGAGAGAGGTTTTTTTCCATCATAGGTCAAGGAAGAAAAACCTCCTTCAGTTTTTACACAATTGTCATGGTTTTGGAGAAATGTAAAAAATACAGGTGCCACAAGAGAATTGTTGCACTTTTGGAGCGACCTTGGGAAAATCAAGTTTTCTCTTAGCTGGAATGTCCAAATGACTTGCTTGATGAGTCAAATGATAATTAGACAAAGAGAGCTTTCCAATGAGCTATCATGCGCTCAATTTGGAGTTGAGGAAGGCCTCCAAAAGTTGCTTACAATAGCACTCTACATTTTTGCACCCTCATTCTGCACTTTTTGACTAGTCTTGGGAAAATAAACTTTTGACAAGGCAAATCAACTCCAATCATAAAACCAAAGGTAGATTTGGAAAGTAGATAGGATAAGCTTTCCAACGAGCTATCCTGGGCCCAATTTGGACGTCGGGAAGGCTTCCAAATGTGGTCTGCAAAAAGATGCTGCACACAGAGGGCACGTTTTATTTTTGCACAGTAAAATTGCTAAATGCACAACACCTTGGATGCTATGCTCTTTTTTGAGGCATCTAATGGACAAATAGCCACCACCAACAGATTCATAATGATGAGAACATCAACCTTGTGCATTTGCTAAGCTTTTGGAGGAGAACTGGTCACTGAAAAAGACAAAAAATCATAAAAAAAACCATGTTTCTGCCTCAATTTTTGCCTGGTCGTTGTGCGTTTACCAATCTTGGGAGAAGTGATTTTTGACAAGGCAAATGGGCTTCATTTTGCAAATTGAAGGTAGTTCTGGAAAGTAGACTTGAAGGGCTTTCCAACAAGCCATCTTGGAGCAAATTTGGACACTAGGAAGGCACTCAAATTCAGCCTTGAACAAAGAGGACATATTTGACAGGAAAAGGGCACGTTTAACAAGAAAATGGTGCAATTGGCAGTCTTCTGAAATTTTCTGAGTTTCACTCCAGTTTTGATTTTTATCTTGGGAAATGATGATTTTACCTATGTAAATGATGAATCATGTTTTTACTATTTAGTAGGGTAAACACATTAGGTTAAAACTCATGATGAGGTGTAATGAATCAGTTTGCAAAAATTTAGGGTTGAGTCACTTTGACCACCCTACACTCTAGGTTTCAGTTCAAACTTTGGTGGATCAACTCCTCCTCTCATGGATTTGACCCCTGAGGTTGGGAGAGGTTGTTTGAGGCCTATATCATGTCATTTTTGACTCATTTTTCAAGGGTTGGAAGTTGGAATCAGTTTGATTTTTCCAGTTGATCAAGGGAACTTTTACTCAGTTTTGGCCAAGCTAATAAAGAGGAGTTGCAGCTACATTTATGGGATACCTGTGGTATTGAATGTCTTTCATTGTTTCTTTTTCAGTCACATATGTTTGAATGTATTGTTCATGTCACTTTCATGTCTATGTTATGATCTTTTACAAGTTTGAAATTTAGAATACATGCTTGCACATGCTATGTTTTGGGTAACTGATCATATTTTGTTCATTATCTTATGTCTGAGAGAAATATATCCCTTATGCTTTTCTCAACCTTCTTACATTTTCAAAACCATTCCACAACCATTTCCTTCAAGTGATTGGCATTGTATCTACCTTGCCCCATTGATCCCTGCAACCCTAACTCATTTGCCTGACCTAGCTTTCCTTGACCAAATTCCCTTATCCACTGATTTCCCCAACCAAATCAATTCAAAACAACCCCCTGCACTCTATACCTAGCCAGGGAAAATTTTAAGGATGGAAAATAATCTTGAAGTTTAAAACATTGGCAAATCTCACTAGTCCCTAATATGCAAATTATAATATATTTGTAAAATTATTAAAATTTATAATGATTTTATATATAGTATATATATAATGTTGGCGATTTTTAAGGTAAAATGGTTTTATATTGTAAAATTTGGGCGAATCATTTTTAGAAAAAAATGGAAATTGGCGAATCTTTTTTTTTGGAAAAATCATGGAAAATTAGCCCAGTTGCGAATATTAGCCCCTAAAATTTTCCATGTACCCAGCCTAAAATCCTAAATGCTTCAGCCCTCCTGGCTGTGACCCTTTTGGAGAGAGCCCTCTCCGGCTTGATAGAGCTAGCTATCAAGTCAAAAGCTTGGTTTGTGGTTACCTCTATTGGGATTCCTATCTCAGCCTTGGGAATCTGGTGGAGTGATAACATACTGGCGCCATTGCTGGGGAACGAAAGATTAGATCTTCCTTGGGAAAGAACGACAAAGATTTAGATCTAATTGTTGATTGGGCAGGTCAGGAATGATGTGGACATGGTTCGTGTCCTATTGGTTCGAGCAAACTCATCTAAAGAATCCGCGGTCAAAGGCGTCCACATGGAAGTCAACCATAGAGTCTCATGTTCGCAGGACTCTGTTTCGTGTCACATGAAGGTTCATACGGCCGTTTCTAAGTTGCGGAGGATAAATCGACATCTGTACATGGCTCCTTAGTCGAATTCAAGCATCCACTCCTCGTAGATTTACTTTCCAACACGGCCATGATCCTAGATCCGTGGACGTAATGGTCTACGTGTTCTCCACCAGCATGAACTTTAGGAGACAGTTATATTTCTTTTGTTATATATAATGCGTTTGCATATGCATATAGAGTTAGTCGATGTTAGTCTCTATTATCTTTTATTAGTCTGCTCTGTAATGTGATTACGCTGCACTTGTGCCGTAACATCACCTTTCTGTAATGACTGCTTTTTAATATAAGAAGACTCTGTTTTCAACTGAAATTCGTATTTGAAGATCGTTGCCAAGGCTGGTGTAGAGGGCCCCTGCTCAGCTAAGGTTTTGTGCATTAGTGTATAGTTCTCATTTTGTTTCTTTAAAGCTCATTGTGCCATAATCCATTCATATGTTTATACATTGCATTTGCTTCATTTCTGTTTATAAACTTCCATAATTTCCATTTCACTTCTGTCTTTCATGTTTTATGTTGATTAATCATTGATCAGTGTTCTTGTTTCAGGTTATAGATAGGCAGCCCGGGCATTTTCATAGCTTTTTGACTAATGACATGGAACTAACATTGTTCTGCTGCTAATTTGCTTTTCATAGTTTCTGTTTAATTTCAGTATTGCTTTGTTCATTTCAATTTTGCTTATTTGCTTCAGTAGTTAAATTTAGATATATTAAGCTGCTCATAACATCTTCAGTTGCCTCCGAAAGCCACAGCTGGACTGATGGTGAGGGATTGTATTATGAAATGTGTAGTTTAGTATTAGTTTCTTTTCTGCAAATTTAGATATATTAAGTTGCTCATAGCATCTTCAGTTGCCTCCGAAAGCCACAGCTGGACTGATGGTGAGGGATTGCATTATGAAATGTGTAGTTTAGTATTAGTTTCTTTTATGCAAATTTAGATATATTAAGCTGCTCATAGCATCTTCAGTTGCCTCCGAAAGCCACAGCTGGACTGATGGTGAGGGATTGCATTATGAAATGTGTAGTTTAGTATTAGTTTCTTTTCTGCAAATTTGGATATATTAAATCATGCATGACATCTTCGATTGCCTCCGAAAGCCACAGCTGGACTGATGGTGAGGGATTGAATCATGAGTGTATGGTTTAGTATTAGTTTACTTTCTGAAAATTAAATATCAGTTACTCAAATTGTTTATGATTACTTCCGAAAATCATAGCTGGACTAATGATGAAGGGTCAGAAGATAAATTGATGTAATCTGATTTAGATTTATTTTTTTGCAATTTTGAATTTCCTTAAGCATAGTTTCTTTTGTGTTTAGTCGGCAGCAAGAATAGTTTGGTTTTCATGCTCACTAGTTCACTGTTTTGATTTATTAGATTAGCAGCACCTTTTCATTTCAGCAGCACATTCTCATTTCCTTTCAAGTCTTGTCATTGTAAATTTCAAATTTCTTTTTAAGGTTTCAAGTTGGTAAATCATTATAGGGGATATCATTTCCTTGAAAAAACATAACCAAACTTGTTTTCATCTTAGAATTTCCATTTCACCTTAGAAAACCAAAAACGACAAAAAGTTAAGAAATAGGTTATCTTGCACATATAGTGCGCCGCACTTCATCAGCTTACGATTCCGGGATTGACAAATTAAATGCAGCAATTTAGGACACACTAAATTGACCAAACATTTTGGCGCCGTTGCCGGGGAAGTGTAACTAGGTAGCCAATTTCTTAAAAAAAAAAAACAACACACAAAAATTCTAAAAGAAGGGAAAACTTGATAACTTCTTGAAGTATGCTCTCCTCTTGCACCTAGTGTGATCTGGAGGATCAGAAAAGAGAGTTATTGGTTCAGTAATTTCTTAAGTATGCTCTCTTCTTGCACCTAGTGTGATCTGGAAGATCAGAAAGAGAATTATTAGCCCAACTTTAAAAATAAAAAAATAAAAAAAATGACATGCATAGAGCAAGAGATTCTAGGGGAAGGTTTATAGCTAAAGCCAAGAGTTCGATTTTCACAACTCCATCTTCTTCAAGGCATAGACCCGATTCACCACCATCTACCCCTAGCCTTAAGATTTTTGGAAGTCAAGGAACAGCTGAATTAGAGGATTCTCCTATACCACCTACTAAAACCCATTTAGAAAACAAAGAGACTCTCTCCAATCCTCCCTTGGTAGAAGAACTAGAGGACTTTAAGGAATCTAAAGAAACTATCATGGCAGAGGAAGTAATAGATGGAGGTAGAGGTAGAGGTAGAAGAGGAGGAAACAATGGAGACAACAATGGTGAAGGAAATAATGGAAGAAATAGGGAAGGAGACAATTTGTTTGGATTCCCTATAGTTGATGAGGAAACTCATGCAACGATGAAAAATATCTCACCATATGTTCTCCCTAAATTTTATGGATTGCGAAGTGAGGATCCTGAAACATTTCTGTTTGAGTTTGAAGTCGTGTGCCGAACCTATGACTATATGGAAGACTCTCAAAAACTCAAACTGTTTCCTTCAACATTGAAGGGAGCTGCTTTGAAATGGTTCATGGGATTAGCCACTCAATCTATTAGGACTTAGAATGATATGAAACAAACATTTTTGGATAGATACTTGGACTATTGTATGCCCACCAATCACAAGGATGAGGTATTCAAAATGATGCAAAAAGAAGATGAAAATTTGGAAGACTTACTTGAAAGATTTCAATACAACTTGAAAAGAGCAAAGATGAGAAAATTAGATGATGAAACCTTGAAAGCCCTCATATTAAAAGCCATTAGAGATGAATGGATAGATATTTTAAACATGATGGGGAAAGGAGACATTTCTCAACTCCCACTTCGTGATATAACAAAACTATGTGTCCATCTCTCAAGAGGAAAATCTAAAACAGGAAAAGGGCCTAGGGATCCTTCTCTTATTAGGGCTAACAAATCTGCAACTGGATCAGTAAGTAGGGCATAGATTGGTAATATGCTTGATGAATTCAAAACTGATATCTTAGGGAGCCTTAGTGAACAACTAGACACCCTTAAAATCCAAAACAAGCAGAAAGCAGAAACGGATGCTTTAGCCATCTTTTGTCCGAAATGTAGGAAGAAACATGCTTTAAGGGAATGTCCCTTGGATGCAAAAGTTGTAGAAACATGTATGATTTTCTCAGAGAATCATGAGATCAAGGATTGTCCTTCAATTCTTGGACTCAAAGCTATTTTTCAAGAAGACCCAAATTCAGTAGAATCTCTCTGTTTTGTTGCAAGAAGACCTTGGCAGGGACAACAAACTCAAGGGTTTAACAACCCTATGAATCTTCAAACCCCACCAAATTGGAATCCTTGGCAACAACCTTGGCCACAACATCAAAATCCATATCAGCCATGGGTACAAGGGATGCAAAATCCTTATGGGAGATTTGCTCAATTTTATCAATATCCTCCATCTTTTCAAAATCAACAAGCTCCACAACTTCCAAGCCCAAATCCACAACTTTCATTGCCATTTCCACAAAAACAACCTTCTCAACAAAATACAAATCCTCAACTCATGCTCCCATACCAACAGAAGACAAATCAACTTCCAGCTCAGCCATTTCCAAATCCTAATAATAAAAATCCTCAGAATACTTATATGGTAGAAGGACAACAATTTCCTACCTATATGATTGTTCCTCTCAACGATGTACAACTCAGATCTGGTAGAGTTTTAGAAAAACCTTCTATAGATATTCAAGAGCAAGATACCTCTGAGGAGGACTCTCTTCAAGTCAATAAGGGTTATGAGGAAGAATCTCTTCAAAATCCAAGCATGCAAAAAGAAAAAGAAAAGTTAACACCCACAACTCCTATAGTTGAGCAACCAACATCTTCATCTACACCTCCTTTTCCTGAAAGACTACAAATTGACAAAGGGGTGGAAAAACAAATCTTGTTGCCTAACTATGACTTTCTAGATGAATTGAAGAATGTTTGTATCAAGATTCCCTTGCTACAAGCCATTCGAGAAATTCCTATTCTAGAAAAAACCATAAAGGAGTTGAGTTTCAAAAGACCGGGAAGGAAATTAAAAGACACAAGAAGAATCCACCTGGTAGGACAGATTGCAGATATTATGATGGAAAAAATTACCATGCAGAAGTATGTAGATCCAGGAAGTCCAATTGTCAAGACACATATAAATGGGATAGAAATTCCAAACACATTGATTGACTTAGGGGCTGCTATCAACATTATGAGTAGACAGACTATGGAACAGTTAAAACTTTCTAACCTTCTTTTTACACCTACTTTATTGCAACTTGCAGATCGATCGGTTATTAAACCAGATGGTGTATTAGAAGATATTTCAGTCTCCTTAGATTCTTGGGAATATCCAGTAGACTTTATGATTTTGACTCCCAAAAGTAATCTAGGAGGACATCCACTTATCTTAGGAAGACCTTAGCTAGCCACAGCTGATGCTTTTATTAGTTGTAGATCTGTAGACATGTACATTTCTAATGGTAATTCGACAAAGAAATTCAATTTGTATCCTCCAGCAAGAGCAATCACAAAAATAGGAGACAATGAATGGGTCGATGATGAGAACACTATACAACCTGTCTTTACCATCTCTGAAATTAGTGAGGATAGTCAAATTCTGAACACATTAGAAAATTTTGAGATAACTTCAGAATATGACCCCACACAATTTCGGTTGGAATCTGACATAGAATATTTATCATCAAGACAAATGTCTCTTTACTCTATGGAAGAGTTTGGTAGTTCTACCATTGAGATTTTTCCAGGAAAAACATTGAATATCAACAAACATTTGGAAAAGTCACAACAAGAAGAACTAACCAAAATCTTGCAAAAACATTCTACTACATTTGCATGGGAGTATATTGACATGAAAGGTATTGATCCTAAGACTTGCATCCATCATATCTATATTGAGGAAAACAGTAGACCAATCAGACAACCTCAAAGAAGGATGAATCCAAATCTTAGGGAGATAGTGAAAGAAGAGCTCCAAAAACTACTCAATGTAAACTTCATTTATCCAATTTCGGATAGCCGATGGGTTTCTCCTTTGGTTATAGTACCTAAAAAGAATGGTAAATGGAGGGTATGCATTGATTACAGGGAATTGAACAAAGAAACTTTGAAGGATCACTTTCCTTTGCCTTTTATTGATCAGGTATTAGACACATTAGCAGGTAAAAAGTACTTTTCATTTTTGGATGGTTTTAGTGGCTATAATCAAATTCAGGTAGCACCTGAAGATCAAGATAAGACCACATTTACTTGTCCGTGGGGAACTTTTGCCTACCGAGTGCTTCCTTTTGGGTTATGTAATGCACCCGCAACATTCCAAAGAGAAGTACTAGGAATTTTTTCTGATCTAATCCATGATTGTGTAGAGGTTTATATGGATGATTTTACGGTTTATGGTAATTCATTTGAAGAGGCATTAGAAAATTTGGAAAAAGTTCTTATAAGATGTAAAGAAACAAACCTTTCATTAAGCCATGAAAAATGCTTTATGATGTTTACTGAAGGTATTGTTTTAGGACATCATATTTCGGGAGATGGGATTGAGGTTGATAGGTCAAAATTTGAAGTCATCTCCAAGTTAACTATTCCAAATTGTCAAAGAGATGTTAGAAGTTTTCTAGGATTCACTGGTTACTATAGAAGATTTATAGAAAACTTCACTAAAATAGCATCTCCACTCTTTAAATTGCTTACAAAAGACTGTGAATTTAAATGGGATCCTGATTGTCAATCAGCTTTTGAAACTTTGAAAACAAGAATATCTGAAGCACCTATCTTGAGAGGACCAAATTGGAAACTCCCTTTTCATATTTCTACGGATGCTTCAGATACAGATCTAGGAGCTGTGTTGGGTCAAAAATATTTAGTTCCTTATGCCATTTATTACACCAGTAAAAATTTGACTCCCACAGAGTTGAACTATACTGTGACTGAAAAAGAGTTTTTAGCTGTTGTTCATGCAATTAATATGTTTAGACATTACATAACAGGCTATGAAACTTTTATTCATACTGACCATTCTGCAATTAGATATTTAATGAACAAACCTGTTACTAATGGCAGAGTGACAAGATGGCTCTTACTTTTGCAAAAATTCAATATTACTGTGTTGGATAGACCAGGAAAACAAAATACAGTAGCTGATTTCTTGTCTAGGATTCAGAATACTAAAGAAGATTCTCCTGTAGAGGATAAGTTTCCTGATGAATACTTGTTTGCGGTAACTATTAAGACTCCTTGGTATGCAGATATTGCTAACTATTTGGTTACAGGGAAACTACCTTCACATTTATTTCCAAGTGAAAAACGAAAAATTATTCGGGAGAGTTCAAAATATTCATGGATTTCTAACGAATTGTTTAAAACAGGGCCAGATCTTGTGATCAGAAGATGTGTCAGGGAAGATGAAATGCCTGATATTCTTAAGGCATGTCATGATGAACCATGTGGCAGACACTTTGCAGACAAAAGGAAGGCCTATAAAATCCTTTCTTTAGGATATTATTGGCCTTCCCTCTTCAAAGATGCAAAACAATATGTCAAAAGGTGTGACAGCTGCCAAAGAGTAGGGAAACCTACCCTTTCAAATGAAATGCCATTGCGAACACAGGTACTCATTGAACCCTTTGAAAAGTGGGCTTTAGATTTCATTAGACCTATTAATCCACCATCCAAGCAAAAGAAGTATATATTGGTTTGTACTGATTATGTTACTAAATGGGTAGAAGCAAAAGCATTAGTATCTGCTACTGAAAATTCAGTTGTTCATTTTCTTTATGAGGATATTTTTACTCGCTTTGGTGTTCCAAGAGAAATTGTGACAGATCGGGGGAGCCAATTCACATCCAATTTGGTGGAGAAGTTGATGGAAGAATACAAAATCAAGCACAGAAGATCTACTCCTTACCATCCACAAGCAAATGGTCGAGTGGAGTCCACAAACAAAGTTCTTGAAAGTATCATCACCAAAACTGTTCATCTACATAGAAGAGATTGGGCAGAAAGGCTTCCTGAAGCCTTGTGGGCCTACAGAACTACATGGAGAAATACAACAGGACATTCTCTCTATGAACTTGTTTATGGGAAAGAAGTCTTGCTCCCCATTGAGTTCCAAATCAAGACCTTCAAGATAGCAGTTCAGTTGGGGATGGACTTATCAGAAGCCCAAAAGCATAGAATGGAGCAGTTGAATGAGCTAGATGAGATCGGACAAGAAGCAATTCTAAGAACTGATCTAGTTCAATATCAAAGAACTAAATGGCATGACAAATATATCAAAGAGAAGAAGTTTCAAGAAGGAGATTGGGCATTGTTATTTGACTCCAAGTTTAAAGATTTTCAAGGGAAATTTCAGACTCATTAGCTTGGGCCATATGAGATTGACAAGATCTTTAGCAATGGAGCTGTAAGAATCAAGACCATTGATGAGTTTCAAACTCCTCTTATTGTGAATGGCCATAGATTGAAAGTTTATCATAAGCCACTCTCAAAAGAGGATTTTGTCAAAATGTTTCAAGAAATTTCTGCAATCAGGCTGGTATAGAAGAATTCTTCTTCTCCACCAGCCTAGCTTTTGTTCTTTTCAGTTAAAAAAAAAAATAAAAAAATGTATAAGCCTGAAAACCAATCATTGATTGGCAGTCTTATACAGAAAATATAGGGTGAAAATCAGGAACACCTGACACTCTATATTTTCCAAAAAAAAAATCTCTCTCTTTCATTTCACAAGTTTTGTCACCACCTACTCCATTTCATTCCATTTCATTCCATTTCATTCCATTTCATTTCATTTCATTCCATTCCATTCCACTTCATTTTATCCATTTCATTCCATTCCATCAATAAAAATATTTTTCATGACCATTTCCATCTGGTCATTTGTCATCTGTTCATTTCCATTCATCCAAGTAATAGCTGTGTCAGTTTCCGCAGCTGACATTTGTTTCCGCAGCCAACTCCAGTTTCCGCAGCCAGAAGCAGATTCCGCAGCTACTACTCTGTCTTCAAAAAGAATGTACAGTCAGATGTTATTTCCATAATTATGAAATAAAATGCAGGTGAGAGGATCAAAAATGAAGACATGGAGCATTCAAGACACCAATGGAGATCAATTAGTTGAAGACCAAGGGAAAAGGCAAAGATTCCAAAGGTATGAATAAAATTTATTTCAAATAGCATTGAAAAAAACTCATTTTTATATAGTTCTGAACCATGAGCTCTATCCATTACGTGCAATGATTATATTGACAATTCCGTAGCCTTTCACGATCTCCATATTATCCTCTCGCATTCATTCACAAACGGTTCCATCATTAAATTCCCGATTTTCACTCATGATCCAATATTCCACCGGTGACAATGAGACGTATTTGATTTGACCAAGGACTCTTACAGCCGCATAAATTCATAACCGTTGATTGAAACGTGCTCATATTTATTGTGCAACCACCAAAATTCAAAACGCTGCCGAATGTGTTATACTTTGTTAATCTCTCTGTCGTGTCTCTGCCGTGTTTACGAAACCCCACTCTGTTCTGTCTCACTCCATTTCGTTCATTGTGCTCATTCTCACTCTCGAATATCTACCCACAGTCTCACTCCATTCCATTTATGGTGCTCATTCCCATTTTATGATACATTCCCACAATCATTGTGCTCGTTCCTGTGCATTCAACCGTTCTATTTCCATTTGAACCCTCACGCAGGCAAATTGTGAAGAGCAGAAAAGAGAAATGGGTAAATTGCTAAGAGCAGAGCCGGAAGGACCTAAGTTTATAGAGGGATATCCGCAAGTAAAGGAGATATTGAAGAAAGCAAATTGGCTGCGGTTTATCCAGAAATTCAGAGGTTATCATAAAGAAGTGACGAAGGCATTCGCAAGGTCGTTTAATGGCTTGGAAGCAGAGATTGGAGACCTTAAGTTTGTGGTCAATGAAGCATCTATAGCAACAGCCACGGAACTTCTTCAAGAGGGTGAGCGTTGGTTTAAAAATAAAAGCATCAGTGATGAAGCATGGAAAACAATCTTACGAAACCAAGGTATGGACATAACTGTTTTTAAAAGAGGAATTCCTGTGCATGCATTGAAAGAGGAATGGGCTACTTTACTGCTAGTTGTTCAGAAATTCATTACATGTGAAGGCCGTTTTGGGTCCATGTATATGTACCATACTAGGTTATTGATGAATTTTCTAGATAATCAAACTCTCAATCTCCCATATTTTCTATTCAATAGTTTGAAGAAAATGTCCGTGACTATTCAGAAACATTTGGGAGATGTAGAACCCCATCTATATCACCACGGCCTTGTAAAAATTCTGATTGAAAAGGAGTTAAAGGAAAAGAAAGACACATGGGAACAATTTCTAGTTAGAAATTTCTTTGAGGAACCTCAGGAAATTCCTGAAGGTAGTACAACAAGAAGGAGTAGAAGAAAAATAATAAATGATGAAACCCAAATTACTCCTACTCAAGAAATTCTTGAAGGTAGCACAGCAAGAAGAAGTAGGAGAAAAAGAACAATTGATGAAATCCAAAATACTCCTACTACTACAATTGAAAGAACTGATAGGGAAGAGAGACTGTCAAAGAGGAAGAAGAAAGAAATCAAGGGTAAGAAGCCAATAACACCAAAAGAAAGAAAAATTATTGAGGCTGTACATAAAACTCCTTCTTCTGAAGAAGAAGATCATCAAGTGTTATCTGAAAGATTAGTTTATCTTCAAAAACAGTCATCTATGCCCAAGAAGACAGAGAAAGGAAAACAAAAACAAAAGGATAGTGTACCACAGCGTGTGAGAAGAAGCAGCAGACTTAAGGGGAAATTGAGGAAAACACAAATAAAGAGTCCTCATTTCATTGACTTGGGAGAGGAAACGTCTGAACAGTCCTCAGCTGACCATAGTCCATCTCAGTCAGTTAGTGAACCTGGTTCATTTCATTCCCAATCAGACATTGAACATACTCCATCCCATTCTCGGCAAGATATTGATGTGAGCCCTCCTCAACCAGATTTTGAAGATAACTCTCCTTCACGGCATTTTGGGGACAGCCCAATAAAAATGACACCTGAAATAGACCCCAAGCAGCAGGAAGTATATGACTATATAGAATCTTTGGAAAAGGCAGCTACAGGTCCAAGTACTTCGTCCATTCAGCCTCATACATTACAGGATGATTTAGTCCAATCACTAAAACATGAAATTTTTGAGCTAGAGCTTTTAAATAGGCACATCAAAAATGAAAATGAGACATTGAAAGAACAAGGCAAGCTGGACAAAATCATCCATGATAATACCATGCTACATTTGGGAATATGGCAGAAAAAGAATAAGAAATTGAAAAGGAAATGTCAGAAGTTGAGCAGAGCACTCGTTAATATCAAATTTAGGTGCTTAATGAAGAAACCCAGAATGTTGGCAGTACCAAGGAAGAAGAGGAGAGGATTGGATGTGCTGGCTGAAGTGTCAAGGCACATGAACTGAAGGAAGATTATCAAAATTTTGGTTGCATGAGGACATGCAACACCTTCACAGTGGGGGTATGTTGAGTCTCAAATCTGCATCTTTTCCATACACTTTTCTATACCTTTTTCACTCACATGAACCTCCCAAGTTGTCAATATCATGTGCAAAAGAGCATCTAACATGGTTTTTAATTATATTTTTGTGTTTGCTATTTGATTTAGATTTTGTTCATTCAGCTGCGGAATCTTGCCACTTTCCGCAGCTACTGCAACTTTCCGCAGCTATTTTGTGAAACTCTATGCTACAGGTGTCTACAAGGAAAACGAGCCACATGGGCAGGTCAAGAATGATGTGGACATGGTTCGTGTCCTATTGGTTCGAGCAAACTCATCTAAAGAAGCCACGGTCAAAGGCGTCCACATGGAAGTCAACCATAGAGTCTCATGTCGGCAGGACTCTGTTTCGTGTCACATGAAGATTCATACGGCCGTTTCTAAGTTGCGGAGGATAAATCGACATCTGTACATGGCTCCTTAGTCGAATTCAAGCATCCACTCCTCGTAGATTTACTTTCCAACACAGCCATGATCCTAGATCCATGGACGTAATGGTCTACGTGTTCTCCACCAGCATGAACTTTAGGAGACAGTTATATTTCTTTTGTTATATATAATGCGTTTGCATACGCATATAGAGTTAGTCGATGTTAGTCTTTGTTATCTTTTATTAGTCTGCTCTGTAATGTGATTACGCTGCACTTGTGCCGTAACATCACCTTTCTGTAATGACTGCTTTTTAATATAAGAAGACTCTGTTTTTAACCGAAATTCGTATTTGAAGATCGTTGCCAAGGCTGGTGTAGAGGGCCCCTGCTCAGCTAAGGTTTTGTGCATTAGTGTATAGTTCTCATTTTGTTTCTTTAAAGCTCATTGTGCCATAATCCATTCATATGTTTATACATTGCATTTGCTTCATTTTTGTTTATAAACTTCCATAATTTCCATTTCACTTCTGTCTTTCATGTTTTATGTTGTTAATCACTGATCAGTGTTCTTGTTTCAGGTTATAGATAGGCAGCCCGGGCATTTTCATAGCTTTTTTGACTAATGACATGGAACTAACATTGTTCTGCTGCTAATTTGCTTTTCATAGTTTCTGTTTAATTTCAGTATTGCTTTGTTCATTTCAGTTTTGCTTATTTGTTTCAGTAGTTAAATTTAGATATATTAAGCTGCTCATAACATCTTCAGTTGCCTCCGAAAGCCACAACTGGACTGATGGTGAGGGATTGCATTATGAAATGTGTAGTTTAGTATTAGTTTCTTTTCTGCAAATTTAGATATACTAATCTGCTCATAGCATCTTCAATTGCCTCCGAAAGCCACAGCTGGACTGATGGTGAGGGATTGCATTATGAAATGTGTAGTTTAGTATTAGTTTCTTTTCTGCAAATTTAGATATATTAAGCTACTCATAGCATCTTCAGTTGCCTCCGAAAGCCACAGCTGGACTGATGGTGAGGGATTGTATTATGAAATGTGTATTTTAGTATTAGTTTCTTTTCTGTAAAATTAGATATATTAAATTGTGCATGACATCTTCAGTTGCCTCCGAAAGCCACAGCTGGACTGATGGTGAGGGATTGAATCATGAATGTATGGTTTGATATTAGTTTTCTTTCCGCAAGTTAGATATCAGTTACTCAAGTTGTTTATGATTACTTCCGAAAATCATAGTTGGACTAATGATGAAGGATCAGAAGATAAATTGATGTAATCTGATTTAGATTTATTTTGTTGCAATTTTGAATTTCCTTAAGCATAAGTTCTTTTGTGTTTAGTCAGCAGCAAGAATAGTTTGGTTTTCATGCTCAATAGTTCACTGTTTTGATTTGTTAGACTAGCAGCACCTTTTCATTTCAGCAGCACGTTTTCATTTCCTTTCAAGTCTTGTCATTGTAAATTTCAAATTTCTTTTTAAGGTTTCAAGTTGGTAA